>JAGFNQ010003756.1:29068-126017 GCA_024364735.1 Boesenbergia rotunda
TAAAAAACGCCATTTAAAGTTATGTAACAACAATTGTTACTAAAAGTTAAATGATAACCTTTTTTCATTCAAACATGAAATAGATACAATGTTCTTTATTAATGAAGGAACAAAATAACAATTATCCAATTCTAAGACACGTCCAGTGGGGAGCTTTAGCAAATATGTTCCGATGGCAACAGCAGCAATCTTTGCTCCATTTCCAACTCGCAAATTTGCTTCTCCTTTGACGAGTCTTCTTCTATTCCTTAGCCCCTGTATGTCATTACATATATGTGAGCTACACCCAGTATCAAGTACCCAGGTATTTGAGGAAATAGAGTGACATTCAATAACGAAGATACCTGAAGAGGATGGGGCATCGGATGCCTTATTCTTCAAGGACTCAAGATAAACCTTGCAGTTTCTTCGCCAGTGACCCTCCTTGCCACAATGATGGCAAGTTCCTTTGGTTTCTTTTCAGTCTTCTTGGCCTTTTTCTTCTTCCCTTTTTCTGTTCTTTGGCCTTCCTCTTAGAACCTTTCTTCGAGGAACCAACTAACAGTACCGCCTTTTGATCCTGCTTTACAGCGGGCTCAACAGCCTTCAGCATGTTGATTAACTCAGGAATGGTAGTCTCCAGCTTGTTCATCCGATAGTTCATCACAAATTGTGAACAACTTTTGGGCAGACAATTCAGAATTAAGTCAATACTTAGTTCATGATCCATTGCAAAGCCGAGTGTGCCCAGTCGCTCAATGTACCCCAACATCTTTAACACGAATTGTGAGGCAGAAGTGCCTTCCTGCATCTTTGAGGTGAAGAGGAGTCTGGAGACCTCGAACCTTTCGGATCTCGCCTGCTCTTCAAATAACTCATGAAGATGGAAGATGATGGTATAAGCATCCATATGCTCATGCTGCTTTTGCAGCTCAGGTACCATAGATGCTAGCATGATGCAACCCGCCATTTCAGAATCGGTCACATGTTTCTGATAGGCCAACAATTGGTCTGGAGTTGCATTCTCTGGAGGATGGTTGGGAAGTTGATTTTCAATGACATAAGCAAGCTTTTCCGCCTTGAGGACTATCCTAGGTTTCGAAGCCAGTCCATGAAGTTCGGCCCAGTCAGTTTATTGGTGTCCAAAATGGAACGCAAGTTTAGGGAAGACATGATCGAGTGATTATCCTAGAAATACAAATTGAGATTATGTGAGAAGAATGATTAAAGAATGTATCAACATACATAAATAAAATCTTATTTATTTTTCAAATTGAATAACCCTTTTTATCAATTCGGGAGATCATAGGAACATCTCCAAATAGGTTGATATCCAACCAAAGATAAGAACAACCATGACTGTGGCCATCAAGTTTTCTTAGCTATGAAGGTAGGTAATTACACCGATTACATATCACATATATGTAACTATCACTTTATGCTATCAACTAATTGAATGTTTGCATAAATCATTGGGTTGTTAACTCATTAACAAGTATGTAACATTTTACATAGCACCCAACTGCACCTCTCTTTACATCGACCTTGGCTGTGGCACAACAAATCGATGCTCCAAGCTTAAGGCTGACCCATTAATCAAGAAATAGTTTTAATATGGTTGGAGCTCATTCAACCGTTTAGTCAGGCTTGGATGTGTCCAACAACCAAAACTAAGGATTGACCTCTGACTCCAACTATATTATTCATAAACTAATTCCATGGTTTGAACATGTTGAGGTTCAAGTCGGGCATGGATGTGTCCATCAACCCAAACGAGAAACAAAACTCCGATTCTAACCATATTAATGGAAGGTGTTGGCCTTAATATTTTGTAAGGGGTTTTGGGTCTCATCTTTTCTTAATGCACATTCATGACATTATGTCATGACTAACGATTTCCTTAATAAAGTATGTATGTGACTTAAGTTATCAAGTCTCATTAATTAAATTAGGAACCGGATTTCCTAATTCTAATTTCATACTTTATTAAAGGAATTGTTTTGGGAAACAATTTCCTAAATTGTCATAATCAATTTCGAAAATAATATGTTTAAGACTTTGATTTCTCTAAATCAAATCTTATTAAATTAAGAGGCAATTCCCTTAATTCAACGACATATTATTTTCATGAAAATCTCATTTAAGAAAACTCTATAGGAAACCATTTCCTAATTAATTTTGGAGACAACAATATGTAAGAGCATCACCTCTTAAAACATATTTTATTCATGGATTTAATTAATTACAACAAATCATTTTCTAAGGGTGGCTCCCCGAGGCTCAGATACCCAAAGAAAAATAATTGGTTGTAAATCCAATTGGACGGCTCCCCGAGGCTCAATCCAAATCAAACATGACAATTTCAATTAAAAAATTGGGAAATTAAATTACAACAACTAGCTTTAAATTGGACGGCTCCCCGAGGCTCAATCCAAGATAAAGAATTTTGTTGTCAATTTAAAGACCAATTCAAATTTAATTGTCAATTAACTGTCCATGAATTTGTCTAGACTTTCTTAAAAGAAAGTGCCCAAAATTGCGAGATTTCATAAATTGGTTTTCAGAATAATTGTAAGTTTCTGGTACAAAGAAAACTTACATATTTCCAAAGTTGGAAAATTTCTAAAATAGAAAATTTCCAAAATTGGAAAGTTTCCAAAGATGGGAAGTTTTCACAATTATTATAAAATTTTTAGAAACTAGGATATTTCAAAAGTTTGCGAAATTTCATGAGGATTTCCAAACTTAGAAATTCCTAAATCTAAAATTTATTATAATTGGAAAGTTTCCATAATTGAAATTTTTTTTCCAAAATTGAGATTATGACAAAGTTTTCCGCAAAACAATTATATGATTATGTCGAACACTAACCGGCTCTGATACCACTGTTGGGACCGGGTGCATGTTGACAAGGATACGGGTTCGTAAAATTTTAAATTTTTACGTGCAGCGGAAGAATTAGCATAAAATAATTTCCTAAATTATTTTAACCACGTATCTAGCATGCAACCTTATGATGTGTTGACTTAATCATAAAATAAAACTTTGCGGAAAAGTAAACTAATTTACTAAGTACCTTTCGTAACTCGAAGTAAGGGACGAGATCCAACCGTAGCGTCCCTTGGAAGCTCCGCCTCTATTCGCGTCCACGCCGAGTTCTCTTCGGGATGACTTCGCAAAGTCACGAGTTTTGTGCCGACGAGAACTACTAGATTCTCTATAGGCACAACAAGAAAGATCAAGAGAGGAAAGGGAAACTAACCACCAAGAAAACGGAATCGAATTCCGGGAAGAGAGGAGTCGCTATCCGCTTCTTCTTCTTCTTGTTTCGTTTCTCCTTCTTCTTGAAGCTCACGGCAACCTTGCTTGGTGTTGATAGGGTGCGTCGGCCCTAGCAAGGAAGGTGGGAGCCGGCCCTAATTCTCCAAGAAGGGCGCCGACCCTAAGGGAAAGGAGAGGGAGAAGAGAATAAGAGAGAGGGAGAGAGGAAGTTACTAATCTCTATTAGTAATGCGTAATAAGGGCTTGCCTTTGGTTCCTTTATATAGTAGCAACTCCTTTGCTAAGTCTCCCTCTTAACGGAATTAACGGAATTAGTTATAAGAAATTTATCTTATAAATTCTCTTATTAATTGTTCCGTTTAAGCCGAGTCTTATTATAACTAATTTATAATAAAACAAATTCTTCTTCTCTTTAAATTATGGAATAAATTTTATAAGGAATTTATAAACTTTCAATTCATAATTGATTTTATAAAATTAAAATAAACCAATTCATGGATTATTTTAACTTCCATAAAAGAATAAATTTCTACAAATTTATTTATATAAATTTCTTTATACAAATTTATTTATCCATAATTTATAAAATAAATCGCACTAGATTCATTTTATTAATTAAACCAATTAAATTGGTTTTTCTCCCTTTTAATGGCCGGCCAACCAAGGAGGGTTGGCACCCTCTTTGGCCGGCCCAAACCGAGCCGAACCAACGCGAATTAAACTCATTTAATTCGCCCAAAAAGCCTTCAAAAGACTTAGCCATTTTTAGCTTCCATTGCGCCTCTGATTAACTCAGATTCGACTTATTTCTCTTGATCGGAAAATCCAATTTTCAACTCGTTTTAAATCCCTTGGATTACCCGTAGTGCGTGTGACTAAATAGGCTTTCGATTTATGTTGGTCGTCTATAATTATCCAATTATAGAACGGTCATGAGTGGCACCTAGTAGTACATCATGACCCCCAATTAATCGAAAGATCAACGGTTTGACCTCAGAAGAAATTATTCTGAAACCCTTCAGCAGCTCTAATGAGTCGTGCCCCATTCCCTTCACCATCTTATACCCACTTGGTTCAGGACACGGTCTATTTGTGTCAGTCCCCACTAGGCTGACTACGTCACACCTAGCCCAAGTAATGTCTTTCTCGTCCTTTGGATTTCTAATTACTCTCATGTATTTAAGAGACTTGCACTCTTAACATGATATACTCTGGCCAGAGGTTTTGAGTAACAATTCGACGATAGGCCTGGGTATACATCTCCTCGCAAGGAGTGGTGAATCCTTTGTAGGCTGTTCAAACATCTTCGGGCACTTCGGCTCATACCCAATCATCCTGGGTCCACACCTCCTTGGAGATGCTTGCTTAAGATGTTAAAGTATAAGTCTCCATGACCAAGATGACTTGAACACCGTAAGTCAAAGGAACATCGCACTTAAGCTGCAGTAAGAACTTCATTGACATATCTTTATAGATAATCATATGAAGTTTTACAGCTAGTCACTCCAATGAACTAGTTCCCTTAACTAGCATCCATGTTTATCTCCGGACATCCCAATGTCACCAGCCAGTGAAAATCAGCTGATTAGAGAATAACCCATGCTAGTCTCAACAGAATTGATAGTGTCCGTTTTTATCAATTCATCGACTAGGGATAATTTCAATACTTCACAATTGCACATTAGAGATAATCACTAGTTGTGATCCCATCACAAATTCTCTTATGCTATGAGTTGTATTGCGGACATTCAGTAGATGAGTTTAAGATCCCAATCAAATACACAAAACATGTATACTCAAATAGTGAATTATCATTTATTAATATAAATGTTTACATCAAAAGGCGATTGCCTTTGGACACTTCTCTCATATCACTAACAATTCAAATATCCGAATGTCTTAGAATTTCAAATGTCCTTCTAGTCAAGGGGATGAAATTTAATCTCCTAAGTGTGAGTCAATTGTGTGACACGGGTTACACAATTGACTTCCAACCAAGTCAATGTCTAGTTAGACAACATGACACCTTGGACACGGTACTAGTAGGAGCAAGAGTAGACAATATTTATCAAGTTTCATTTAAAAGTGCTACTAATATTTTTGCTAAGTGTCTCATGTCAAGAGAAGAAGAGTCCACCCTTTGGCACCGGAGGTTAGCACATGTTAACATGAAGAACATCCGGAAGTTGGCCAACAAGGTATTGGTTCGTGGATTACCAAGCATCAAGTATGAGAAAGACAAACTTTATGATGCATGTCAAATGGGTAAGCAAACAAAATTTGCACATAAAGGTAAAAGCGCTGTAAGTACTTCCAATGCATTAGATTTACTTCACATGGATATATTTGATTGTAGTACTATCAAATCATTGAATCGAAGTAGATATTGCTTTGTTATCATTGATGATTTTACTAGGTATACATGGACTTACTTTTTAAAATATAAGGACCAGACCTTAGATATCTTCATTTCTTTTTGTAGAAGAGTTGAAAATGAAAAATCATCAACCATTAAGACAATTAGAAGTGATCATGGAGGTGAATTTCAAAACCAAAGGTTTTTAGAATTCTGTCAAGATAGAGGTTATAAGCATGAGTTCTCTACTCCTAGAACACCACAAAAAAATGGTGTTGTAGAGAGGAAGAACCGTATTTTACAAAAGGCTGCACGAAGCATGCTTAATGAGTACTTACTCCCGAGTTACTTATGGGCTGAAGCTGTGAATACAGCTTGCTATGTGCAAAATCGGGTCCTCATTCATAGGTTTCTAGGAAAGACTCCCCATGAACTTTGGTTTGGGAAACCACCTACGGTTAAACACCTTAGGGTGTTTGGTTGTAAGGTGTTCATTCTAAACACCAAGGACCACCTTGGGAAGTTCACGACAAAGGCTGATGAAGGGATACTAGTCGGGTACTCCCTCGTTAGCAAAGCCTACCGAGTCTACAACAAGAAATCTAGATTAGTTGAAGAGTCTTCTGATGTGGTCTTTGAAGAAATTCCAAAATCAAGTGGCCAATTAGAAAATGTAGAAGGAGTTCAACTCGAACTTAGGAGACTAAGTTTGAAAGAAACTCCAAGTGTTGTTGATGGTCATGAGTCTGATGACGGTGAACCTAGACAACCCATTGATCAGCCGGATCCTGAGGCAGAACTTGTGTCTAGTGAACCCGTTCAAGAAGCACCTGTTGGGACCGGGTGCATGTTGACAAGGATACGGGTTCGTAAATTTTAAAATATTTACGTGCAGCGGAAGAATTAGCATAAATAATTTCTCAAATTATTTTTAACCACGTATCTAGCATGCGACCTTATGATGTGTGGACATGATCATAAATTAAAATTTTGTAGAAAAGTAAACTAATTACTTTGTACCTCGCGTATCTCGAAGAAAGGGACGAGATCCAACCGTAGCGTCCCTTGGAAGCTCCGCCTCTATTCGCGTCCACGCCGAGTTCTCTTCGGGATGACTTCGCAAAGCCACGAGTTTTATGCCGATGAGAACTACTAGATTCTCCAAAAGCACAACTAGAATATCAAGAGAGAAAGATGGAAACTAACCACCAAGTAACGGAATCAAATTCCGGGAAGGAAGGAGTTGCGACCCGCTTCTTCTTCTTCTTCTTTGGCACCTTCTTGGTGGAGGTAGCTCACGGCAACCCTAGGAGGGGTGTGTGCCGGCCCTAGGATGGGTGTGCGCCGACCCTAGGATGAGGAGGAGGGCGCCGACCCTAGGAGGAGGAGAGAAGGAGAGGGGGAGAATAAGAGAGGGAGAGAGCTACTAGATCTCTTGATAACTCAATTGAGGAATTCAAGCCTAGCCTTGGTTCCTTATATAGTATCCTCTCCCTTGCCAAGTCTCCCCTTTAACGGAATTTTTCATAAGAAATTTATCCTATAAATTTTTCTTATGAATTATTCCGTTTATTCCAAGTTTTATTATAACTAACTTTATAATAAAACAAATACATATCTCCTTTTATTATGGAATAAAATTTATAAGAAATTTATAAATTTTTCTTATCATGGAAAAAATCAATTCATAATTGATTTTATAAAATTAAAATAAACCGATCCATGGTTCATTTTAATTTCATTAAAAAGAATAAATTTCTATAAATTTCTTTATATAGATTTCTTTATATAAATCTCTTTATATAAATTTCTTTATATAGATTTATTTATCCATAATATTATAAAACAAATCACGCTTGATTTATTTTATAAAATAAACCAAATAAATTGGTTTCCTCTCCTTGTAGTGGCCGGCCAAACCAAAGAGGGTGGGCACCCTCTTTGGCCAGCCACACCAAGCCAAACCCATCGTGAATTAAACTCATTTAATTTGTCCAATAAGCCTTCAAAAGACTTAGCCATTTTAAGCATCCCGTGCACCTCTGATAAATTCAGATTCAACTTATTTCTCTTGATCGAAAAATCTAATTTTCAACTCGTTTTAAATCCCTCGGATTACTCGTAGTGCGTGTGACTAAATAGGCTTTCGATTTATGTTGGCCGTCTATAATCAACCAATTATAGAACGATCATGAGTGGCATCTAGTAGTATATCATGACCCCCAATTAATCGAAAGATCAACGGTTGACCTCAGATATAATTCTGAAACCCTTCAGCAGCTCTAATGAATCGTGTCTCATTCCCTTCACCATCTTATACCCACTTGGTTCAGGACATGGTCTGTGTGTGTCAGTCCCCACTAGGCTGACTACGTCACACCTAGCCCAAGTAACTTTCTCTCGTCCTTTGGATTTCTAATTACTCTCATGTATTTAAGAGACTCATACTCTAAACATGACATGCTCTGGCCAGAGGCTTTGAGTAACAATCCGACGATAGGCCTGGGTATACATCTCCTCGCAAGGAGTGGTGAATCCTTTGTAGGCTGTTCAAACATCATCGGGCACTTCGGCTTATACCCAATCATCCTGGGTCCACACCTCCTTGGAGATGCTTGCTTAAGATGTTAAAGTATAAGTCTCCATGACCAAGATGACTTGAACACCGCAAGTCAAAAGAACATCGCACTTAAGCTGCGGTAAGAACTTCACTGACATGTCTATATGTAGACTACCATGTGAAGTTTTACAGCCAGTCACTCCAATGAACTAGTTTCCTTAACTAGCATCCATGTTTATCTCCGGACATCCCAATGTCACTAGCCAGTGAAAATCAGCTGATTAGAGAATAACCCATGCTAGTCTCAACAGAATTGATAGTGTCCGTGTTTATCAATTCATCGACTAGGGACAATTTCAATACTTCACAATTGCACATGTAGAGATAATCACTAGTTGTGAATTCATCACAAATTCTCTCATGCTGTGAATTGTATTGCGGACATTCAGTAAATGAGTTTAAGATCCCAATCAAATACACAAACATGTATACTCAAATAGTGAATTATCATTTATTAAAATAAATGTTTACAATCATAAGGCGATTGCCTTAGGACACTTCTCTCATATTACTAACAAACTCCCACTTGGCCTAATGCAAATCGCTACGGTATCCAATACCACAGGCTCTAACATAACCCTCAAACTTGCTCTGAGGCAAGGCCTTAGTTAAAGGATCCGCTAAATTTCTTTCAGTGGGAATTTTCTCAATTTGTATATCATTCCTACTTATAATCTCTTTAATCAGATGATAGCGGCGAAGCACGTGTTTGGATCGCTGATGAGACCTTGGTTCCTTTGCTTGTGCAATAGCTCCATTGTTGTCGCAGTAAACTAGCACTGCTTCATCAATGGTTGGAACCACACCAAGTTTGGAGACAAACTTCTTGATCCAGACTGCTTCCTTTGCTACTTCCGAAGCTGCGACATATTCCGCTTCCGTGGTAGAATCCGCTACGGTGTCTTGTTTGGAACTCTTCCAACTTATTGCACCTTCATTCAAAGTAAATACGTATCCAGACTGAGATTTGGAGTCATCCTTATCTGTCTGGAAACTGGCATCTGTATACCCACGTATTACCATATCTCCTTCTCCATATATTAGGAACACATCCTTAGTTCTTCTTAAGTACTTAAGGATTATCTTGACAGCCGCCCAGTGATCCATACCTGGATCAGACTGGTATCTGCTCGTGACGCTCAGAGCATATGATACATCGAGCCTAGTACATTGCATAGCATACATGATAGATCCTATCGCGGATGCATAAGAAATCTTATTCATGCAAATCCTCTCATCTTCTGTGCACGGACACATAGACTTTGAAAGGTTGATCCCATGCCTGATGGGAAGGTAACCTTTCTTGGATTCCGACATGCTAAACCTTTTTAACACTCGGTCTATATATGTAGACTGCGAAAGACCAAGCAACCGTTTTGATCTATCTCTATAGATTCTAATCCCAAGGATATAGGTTGCTTCTCCCAGGTCTTTCATGGAGAAAGTTTTGGACAACCAAATTTTAACCGACTGTAAGACTGATATATCGTTTCCTATAAGTAATATGTCATCGACATATAATACTAGGAATACGACTGCACTCCCATTAACCTTCTTGTACACACAAGGTTTGTCAGGATTTTGTGAGAAATCAAACTCTTTGATTGTCTCATCAAAACGGATGTTCCAGCTCCTGGATGCTTGCTTGAGTCCATATATGGATCGTTGAAGCTTGCATACTTTGATTTTATCAACCGATGTGAAACCTTCAGGTTGTATCATGTATACATCCTCAAGCAAGTTTCCATTAAGGAAAGCTGTTTTCACATCCATTTGTCATATCTCATAATCATAATGAGCTGCTATGGCTAGGAGCATCCGAATGGATTTAAGCATAGCTACTGGCGAATAGGTTTCGTCATAATCAATTCTTTGTTTCTGACGATATCCTTTTGCCACTAATTTAGCCTTAAAGGTAACAACATTACCTTCCATGTCGGTTTTCTTCTTGAAAACCCACTTGCACCCTATGGGCTTAATCCCTTCAGGTGGGTTAACCAAGTCCCATACTTGATTTTCGTACATGGAATCCATTTCCGACTTCATGGCTTCAAGCCATTTGTCCCTTTCTGAACTTTTCAGAACATCTTCATAACTGATAGGTTCGTCATCGCTTATGAGTAACACGTCGTTCGATTCACATATGAGAAATCCATATCTCTCTGGAATATTGCGTGTCCTATCAGATCTACGAAGAGGTGGTGTTGTTTTAGGTTCAACTGATAGTTCATCATTATGAGTTATTGGTTGTGGGTCTAGACTAGGTGTCTCTTTAATGTCTATTGGAGTTTCTTGAACTTCATCAAGTTCAATGCCACTCCCACTATTTTCTTGTAAATGAAATTCTTTTTCCAGAAACACAGCCTGCCTTGAAACAAACACCTTTTGTTCCAAGGGATGATAGAATTGGTAACCCTTCGTTTCCTTAGGGTATCCAATAAATAGACATTTATCAGACTTAGCATCCAATTTGTCTGATACAGTCCGCTTCACATAAGCAGGACAACCCCATATCTTAAGGTGAGTTAAGTGAGGTTTCTTACTATTCCATGTCTCATATGGAGTAGTAGAGACTGCCTTGGTCAGGACTCTGTTTAGCAAGTAAACAGCTGTCTTAAGTGCATAGCCCCAAAAAGATTTTGGAAGAGTTGCATGATTCATCATCGACCTAACCATGTCCATCAAGGTTCGGTTGCGCCTCTCAGATACACCATTATGCTGTGGTGTATACGGCGGAGTCCATTGGGACAATATCCCATTGTCCCTAAGATAATCTTGAAACTCTTGACTTAAGTATTCACCACCCCGATCGGATCGAAGTATCTTAATACTTCTGCCAAGCTGTTTCTCTACTTCATTTCTGAACTCTTTGAATTTCTCAAAAGCTTCAGATTTGTGTTTCATCAAGAACACATACCCGAATCGTGAGTGATCATCGATAAAGGTGATGAAGTAGCTATAGCCTCCTTGTGCAAGAGTTGACATTGGTCCACATACATCAGTATGTATTAGACCAAGCAATTCTCCCACTGGATTACCTTTTCCAGAAAAGGGTAATTTGGTCATCTTGCCTTTTAAGCATGATTCGCATGTATCAAATGAATCGGGTTCAAATGATTCCAAAATTCCACATCGGTTTAATTTGGTCATGCGTTTCTTACTTACATGGCCAAGACGACAATGCCACGTGTAGGAGTCTATTCGATTATCTATTCGAGCACGTTTGTTGCTAACTTTGATATTGAAAACGTCACCGGATAAATCTAACGTGTAGATACTATTGCACAAAGTTCCATTCCCATAAAGAACGCCATTTAAAGTTATGTAACAACAATTGTTACTAAAAGTTAAATGATAACCCTTTTCATTCAAACATAAAATAGATACAATGTTCTTTATTAATGAAGGAACAAAATAACAATTATCCAATTCTAAGACACGTCCAGTGG
This sequence comes from Boesenbergia rotunda, assembly GCA_024364735.1. Classification (NCBI taxonomy): domain Eukaryota; kingdom Viridiplantae; phylum Streptophyta; class Magnoliopsida; order Zingiberales; family Zingiberaceae; genus Boesenbergia; species Boesenbergia rotunda. Next base: position 40,755 of record JAGFNQ010003756.1, read on the forward strand.
GGAGCTTTAGCAAATATGTTCCGATGGCAACAGCAGCAATCTTTGCTCCATTTCCAACTAGCAAATTCGCTTCTCCTCTGACGAGTCTTCTTCTATTCCTTAGCCCCTGTATGTCATTACATATATGTGAGCTACACCCAGTATCAAGTACCCAGGTATTTGAGGAAATAGAGTGACATTCAATAACGAAGATACCTGAAGAGGATGGGGCATCGGATGCCTTCTTCTTCAAGGACTCAAGATAAACTTTGCAGTTTCTTCGCCAGTGACCCTCCTTGCCACAGTGATGGCAAGTGCCTTTTGGTGTCTTTTCAGTCCTTTTGGCCTTTTTCTTCTTTCCTTTATTCTATTCTTTGGCCTTCCTTTTAGAACCTTTCTTCGAGGAACCAACTAACAGTACCGTCTTCTGATCCTGCTTTACAGAAGGCTCTATAGTCTTCAGCAGGTTGAGCAACTCAGGAATGGTAGTCTCCAGCTTGTTCATCCGATAGTTCATCACAAATTGTGAATAACTTTTGGGCAAACAATGCAGAATTAAGTCAATACTTAGTTCATGATCCATTGCAAAATCGAGTGTGCTTAGTCGCTCGATGTACCCCAACATCTTTAACACAAACTGCGAGGCAGAAGTGCCTTCCTGCATCCTAGAGGTGAAGAGGAGTCTGGAGACTTCGAACCTTTCGGATCTCGCCTACTCTTCAAACAACTCATGAAGATGGAAGATGATGGTATAAGCATCCATATGCTCATGCTGCTTTTGCAGCTCAGGTACCATAGAGGCTAGCATGATGCAACTCGCAAGTTCAGAATCGATCACATGTTTCTAATAGGCCAACAATTGGTCTGGAGTTGCATTTTCTGGAGGACGGTCGGGAAGTTAATCTTCAAGGACATAAGCAAGCTTTTCTGCCTTGAGGACTATCCTCAGGTTTCGAAGCCAGTCCATGAAGTTCGGCCCAGTCAGTTTATTGGTGTCCAAAATGGAACACAAATTCAGAGAAGACATGATCGAGTGATTAACCTAGAAATACAAATTGAGCTTATGTGAGAAGAATGATTAAAACATGTATCAACATACATAAAAAATCCTATTTATTTTTCAAATTGAATAACCCTTTTTATCTATTCGGGAGATCGTAGGAACATCTCCAAATAGGTTGATATCCAACCATAGATAAGAACAACCATGGCTGTGGCCATCAAGTTATTCTTAGCTATGAAGGTAGGTAATTATACCGATTACATATCACATATATGTAACTATCACTTTATGCTATCAACTAATTGAATGTTTGCATAAATCATTGGGTTGTTAACTCATTAACATGTATGCAACAATGTACATAGCACCCAACTGCACCTCTCTTTACATCGACCTTGGCTGTGGCACAACAAATCGATGCTCCAAGCTTAAGGCTGACCCATTAATCAAGAAATAGTTTTAATATGGTTGGAGCTCATTCAACCGTTTAGTCAGGCTTGGATGTGTCCAACAACCAAAACTAAGGATTGACCTCTGACTCCAACTATATTATTCATAAACTAATTCCATGGTTTGAACATGTTGAGGTTCAAGCCGGGCATGGATGTGTCCATCAACCCAAACGAGAAACAAAACTCCGGTTCTAACCATATTAATGGAAGGTGTTAGCCTTAATATTTTGTAAGGGGTTTTGGGTCTCATCCTGTAACGACCCAGAAAATTCTCTTAATATTTTCTTAAAATATTAAGCATGTCTAGATAATTTTCCGAGGGATCTAGAAATATTAGTACGAACCTTAGCCTAGAAATCCATGATTTTTCTCATTTAAATTGAGAAACTAAGTACTAATGGGCCTTATATGGGCTTTTCTAGTACCATGATTATTAGTGGATTTTAGGTAGAATTTAATATAAATATAAATGGATTTTAATTAGGAATATTAGTATGATTATGGGTGAGTTTTAGCATGGTTTCCTATTTAAATTGAGAAGTTAGGCACTAATGGGCCTTATATGGGCTTTCTAGTACCATGATTATTGATGAATTTTAGGTAAAATTTATAGAAATATAAAGGGGTTTTAATGAGAAATATTAACATAATTATGGGGGGATTTTTAGGGGATTTTCGAATATTAGGAAAAATAAAATAAAAATAAAATGGAAAATTAATGCATGCACCAAGGATTTGAACCTTAGACCTCTTCTATAACCATGAATGCTCTAACCAACTCACCTAGCAAGGGATTTCTATGAGGAAATGAAATGGAGTTTGGTTAAGGCTTAGGGGAAGAGGAAGAGACACCATGACTCTTCACTTACCCTCCTTAATGTGCTATAAAGAGGGGGTTTGGGAGTTTCTTTCTTCCTCCCTCATTCTAGCCGAAAATCTCAAGAGGAGATTTCCCTTGGAAAAGCTTCACAAGAGGGTCTCATCTCCATGATCTAAAGGGTTCCCAAGGTTACAAGGGCTAGAGGTGACTTAAGGTCTAAGGAGTTCTTTTGATTCCCTATAATCAAGGTGAAAAATCAAGAAACCCAAGGTAAGACTCCCTCACCTGTGGTATAATGGCTTTTCTTGAAGATTAACATGATATGAAAGTCTTGTATGTGATTTTTATGTTGGAAAACAAAAGGAAACCCATGAACCTAACCTTATAGGTTTCGGCCACCATGGATTTTTGGTTCATAAGGATGATAAAAATCTATATCATGTTTTCTAATGTGTTGTCATGGTAAATATGGAATAAATATAATTTTTGGGAAATTTTTGGGGTACCCTAAAGACCCCTTAGGGTTTGGGACTCTCAACATGACCCTTTGGCTAGGAAGGGGCTAAACCTTTCATGTATGTACTTTGGGTATCCCCATGATTCAAAAGGGGGTTTAAAGTGAATTGTGTGAACATCCACAAGGTCTTGTGACCCTTGTGAGTTTCAGCCAAGAAGGTTCTAGGGCAAAATTTTAGAACTTCCCTCAAGCAAGGGTCCTAATGACCCTATGGTAAGGTATGGTTGGTGTTGAATGTTTGATTATGGTTTTTATGGAATTTTTCCATGCACCCATGGCCTTGTAGGGTTTCGGCCAGCACAAGGAAAGGGGGCTAAGGGTTAGGGATAACCCTAATTAAGAGCCCTAATGGCCTTCCATGGTCTTATAAGTAATGTAGGGTTGTTCCTTTACCTTATGCTATCTTACATGTTTATGGAATTGATGGAACTCCTCCCTATAGGTTTCGGCCAAGCCATGTATCTAGGGTTTGGGGTGGAGTTAAGGTTCAAAGAATGATGGTTTATGCTTATCATGAAGTATATACATATACATATAGGTCCAAGCATGTGGTAGAAATCATGTTACCTATAACCCTAACCTTAAGCACCATGTTTTATGTTGTATGTTATGATTGGATGCCATGCTTAATAGGGTTATTATGAATGTCTTATGTTTTATGCCATGCACTTGGATAGTAGGTAGCATGTTTATGGAAGTCCTACCTATGTATGCTTATGTTATGTAGAGAACCATGCTATGTTATATGCTCATGTTATGTTAAGCACCATGCTATGTTATTGTGTATGTTCATGATATGAATGATGCCATGATAAGTATGTTAGATTCATGTTCATGATAAGAATGATGCCATGATAAGTATGTTAGATTCATGTTCATGATAAGAATGATGCCATGATGAGTATGTTAGGTTTATGTTCGTGATAAGAATGATGCCATGATGAGTATATTATGTTTATGTTCGTGATAAGAATGATTCCATGATAAGTATGTTATGTTTATGTTCATGATAAGAATGATGTCATAATAAGTATGTTATGTTTATGTTCATGATAAGAATGATGTCATGATAAGTATGTTATGTTTAAGTTCATGATAAGAATGATGTATGCCATGTTTTACGAATGATGATGCATGTCATGTTTTATGGATGATGATGCATGTCATGTTTTATGAATGATGATGCATGCCATGTTTTATGAAAGAAGATGCATGCCATGTTATGAATGAAAGATGATGCTTATGTCTTTAAGGCATAAATATGCTAAACGGCACGGTCGATGGTCGACGGTACGACGGTCGTGACGACCGGTAAATGGGCCGGTAGACGGGCCGAGCCGTAACAAGTTATGCTATGTTAAAGATGCCATGAATGTCTTATGAATGATGAAGCATGTAAAGTATTTTACTTTATGAATGGGCTTGTACCGGACCGAAGTATGGGTCCAAGGGATGGGTACCTTAAGAACGCCCCGGTTCTGGACTACCGACTATGCTGTCCACGGTTCTGGCACTACCGAAGCTGTGCAACAGGGATGGGCACCTTAAGAACGCCTCGGTTCGGGGACTACCGACTATGCTGTCCTTACCCTAGTAGGTCGAGGCTAGCTACCTCGTATTTACTTAGGGATGCGCGCTTATGATGTATGTATGTGGTACAAGCCAGGGCCCAATGATATGATGATTATGTTTAAGTATTTAAAAGTATGTTTTTAAAAGTTAAGCATCCTTATGTATATGCATTCCACTCATGCATTCATTCATGTTACGCATTATGCTATGCTAATAATGTTTTATGCTTATGCTTCATGTTAAGAAATATGCACAAGAGTAAATGATCTATGTTATGATTATGTTAAGAAGATGCTCATGTGCTATGATAAGAAGTATGCCTATGTTTATGCCATACAGGTTGGTTTACACCTTATGTTATGTTTACACCATGTATTATGCCATGCTAGGAATGTTTATTATGTTAAGGTTACACCATGTATTATGTCATGCTAGGAATGTTTATTACGTTATGTTTATATCATGTATTATGCCATGCTAGAAATGTTTATCATGTTATGTTTATACCATGTATTATGCCAAATGTTCATTATGATATGTTTATATCACATCTCATATGCTATGATAGGAATGTTCACTTATGTTTATGTTCATGCCATGTCAAGTATATGATAAGTGATTCAAGTTGTTATGTTCTAAGTAGATCACCAAGTATGTTAATGTTTCATGTGCTCATTATGAAATGACGAATGATTTTGTGAGTAGGAAAGAGTCTTACTAAGCCTGTGTGCTTATAATCTTATTTCCTTATACCGCAGATCATTCAAGGGGACAATGAGGAAGCAGCAGGAGGGCAAGAAATCATGTGTGTGGTAGTGACTTGGGCCAGGAAACCCTATGTTTATCGTTTATGCTAGAACTTGACTTTGGTCTCTTATATGCTTGAATGCTTGAATAATGACTTATGGAACTCTTTGATATGATGTTAAGTATGACATGATATGACATGATATGATGTTTAAGTATGAAGTCAATATGCCAAGGTTCCTATGTCATTATGTTAAGGATGTTAGTAGGGCATGTATAAGTTAAAGTTATTCCGCTACCTTATGATGTCTACATGCCTTAAGTATGTTAACGTAACGCCGCTTAATAGAAAGAGAAAGAAAAAAAAAAGCGGGCGTTACACATCCTTTCTTTTCTAAGCACATTCATGACATATAATTATGTCATGACTAACGATTTCCTTAATAAAGTATGTATGTGACTTAATTTATCAAGTCTCATCAATTAGATTAGGAACCGGATTTCCAAATCCCGATTTCATACTTTATTCAAGGAATTGTTTTGGAAAATAATTTCCTAAATTGTCATAATCAATTTCGGAAATAATATGTTCAAGACTTTGGTTTGTCTAAATCAAATCTTATTAAATTAAGAGACTGATTCCCTTAATTCAACCACATATTCTTTTCATGAAAATCTCTTTTAAGAAAACTCTATAGGAAACCATTTTCCTAATTAATTTTGGAGACAACAATATGTAAGAGCATTACCTCTTAAATCAAATTTTCAAGATTTGATCACATATTTTATTCATGGATTAATTAATTACAATAAATTGTTTTCTAAGGGTGGCTCCCCGAGGCTCAGATACCTAAAGAAAAGTAATTTGTCGTAAATCCAATTTGGTCCGCTCCCCGAGGCATAACCAAATTAAACATGACAATTTTATTCAAAATGGGAAATTAAATTATAACAACTAACTTTAAATTGGACGGCTCCCCGAGGCTCAATCCAAAATAAAGAATTTTGTTAATAATTTAAAACCAATTCGAATTTAATTGTCAATTAATAATCCATAAATTTTCTAGACTTTCTTGAAAGAAAGTGCCCAAAATCGCGAGATTTCATAATAGGTTTTCAGAATAATTGTAAGTTTCTGGTACAAAGAAAACTTACATATTTTCAAAGTTGGAAAATTTCCAAAATAGGAAAGTTTCCAAAAATGGGAAGTTTTCACAGTTATCATAAAATTTCAGAAACTAGGATATTTCAAAAGTTTGCGAAATTTCATGAGGATTTCCAAACTTCGAAATTCCTAAATCTAAAATTTATCATAATTGGAAAATTTCCATAATTGGAAAAATTTTCCAAAATTGAGATCATGACAAAGTTTTTCGCAAAACAATTATATGATTATGTCGAACACTAACCGGCTCTGATACCACTGTTGGGACCGGGTGCATGTTGACAAGGATACGAGTTCGTAAATTTTAAAATATTTACGTGCAGCGGAAGAATTAGCATAAATAATTTCTCAAATTATTTTTAACCACGTATCTAGCATGCGACCTTATGATGTGTGGACATGATCATAAATTAAAATTTTGCAGAAAAGTAAACTAATTACTTTGTACCTCGCGTATCTCGAAGAAAGGGACGAGACCCAACCGTAGCGTCCCTTGGAAGCTCCACCTCTCTTCGCGTCCACGCCGAGTTCTCTTCGGGATGACTTCGCAAAGCCACGAGATTTGTACCGATGAGAACTACTAGATTCTCCAAAAGCACAACTAGAATATCAAGAGAGAAAGATGGAAACTAACCACCAAGTAACGGAATCAAATTCCGGGAAGGAAGGAGTTGCGACCCGCTTCTTCTTCTTCTTCTTTGGCACTTTCTTGGTGGTGGTAGCTCACGGCAACCCTAGGAGGGGTGTGTGCCGGCCCTAGGATGGGTGTGCGTCGGCCCTAGGATGAGGAGGAGGGCGCCGGCCCTAGGAGGAGGAGAGAAGGAGAGGGGGAGAATAAGAGAGGGAGAGAGCTACTAGATCTCTTGATAACTCAATTGAGGAATTCAAGCCTAGCCTTGGTTCCTTTGTATAGTAGCCTCTCCCTTGCCAAGTCTCCCCTTTAACGGAATTTTTCATAAGAAATTTATCCTATAAATTTTTCTTATGAATTATTCCGTTTATGCCAAGTTTTATTATAACTAACTTTATAATAAAACAAATACATATCTCCTTTTATTATGGAATAAAATTTACAAGAAATTTATAAATTTTTCTTATCATGGAAAAAATCAATTCATAATTGATTTTATAAAATTAAAATAAACCGATCCATGGTTCATTTTAATTTCCATAAAAAAGAATAAATTTCTATAAATTTCTTTATATAGATTTCTTTATATAAATCTCTTTATATAAATTCTTTATATAGATTTATTTATCCATAATTTTATAAAACAAATCGCGCTTGATTTATTTTATAAAATAAAACAAATAAATTGGTTTTCTCTCCTTGTAGTGGCCGGCCAAACCAAAGAGGGTGGGTACCCTCTTTGGCCGGCCACACCAAGCCAAACCCATTGCGAATTAAACTCATTTAATTAGTCCAATAAGCCTTCAAAAGACTTAGCCATTTTAAGCTTCCCGTGCACCACTGATAAATTCAGATTCGACTTATTTCTCTTGATCGGAAAATCCAATTTTCAACTAATTTTAAATCGCTCGGATTACTCGTAGTGCGTGTGACTAAATAGGCTTTCGATTTATGTTGGCCGTCTATAATCAACCAATTATAGAACGATCATGAGTGGCACCTAGTAGTACATCATGACCCCCAATTAATCGAAAGATCAACGGTTGACCTCAGATATAATTCTGAAACCCTTCAGCAGCTCTAATGAATCGTGCCTCATTCCCTTCACCATCTTATACCCACTTGGTTCAGGACATGGTCTGTGTGTGTCAGTCCCCACTAGGCTGACTACGTCACACCTAGCCCAAGTAACTTTCTCTCATCCTTTGGATTTCCATGTATTTAAGAGACTCATACTCTAAACATGACATGCTCTGGCCAGAGGCTTTGAGTAACAATCCGACGATAGGCCTGGGTATACATCTCCTCGCAAGGAGTGGTGAATCCTTTGTAGGTTGTTCAAACATCTTCGGGCACTTCGGCTTATACCCAATCATCCTGGGTCCACACCTCCTTGGAGATGCTTGCTTAAGATGTTAAAGTATAAGTCTCCATGACCAAGATGACTTGAACATAGCAAGTCAAAGGAACATCACACTTAAGCTGCGGTAAGAACTTCACTGACATGTCTATATGTAGACTACCATGTCAAGTTTTACAGCCAGTCACTCCAATGAACTAGTTCCCTTAACTAGCATCCATGTTTATCTCCGGACATCCCAATGTCACCAGCCATTGAGAATCAGCTGATTAGAGAATAACCCATGCTAGTCTCAACAGAATTGATAGTGTCCGTGTTTATCAATTCATCGACTAGGGACAATTTCAATACTTCACAATTGCACATGTAGAGATAATCACTAGTTGTGAATTCATCACAAATTCTCTCATACTGTGAATTGTATTGCGGACATTCAGTAAATGAGTTTAAGATCCCAATCAAATACACAAACATGTATACTCAAATAGTAAATTATCATTTATTAAAATAAATGTTTACAATCATAAGGCGATTGCCTTAGGACACTTCTCTCATATTACTAACAGCACCACCAACTCCTAGGCAAACTAGATTAGCCTCTAGTCATCCCCAAGACCAAATTGTTGGAGACATCCATCATGGGGTTAGAACTAGATCATTCTTCCGGAATGAGGCTAATGAAGTTGTAACATCCCAAATTTTTCAATGTAAAATCATGACAATGTATGAAAAATGGTTATAATGAAATGATATAAATTTCATGCAATCACATGCTATGAAATGTCATGAATGCATGAAATATCATATTCATGAATATGAAATATTAAAAATATTATGAAATAATATTTATGGGATATTATGAAATATTATGAATCCATGAAATATTATTAATATTATGAAATTTCATGATGGGCTTGGCTTAATGGGCTTTGATATGGATTAGTGCAAATTGTGATAAAAAAGAAGAGGTAGAAAGGAGGAAGCAAGGATTGAACCTTGAACCTCCTAGTTGCACTCACCATGTCATAACCAATGAACCAAGCAATATTTCATGTAGAGAGAATAAGAAACATTCTCGTTAAATCGAGGGAAGCGAAGAGACATGCCTCTTCATGAGAAGAGTATAAATAAGAGAGGGGGAAAGGAAGTTACACTTTTTCCTTCTTCTTCCCCACTTCATTTTCGAAAATCAAGAAGAACTCTCTCCCTTTCCATTTTCGAAAAAAACAACACCCTAGGGTTCTAACCCTAGGGAATTTGAAAGGAAGAGGACCCATTGAAGGTTCTTGCCTCTACTAAGTCTAAGGAGCCCTAGAGAAAGTTTGAAGAAGAGGATTTTCACATACCCTCCAAGTGTAGGGTACCCTACGGTTTAAAGAGAAGGTGAAATTCCAGCGCTAGGATGTAAGTGTCCTCTCGCCTGCAGTATAATTGCTATTGAATGGTTGTTTGTGTATTTCTTTTGAAAAATCACAAGGATCTTCCTTGTAGAAGTTTCGGCCACCCTAGGATTGGGGGTCCAAGAGAAGGTTTTTGATCTCACTTTGATGCATGGGAAGACCTTAAGACTTAGGGCATACATGTAGATGGATTTTTCTTCATGGTGTCAAGAACAAAACCTAGGGTTTGTCCTTGTATGGGTTTCGGCCACTTCCTAAGGGATGTGTGTGGCAATTTTTCAATACATGAAAACAACCCTTAAGACTTAGGGTATACTCATATGTGATGTTTCCAAATTTTTGGAAGGACAAAATTAGGGTTTGGTACCCTACAAGGTTTCGGCCAAGAGGAGGAAGGCTAGGGTTTTTGAGTTGCTTGATATCCTATTATGTTCCCATGATTAGTAGTGTAGATGAAGTGTTTGTGCAAATGTTTGTGTGAAGTTTGGATCTCAAAAACCTAGCCTAGCCATCCTATAAGTTTCGGCCACCCCTTGTAAATTAGGGTTAGTGGAAGATAACCTCACTTTGAAGTATAAACCATGGTCAATTGTTAACATGAAGTGCACTTGAGGTGTTGTAGAAATGCTTGAATGAATGCTTGATTGAAAAAAAGGGAAATTCCCTTACTTGTAACTTTCGGCCAACCCTAGTCCTAGGGTTGGGAAGCACTTAGTAAAATCATGAAGCATGCTACACTTATATGATGTGTGTATAAATTATGTGACCTATCTTGTTAGGTATAAAAGCATGCCTTATAGCCCATGGGGCACTCTTATGACATGAACATGATGTGGTTGAGATGTGGTTGATAATATGCTTAAAAAAAAGGGATACTCTATTGAAACTGGGATCAAGAGCACCCGAATGTGTGGTGTGTCCCTAGGGGATCAAGAGCACCCTTGATGAGTGGTGTGTCCCTTTAAGATGTGATTAAGAGTACCTTTAGGCATATACATATATGAGTAATTGCATGATAAATTACTTTACTTTGAAAGTTGTGTACCCGACTCGGAAGGGGGTCGTTAAACAAATCCAATGTGCATGTTAACTGAAGGTCATGGCATTGGTAGGACGGAAGGGTCCTGCTCTAATTAGATTGGTGGCTCGCTACCCCAATTTATTAGGGAATGCGCTTGATGTGGTACTACAACTGGGCCCTGGATGATATTGTATTTTTAAGTACTTACCTTTATGGAACTTTTTGAAAAGCATATTTTCTCATTATGTGATGATCTTGTTCTGTAAGTACTTAGAGATATTTGATGTGATGCTTATGATGCTTTGATGAGATGCTTATGATGCTTATAATCTTGTTCTATCTTGATTACTGAGTACATGATATGATGTATCGATATGGTTTTGCGAGTAGGCCCGGATTCTTACTAAGCATGTTTTGCTTACTAGTTCATGTTGTTTTTCTTATGCTGCAGATAGCGGTAAGAAATACTTGAACTAAAGGAAGAGGCAGAGAGAAAGCTAGAGGATGTGTGTGGTGATGGCTCGGGAAAGAACGAAAGATTCTTATCTACCTTCTTTTTGTCTAGAATCTAAACTGCTTCCAATAAAAGATTGCAATTGTATTACTATACTCTGAATGTGTGTTGATTATGTCTACTCTACTGCTGATTAAGATTAGAGATATGGAACCTATGTCATGTTAGATAACACTATCATTAATGTCTAATTCTTGTAGTATGCATGCTAAGTAAAATGCTAGATATTTACTATTTCCTGTTGCTTATGAATGCTTCTTTTGCATGTATCTAAGACTAGGTAACTCTTGCTATATTCTTACCATGCCCCTTTGCCCAATGCTGTGCTCTATCTTGTTCAAACCATGTTTAGATCAGTAACTTATTTAGATCAGTAAATTATGAAGTTAAATGATCTCTCTATTATGTTGTAGTTGCATGGATGATATGAAAAACCTTGCTTGGTAAATTAGTCTTCAATAAGCATGCTTACTACACTTCTTGTATTGTAATTGTTTTGTTTGGATATACATGCTTAACATGATATATGAGATGAATGTATGGACCCGTAACCCCGCCTTTAGGGTAGATATAAGGACGGGCGTTACACAAGTTGCCCTAATTTCAGAAATTGAACCTAGAAAAATTTATGAAGCATTAAAAGATCCCGATTGGATCATTGCAATGCAAGATGAACTAGGTCAATTCGAAAGGAGTCAAGTTTGGGACTTAGTCCCTAGACCCAAGAAGACCTCCATTATTGGAACCAAATGGGTCTTCAAGAACAAATTGAACCATAAGGGAGAAATCATTAGAAACAAGGCACGCTTGGTAGCCAAAGGCTACAGTCAAGTTAAAGGCCTTGATTATGATGAGACCTATGCTCCTGTGGCACGATTAGAATCCATCCGATTGATGCTCGCATTTGCAGCACATCGTGGCTTCAAGCTATACCAAATGGATGTCAAATCGGCCTTTCTAAATGGTTTGATTAGAGAAGAGGTCTATGTCGAACAACCTCCGAGGTTTGAGAGTACCGAATTTCCAAACCACGTGTTCAAGCTCAAAAAGGCACTTTATGGACTTAAACAAGCACCCCAAGCTTGGTATGAGCGGTTGTCGATATTTTTAATTGAGAAGGACTTCGTTAGAGGCCAAATAGACCTTACACTATTTCTACGAAGAGATGGTGACAATATTTTTGTAGCCCAAGTATATGTCGATGACATAATTTGTGGCTCAAACAATAAGGGCTATTTGAATGAGTTTATTGGACACATGGAAAATGAATTTGAGATGAGTCTAGTGGGAGAGTTGACTTTCTTCCTTGGACTCGAAATCAAGCAAACTCGTGATGGGATCCATGTGCACCAATCGAAATACACACAAGAAATGCTTCGAAAATTTAATATGAGTGATTCAAAAGAGGTAACCACTCCTATGGCTATAAACACAAGATTAGACAATGATGAAAGTGGTAAACCCGTTGATTTAACTCAATATCGAAGCATGATAGGTAGTTTGCTATACCTCACAGCTAGTCGACCTGATATTCTTTTCGCTGTGGGTATGTGCGCTAGGTATCAAGTTTGTGCCAAGGAATCTCACTTAATCGCTGTTAAGCGAATTTTAAGATATCTCAAAGGCACAATTGGAGTCGGTCTATGGTACCCCCGTACCGAATCATTTGATTTAATCGGCTATACGGATTCCGACTACGCTGGATGTAAGTTGGACCGGAAGAGCATAAGTGGGGGTTGCCAATTCTTAGGTTCATCCTTAGTAAGTTGGTCAAGTCGCAAACAATATTGTGTTGCTCTCTCCACGACCGAGGCAGAATATATTGCTATGGGAGAGAGCGTATCACAATTGTTGTGGATGATTCACACTTTAGAGGACTATGGATTGAGTTACAAGGGTGTGCAAGTGTTATGTGATAACATTAGCACAATTAACTTAACCAAGAATCCAGTCCATCATTCTAGGACCAAACACATTGAGGTGCGTCACCACTTCATTAGGGATCATGTAGCTAGGGGAGAGATTGTACTCTCACATGTAGAGTCCAAGTCAAACCTAGCTGATATTTTCACTAAACCACTTCCCGAGAATAAATTTAGTTTCCTAAGATGGGAGTTGGGAATGTGTCGCGCTTCATGATTTTCAAAATGCTTTCTAACCCTTCATGATTATTTCGAAATTGTTGGGAAACAATTGGGTAACTTTGGGAACATCTCACACAAACTATAAGGTTTAATAAAACGTTTTTGTTTGCTAGATATGGGGTGAGATGTTAGGTTCAATTAAATTTCTCAAAATGTTAATGCATCCCTTGAGAAATTAAGTTGACGAGATAATAATCACTGTGGTGACCAAGTATGGGGAAACCATTGCATAACATATGTGTATATGGCTCCATGATCATACTTGGACATTCCAATCAAGGAAACTTGATTGGAACATTGGATTTGATACAAACTTAGTTGAAATTGCTTGAATGATTGTTGATTGACTTTGACTCCATTTAGATGGATCAAAGTGATTGTTGAACCTATAAGGACTTTTGATCCTTGTTCAGGGATCAATTTTAGTCATGAGATCATGTCCAAGTTCGATAAACTTCACCAGATCTCGTTGGAAAGTTTCAGAAAATCTGAAACTGAATATTTCAGATCGTATCAGGGAGTATCAGGAATCCTGATCGGTCACCGGACCGATCAGGCATAGGGCTGATAGGTCCCCGGACCGATCTGGCTCCTTCCTATGGTGATCAGTCCACAGACCGATCAGCGAGGCTAGCAGTGACTTTCCGAAATTTTGACCAAGCTTACTGAGCCAGCCTGGATCGGTCCCTGGACCGATCTGGCACCCTGCTGGGACTGGTCCACAGACCGATCAGGGGGCTCACATTAAGCCTCCCGAGCCTACTGATCTCTCCCTGATCGATCAACCGATCGATCAGGAGCATGCCTGATCGGTCACCCGACCGATCAGGCTCGGTTCAGTCCGATCAGGCGATAGCCTGATCGGTCTGGGCGCTATCAGATCGAACGGTGATCCGTTCAGATGCATTAAAATCTGGTTGGTGGATCGATCCACCAACCGATTAAATCCTCCCAAAACCCCTCATTGTCGAACCCTAGCGCCGAAACCTCCCACTCGCGCAACCTTTGCTTCGTGCGAGAGCTCTCCAGTGTTTTCGTCTCCCTCTTTCGTGTGCGTGCGAGTTCTTGCGAAGGCTTCTACGGGTGTTTCCTTGCTCTCTGCAAGTTCTCTTGTGCTCGAAGTCTTCTGCGTCTCTGTCTTGCGCTGCGAGCTTCTCCCGTGTAACTTCTTCTTCCAGTTTTGCGATCCTTTCAAACCAACTTCAATGGCACCAAAGTAAGTTTTTCATTTAGTTTTCATTATGAATCAGTCTAAGGATTATACATATGAAGCTAATCATGTTTTGGATGTTCGTGCCGTGATCTTCTTGTGGTGGCCGTGACCTTTCTTTTCCATATCTTACCTTGGATCAAATCTCTTATCTTATGATCAACTCCTTCTTATATTCACTCTATGAGTATCACGTTATGATCAAATTTCTGTTCCTTGATCCCACTGTGTTCTGTTAACCATTGTGTCTTGATCACGTTCTCTGATTGGGTTTAACCTTATCTTGATCATGGTTGCTTAATTCCAATCTTTAGAAAGTCTTCTAAGGGTAAAGAACCTATAGTGGAAAGCTCCAAGGGCACAGGCCCTTCAATATCTACACCTTCTCCAAGGCCTCCACCACCTCCACATACTCTATTTCAGAGTATCACCCTTGCGTTAAATTTCGAGTGGCACAATTTCAAATTAATGCCATGTCGAACTATAGATCGATCCTTCATCTATGAACATTGCCCGACTGTCTGACAAGTTATCACACATTATAATCTTCAATCCATTCTTTACCTTGAGAGGCCGATCAACCTTGACTTGGTCTCTGAATTCTATAACAACATGGTGAGTGGAGAGGGCACGGGGTGGAGGACCCGTGTTGTCGGTATTGATCTTGATTTTAATCGATCTATTTTCACTTATTTTCTCGGCTGTCGCCGGTCAGACAATGATTTCTTTCTCTACCCTTATCCTCCTAATCCCCTTCCGTTTCCATTCGATGGAGTGACTCCTGATTCCATCTACAAGTACTTTCTAGGCCATCCCAGGCCAGGGGGTTCTGGTGAGCGCACCCGTGACTTTCCCACTTTTCCTGCTCTTCGTCTTTCCCCTGTTGACTATATGTTGTGTTAGATCGATAGGACCGATAGAGGGGGGGGTGAATATCGGTATTCTTTCCTTCGAAAAATTAAGAGCAAGTGCACAGCGGAAAAATAAAAAATAACACAGAGACGCAGTCGTTTTTACTTGGTTCGGAGCCTGTGTCGACTCCTACTCCAAGGCCCACGGTCGTTGACCGTTTACTTTGGGCAATTCTATATCAGGCACAAAGTCATTTACAAAAGATTACAGAATTATAATTACGTACAGTAAACATTAAAATAGCTATTTTACCGACGTCCGGAGTAGATCGATTATTTCGGGGTAGCAGGACGTCGTCGGCTCGATTTGGAGAGTTTCCGGAGCAAGGCGCGAGAGCAGAAGAGCTTTGAGGCATTTTACGAAGTTGATGCTTGAAGCCTTGGTCGAGGGTCCTTTATATAGGGCCTGGGGGCACCCGGGACGTCGGGGGCGCCGCCCACGTGGCCTTTGATCCGCAAAGGTCTCGGTCAGCGTCTATCCTCTGGATCCACTTTGACCGGGGCGCCCGGATTGACCGGGTCAAGCGTTATATGCTTGGCTTCGATGGCCTCTGGTTCGAGGCATGTGCATGGGGGCGCCCGGGACGCTGGGGGCGCCCGGGAGCAGCGGGGGCGCCCGGGAGCACGGGGGCGCCCGGCCCAGCATCTATTCGAACCCTTTTTCTCTTTACTTGTTTTGTATGCACCTTGGGGGCGCCCGGGACACTCCGGGCGCCCTACTCAGCCACTACCTCATTCCTTTGAGGCTATCTGAGCTGCAGACACTCCTTCCTTTGGTCCTGCATCCAGGGTTAGTCTAAAACACAATAAAGCAATAAAATATTTGTTTATACAGCCTTAGCTGTCTTGGTTCTGACTTTGGTCTCCTAAATGGAGCCCTAGGTCGAACCGACGCCTACTGTTCCCTCGACGGGGAACGTGTCCTCACCTACTCCTCTCGGGAGAGTTTACCTGATGCCAACCGTTCCTCTGGTTGGACTTTTGCCTGACGGTCCTTTGTCAGGTCTTGGATGCCGAGCTGCCCTTCGCTCGGTGCCTAGCATTCCTTCGCTAGGGCTTCAGTCCCAGGCTGTCCTTCGCCTGGTGCCTAGCAGTCCTTCGCTAGGGCTTTTGTCCCTGGCATTCCTTCGCCAGTGCCTAGCAGTCCTTCGCTAGGTCTTTTTACCCTGGCATTCCTTCGCCAGTGCCTAGCAGTCCTTAGCTAGGGCTTTTTACCCTGACATTCCTTCGCCAGTGCCTAGCAGTCCTTAGCTAGGGCTTTTCCTGCACACTAGAGTAACTTGTTAGAAAACAAGTAAGACTTAACTTTTGACCTATGTTGCCATTATCAAAACACAGGTTTGACTTGGGTGCATTCTGCACCAACAATCTCCCCCTTTTTGATTTATGGCAACCCTAGTTCAAAAAGTTAAGTTTAAGCAAACATGAAAAAGGTTTAAATTTTGTTCCCTCCCCCTGGAAGGAATCTCCCCCTAGATTCAAAAATTCGTGGGGTAAAAAAAACTTTACTTGTACTTTGAAAAACTTATGTTTTAGGTACTTAGAAATTTTTCAACAACTTAAGTTAAAAGTACATAGGAGAGTTTTTGAAGCATAATTAGAGTACTTAAAAAGGTTTAAAGTTTTAAGTTTTAAAGTACTCAAAAGTTTTGAAAATGCTAGCTTAAGTACTTAGTAGTATTTTAAAAGGCTTAAGTACTTAGTAGGCTTTGAGACACTTTAGTGTTTTTGAAAATCTTTAAGTACTTAAGAAATAAAGTGAATTTGGAAAAATTTTAAGTACTTGAAAATCCTAAGTACTTTGTAACATTGTACTTATACAGTTTTGAAAAACTTAAGCTTTAAAGTACTTATAGAAGGAAAATTTTTTTGACAAGCTTAAGTAAGAAAATTTTTGAAAGGCTAGAGTACTTTTAGCAAAATTTTGAAAGCTTTGAGTAAAAATTAATTTTGAAAGCTTTAAGAACTTAAGTACTTTAGTCAATTTTGAGAAGTTTAAGTTTTTGAATAAGAGATAAGAAAATTTTGAAACCTTTTTGAATAAAGGAAAAATTTTGAACAAAGAGTAAAATTAATTTTACTCTTTCCTTTTCTATCTCTCCCCCTTTGCCATATATCAAAATATAGTAGAAATATGATTGCATAAAGGAAGTAAATAAGATTTTGTTGTACTGAACCAATTCATAATTAGACTTAAACTAAATCAGTCAATTTCCCTGTAGGGACGTGTCTAACCCAATTAGCTACTTACTAACTGATAGAAACAGTAGTTTTTGCTAGGGTTAGTCAAGTTGAGTGTTTCTGTTCAAGTTAGATTTTCTAAGCTTGATACTTAACTTGATTGCTATGTAAATTGTTTTTAGTGCCCCAATTACTGCAGATGCACTGACTTAAAGCATCTTGAATTAAGGCAAAGACCTAAGCATCTCAACCCTTTCTAGGTTATCAATCAAAAGTACCCTAAGGTGCTTGTGAGATGCTGGCTTCTAAGTCTATAGGTGCATGCAGTTCTAGGGTTAGGACCTAGGCTAAGTCCATTTTCGAAAAACCCTAGTTTTGAAAGGGGGTAGTTTTGAAATAAAAATAAGACTAAGTCGAAAAATGAAAACTGATTTTGAAATTAAGTGAAACAGTTTTTCAAAAAAAAATTTAAATCAAGTAGAGGAAAAAACATTAATCTATTCTACAGAGCACAATCCTAACTGCCTTCTTAGTGAGCTGAACTCAGATTCAGGTAAGGGTTTTGTGAATATATCAGCTAGGTTGGATTTAGAGTCAATATACTTAAGTACTATTTCACCCCTGGTTACATGGTCTCTTACAAAATGATGTTTGACTTCTATATGTTTGGTTCTGGAGTGTTGGATTGGGTTCTTAGTTAGATTAATTGAACTTATATTGTCAATAAATACTTGGGTTTGGGTGTAGTTGAGTTGAAAGTCCTTAAGTGTGTGCATCATCCATAAAAGTTGAGCAACACACTCTCCTAAGGCCACATACTCAGCTTCAGTTGTGGATAGAGAGCTACACAGTGTTGTTTTCTGCTGCACCAACTAACTAGACTCTGACCTAACAGTTGGCAGCTTCCACTTGTGCTCTTTCTATCTAATTTACAGCCAGCTTAGTCAGAATCTGAATATCCTATCAAATCAAAAGTTGAGGTCCTAGGATACCAAATCCCTACATTTAGTGTGCCCTTTACATATCTTAGTATTCTTTTTAGGGCTGCTAAGTGCGTTTCCTTAGCACAGGTTTGGTATCTAGCACACATCCCTACAGCAAAAAGAATATCAGGTCTACTGGCTGTAAGGTACAGTAGGCTACCTATCATACTTCTATAAAGTTTAAGGTCCACTGGTTTACCATCAGGGTCACTATCTATTTTTACATTAGTGGCCATGGGGGTACTTATGCTTTTAGAGTTATCCATTTTAAATTTCTTTATTAACTCTTTAGCATATTTGAATTGATGAACGTAGTTACCATCCCTAGTTTGTTTGATTTGTAGTCCTAGGAAAAAGGTAAGCTCACCAACTAAGCTCATTTCAAATTCATCTTCCATTATTTTGACAAACTCTTTTAGGAAGTTGGTGTTGGTGGATCCAAAGATTATGTCATCTACGTAAATTTGGGCAATAAATATATCTTTTCCTAGGGTTTTAACAAATAATGTTGAGTCAATTTGTCCTTGTTTAAATTCTTTGGAAGTTAAGTAAGTTGATAATCGTTCATACCAAGCCCTAGGTGCTTGTTTTAACCCATATAGTGCTTTAGTTAATTTGTAA
Organism: Boesenbergia rotunda; assembly: GCA_024364735.1. Lineage (NCBI taxonomy): Eukaryota > Viridiplantae > Streptophyta > Magnoliopsida > Zingiberales > Zingiberaceae > Boesenbergia > Boesenbergia rotunda. The sequence goes on from JAGFNQ010003756.1 coordinate 59,986, forward strand.
ACATGGTCAGGTTTGTCTAAGTCCTCAAACCCAGGGGGTTGTCCTACATAAACTTCTTCTTTAATGAATCCATTTAGGAAGGCTGACTTTACATCCATTTGGTATAGCTTAAATCCTTTATGGGATGCAAATGCTAACAACATTCTAATGGACTCAAGTCTAGCTACTGGGGCGTATGTTTCATCGTAATCTAATCCCTCTACTTGGCTGAATCCCTTGGCTACTAAGCGGGCTTTATTTCTGACTATTTCTCCTTGATTATTCAGCTTATTCCTAAAGACCCACTTAGTATCTATGATGGATTTGCCTTCAGGTTTAGGCACTAGTTCCCAGACTTGGTTCCTCTCAAATTGGGCTAATTCTTCTTGCATAGCTATGATCCAGTCAGGGTCAGGTAGGGCTTCATCTATAGTTTTGGGTTCTATTTTCGATATCATAGCTATTTGACTAAGGTTTCTATAGGAGGATCTAGTCCTGACTCCTAGAGTTGGATCACCCACAATTTGATCGGTTGGGTGACTGAGTCTGGGTTTCTTGGTTCTTCTAGAGCTTGGTTCAGCCTCAGGTCCGGCTGGTCGGTTTGGTTCACTATTTGATTCGACTCTTTGGGCTGGTTCATTTGTTGGTTCGATACTTGGTTCAGTTGACTCATTAATTGGTTCAATGGTTAGTTCGTTTACTGGTTCAATTAAGGGTTCAATAGTTTGTTCATTATTTTCTTGGTCAGAGTTTGATGAAGTTAAATCTGGATTATTAGATGTTGAGTTGATTTCTTCATCAAAAATTAAGTTTATTGTTTCTTCAATTTTCTTAGTTTGTTGGTTGTAAACTCTATAGGCTCTACTTGTGGTTGAGTATCCTAGGAAGGTACCTAGGTTTGACTTGGACTGAAATTTTCCTAAATAGTCTTTGGTGTTTAGGATATGAACTTTGCATCCAAAGACCCTTAGGTAGTGTAGGTTTGGGAGTCTATGGTAGTACAGTTCATAGGGGGTTTTGTTGTGTCGCTTGTTAATCAAAACCCTATTTTGGATATAACAAGCCGTACTAATCGCTTCTACCCAAAATTGGTTTGCTAGATTAAATTCGTTGAGCATAGCCCTAGCGGCTTCTTGTAATGTTCTATTCTTTCGCTCGACTATCCCATTTTGTTGGGGGGTTCTAGGACATGAAAATTCATGTAAGTACCCATTTACCTAACAGAATTCCTCGAATCGTTGATTTTCAAACTCTCCCCCGTGATCACTCCTAAGTCTTTTAATTTTAGTGTCGTTTTGATTTTCAATTAGTTTACAGAATTCATTAAATAGGTTTAGGGTTTCATCTTTGGTTTTTAGAAACCTAACCCAGGTAAACCTAGAGTAATCATCAACTATTACTAAGCAGTATCGGTTCCCGCTTAGTGACTTGGCTCCATGTGAATCAAACAGGTCAAGGTGTAGGAGCTCAAGTGTAGTTTGAGTTAAATCAGATTGGGTTAGTTTGTGATTGGATTTGGTTTGTTTACCTTGATTACAAGATTCACATTTTAGGCTTTTATTATTTTTAATTTTGGGAATATCTTTGATTAAGCCAAGTTGGGTAATTTTTGAGATAGTTCTTAGATTGGTATGACCTAATCTCCTATGCCAGAGGTTTGATTGTTCTAATTGAGTTAACATACATTTGGGTACAAGGGGAAGGTTTATAGTGTATACATTATTTTTCCTAGTGCCCTTAAGCATGATTTCTGAGAACTTTCTTATGCTAAAAGTGACTATATAACTAGAATCACATAACTGACTTATGCTAAGCAAGTTAAAATTAAAGTTTTCAACCAATAGAACTTTCTTAATAATGAAATCAGATTTAAGTTCAATATTACCTGACCCAATTACCTTGAGTGTAGCATTATTACCAAATGCCACTGAGCCTAGGTTTTTGAACTTGAGCTTGGTGAACTTCAATTTATCTCCAGTCATGTGTCTGGAGCAACCGCTATCCAACATCCATTGGTCCAAATCTTTATGTTCCTACACATAAAGAGTTTTCTTGATTTGGATCCAATTAGAGTCAGGAATAGCTTAAATTGAGTTTCACTGCCTAGTCTGTCTCACCCAAAATCTAGGGTTTTCAATCACGTTAGCCTTATAGGTTTCGTGAGACAGGTTTTGATAGTTAAGACTGTTTTGAAAATTTTGATTAATTTTGAAAACAATTAAATTTTGAAAACTTAATTAATTTTGAAATTTTTGAAGAGATGTTTAAATCTACAATTAACTAAAGTTTTGTGTTAGATTCAAATTTGACAAAGAAAATTTGAATTTGAATTTCAAAAATTGGCTTCCAGGTCTTGGCGAGGCACTAGGCCTTCTTTGGCCGTAGCCTTATGGGATCATCCACCCTTTCCTTGACAAAGCCTTTTAATGAAATTTTATTTTCAAAAATTCTTTGAAAAATTTCTGGTCTAACTAGTTTGGGTCTTGGATCGGTAGCTTCGGCTAGTTCCGCCAAATTGGCTTCCCTAACGTACTATCATCTCACCTCCACCCAATACTATGTTGTCAAGTTTCAGTTAAGTTTGTTTAGTCCTTAAACTAGCCTAAGTCTAAGCATGGTAAATTGTAGAAATTAAATAAACAAGCAAACAATCATATTGCAATCAAGAATAACTATTTTATCTAATAATGAATATAGTTTTCAGTTTGGCTCCCCCTGGACTAAAGCCACGGTGATGGTTAGGCAAGATGTGAATCTTGTCCTTGGGGATCCAATATTGATTTGATCTAGTCGGTTTGTTCAGGTATAGTTTAGGTACCCATGCCTGAATTTTACCTCTGGACTGATTCAGTACAGCAAAGTAAGATCTTTGCCGGGATTTGGTTCTATAGCCCAGTCCGGATCGATTTAGAACTGATTTCTGTTTTCCAAGGATCATGTCAAGACCCTTGGAACCAGATGTAAATCGTTCTAAAGCTTATCTAAGATCCTTAACCTGAGTTTTCAGGGAGGAGTTCTCCTTTTCATGTTTTTCAACTTAAGTAGGAGTTCCTTCCTGAACCTTCTCGGTTAAGGGTTTAGAGTCAGCTCCCTCTTTCAGGAGTTTTACTTCCTGTCAGAGGGACTCGACTCGGAGTTTGGCTTTTGCCAAATCTCGAGAAAGAAATGAAATTAATTCACTTAATTGAGATCTATTAAAACCAGTTACCTTAATTTCTCCGTCTTCTGTGAAGGTCAGCTCGCCGTCCTCCTGTTCTGTTTCTGATTCGGTTCCGACTTCTTCTGAGGTGGTCAGAGCTAGGAGGTTGGACTGGGGTGCCTCTTCTTCTTCTTCTGAGGAAGATTCGTCCCAGGTTGCTTGCAGTGCCTTCTTTCTTCTCATCCTTTTTGTCTCCTTTAGGTTAGGGCACTCTGACTTGTAGTGGCCCTTTTTCTTGCACTCGTAGCAGGTCACATTGGGCTTGTTTGCGGGTTCAGCTGGTTCGTCCTTTCTTCGGCCGGTTTTCCGTTTGTTGGTTCGGTTCTTCAGCTCCTTGTAGTAGCTTCGAGCGAGCCGGACCAGCTTAGTTTGATCTCCATCTTCTTCTTCTGAGTCTGAGTCTGAGTTAGACTCAGGTTCGGGTTCAGGCTTCTTCTTTGTTGTCCTTCCAGTTTTACCTGCAACGAAAGCAATACCTTTCTCGATCATATTGGTGTTAGTTTGTTCGTGCAGTTCTAGTTCGGAAAACAATTCATCTAATTTTATTTTTGAAAGATCCCTAGAGACCTTGTATGCATCTACCATAGATGCCCACAAGGTGTTTCTAGGGAAAGCGTTTAAGGCATACCTTATTAAGTCACGGTTTTCAACCTTGTGACCTATTGTGTGGAGACCGTTCATCAATTCTTGGATTCGTGCGTGGAGCTGGGCTGCTGTCTCGTTGTCTGCCATCTTGATAGTGTAGAGTTTATTTAGAAGCAGATCCCTTTTACTGATCCGAGTATCTGATGTCCCTTCGTGTAACTCAATCAGTTTTGCCCAAAGCTCCTTCGCACTGTTGAAGGGGCCCACCCGGTTCAGCTCATCTTTCGTCAATCCGCATTGAAGAGTCTGAGTCGCTTTAGCGTCGGCTTCGATTTTTCGTTTCAGAGCGGTGTCCCACTCTGTGTATCTTTGAGGAAGTCCTTCAGCGTTTTTGGGGATCTCCAGACCGGACTGGATGATGATCCACATGTCCACCTGAGTTTTCAGGTGGACCTTCATGCGGCTTTTCCAGTAGGAAAAGTCTTCTCCACTGAAGAGTGGAGGTTTGGCGGTGCTAAATCCCTCTTGCATGGCCATCTGAAACAGAAAACTGACAGAAAAATGAATTTTCCAAGACTAGGTCTTGGATTAGTAGTGCTGGATAAATTAAATAACGAGGGGTGTTACACCAACCTCGCTTAACAAAAAAAATCGAATGAAATATTTAACGAAAAATTCATAAAAAAAATAAAAATCTGAAAAAAAATTTCAAACTGGTGGTTGCACCAGGTTTGAACTTCCCCGCTCTGATACCACTTGTTGGATCGATAGGACCGATAGAGGGGGGGTGAATATCGGTATTCTTTCTTTCGGAAAATGAAGAGCAAGTGCACAGCGGAAAAATAAAAAATAACACAGAGACGCAGTCGTTTTTACTTGGTTCGGAGCCTGTGTCGACTCCTACTCCAAGGCCCACGGTCGTTGACCGTTTACTTTGGGCAATTCTATATCAGGCGCAAAGTCGTTTACAAAAGATTACAAAATTATAATTACGTACAGTAAACTTTAAAATAGCTCTTTTACCGACGTCCAGAGTAGATCGATTATTTCGGGGCAGCAGGACGTCGTCAGCTCGATTTGGAGAGTTTCCGGAGCAAGGCGCGAGAGCAGAAGAGCTTTGAGGCGTTTCACGAAGTTGATGCTTGAAGCCTTGGTCGAGGGTCCTTTATATAGGGCCTGGGGGCGCCCGAGACGTCAGGGGCGCCCCCCACGTGGCCTTTGATCCGCAAAGGTCTCGGTCAGCGTCTATCCTCTGGATCCGCTTTGACCGGGGTGCCCGGAGCGCTCGGGGCGCCCGGATTGACCGGGTCAAGCGTTATCTGCTTGGCTTCGATGGCTTCTGGTTCGAGGCATGCGCATGGGGGCGCCCGGGACGCAGGGGGTGCCCGGGAGCAGCGGGGGCGTCCGACCCAGCATCTATTCGAACCCTTTTTCTCTTTACTTGTTTTGTATGCACCTTGGGGGCGCCCGGGACACTCCGGGCGCCCTACTCAGCCACTACCTCATTCCTTTGAGGCTATCTGAGCTGCAGACACTCCTTCCTTTGGTCCTGCATCCAGGGTTAGTCTAAAACACAATAAAGCAATAAAATATTTGTTTATACAGCCTTAGCTGTCTTGGTTCTGACTTTGGTCTCCTAAATGGAGCCCTAGGTCGAACCGACACCTAGTGTTCCCTCGACGGGGAACGCGTCCTCACCTACTCCTCTCGGGAGTGTTTACCTGATGCCAACCGTTCCTCTGGTTGGACTTTTTCCTGACGGTCCTTTGTCAGGTCTTGGATGCCGAGCTGCCCTTCGCTCGGTGCCTAGCATTCCTTCGCTAGGGCTTCAGTCCCAGGCTGTCCTTCGCCTGGTGCCTAGCAGTCCTTCGCTAGGGCTTTTGTCCCTGGCATTCCTTCGCCAGTGCCTAGCAGTCCTTCGCTAGGTCTTTTTACCCTGGCATTCCTTCGCGTGCCTAGCAGTCCTTAGCTAGGGCTTTTTACCCTGGCATTCCTTCGCCAGTGTCTAGCAGTCCTTAGCTAGGGCTTTTCCTGCACACTAGAGTAACTTGTTAGAAAACAAGTAAGACTTAACTTTTGACCTATGTTGCCATTATCAAAACACAGGTTTGACTTGGGTGCATTCTGCACCAACATGTTGTTTAAAATCATCACCAATTGTCTCCTTCCAACTACTTCGAAACACCTTGATGAGATTCAACCATTCCACTGCGTGATGCTCTACGGGATGCATCAGCGGTTAGACTTTGATCCAGTGGCTTTGGTGTATTTCTCTATCATCGTCCACAGTATGTCGTCCTCCCAGTCAGTCTATATGCCATTCGGCCATATCATCACTGCCTGGCTGGAGTCGGTTGGCATCGATGTTTCACAGGGCCGCATTGTGCCCATGGTTCGCCAGGACTGCCGTCTGGACCGCCGCATGCTTTCTCAGTCCGGTATTATTCTCGGGCCCTAGGGGGTAAGGTGGAAGGATCGCCGACGTGAGGGAGAGCTACAGAGAGCAGCTCATGACCAGGAGCCGCCAGCTGCTACTGCCGACTACGATGAGTGGGCCCCTGATCTATACTGGCAGGTTGCAGAGATAGAGCGGATGATGGCGCACGAGTTGCATATCTCCGAGCTCTGGCGATAGGAGGTCCGCTCAGAGTTTCAGTCTTTCGATCGCCGTCTCGATGCTCTAGCCTCTGATGTCTCTGAGATGCGCTCATTCCAGGACAGATGGTATGAAGAGTGGTATCATCATATATTTCCTGATGGTGCATCTCCCAGTGGCCCTTCACCAGGAGATATCATATACATTGACGATTCAGACGATGATCCAGCTGACGATTGACTGCTCTATGTTTGTGTTTGATATTTTTGACGGATGTGTACGTCTTGACTGTTGCCTGTTATAGCAGGTTATTTGGCCTATCATGCTTAGGATGTTGCTTGTATAAATGCTCACATGATTACTGTTTGTCGATATGCCTCGTTCGACTTCGCTATGTTCATGCTTATGATGCCATGCTCATATGATACTTATGCCTGTTTTGATATGATGTATGTGATGGTTTCATTTTGATCTATCTTTTCCACATGATATCATATGCTTCGCAATCAATTCCATCGAATCTTTGTTGTTCTGGGATACCCCTAGGGTTGAGGGGGAGTTTGTTATAAACTTGACAGCCCCTCTAGCCCCTTTTCGGTGTTCGACAAAGGGGGAGAGTGTGGATTGGTTAAGTTTAGGATGATCATGTTGTAGGGGGAGGATCTGGATTCCCCTATGATTCTAAATTTGAAAAACTTGATTGAGAATCCCAAAACATAAAGTCGGGTTGTCAAACAACAAAAAGGGGGAGATTATTGATGCAGTCTGGCCGTGATTGTTGTTTTGGTGTTGACACCGATTTTAGTTTAGGTGGATGATTATTGATTATGACTAAGTCCTGATCGGGGATCATGCATGGTATGGAAAATCCTAGTTTGGAGGGCTAGGTGTTGGAAAATCCTAACCTGGAGGGTTAGGTGTTGAAAATCCTAGCTTGGAGGGCTAGGTGTATGAAAAGTCCTAATTCGGAAGAGGTGGGTGAAAAGTCCTAGCTTGGAGGGCTAGGTGAAAAATCCTAACATGGAGGGTTAGGTGCAAATTCCCATCTTGGAGAATTAGGTGAAAAAGTCCTGGTTTGGAGGTTCAGGTGCCTAGCTTGGAGGGCTAGGTTGGATGAAGTTCTAACTCGGAAGGGTTGGGTGAAAAGTCCTAGCTTGGAGGGCTAGGTGAAAAGTCCTAGCTTGGAGGGCTAGGTGAAAAGTCCTAACTTAGAGGGTTAGGTGCAAATTCCCAACTTGGAGAGTTAGATGGAAAAATCCTTAGCTTGGAGGGCTAAGGTGGATGAAACCCTAGCTTTGAGGGCTGGGTTTGACTCCCTGGATCGGTCTGGTGACCGATCAGGGATATTGGCACGCTGCTCCTTCGTGGATCGGTCTGGTGACCGATCCAGCGATGTCTGATCGGTCCGGTGACCGATCAGGGAGCAAGCAGCTTCCTCACTGACTTGCTCCTGATCGGTCTGGTGACCGATCAGGGAGTGAACAGTTAGTGAGTTCTCCTCCGGATCAGAGCTTGGATCGGTCCGGTAACCGATCAGGGACTTAGGATCTGATTACAGAATTACTGTTCATTTGTCCTGATCGGTCTGAGTGACCGATCAAGCTTCACTCTGATCGGTCAGGTGACCGATCAGGCTTCACTCTGATCGGTCCGGTGACCGATCAAGCGTGTATAGCCGCGAGAGCTGGGAATCCCAGCGAAGCAGTGGATCGGTCTGGTGACCGACCCACAAGCCCTGGATCGGTCCGGTGACCGATCACTTTAATTCAAATTGCACTGTCAGACGCTCTGATCGCGCCTGACCATATCCGATTCGCTGCTGTTTGGTTCTGATATTTGATTTACTGTGTGATATACTGCTCTAACAATTAGATTAAGCTGCAGGTGATAGGGGAGGATTCAAACTCTCAAGGAAAAGTCAATGGAGGCTTTCCTTGGAGCAGGTTTGTCCGTTTTTCCATCTCAGGTTGCAACGGCCGAGCTGCAGACTGGAGCTAAGACTGGAGCTTGGCGGAGGGAAGATCAGGGAGTCCAGGGATAGCTCAGTGGTAGCTGGCGTTGGCAGATGAGCAGCTGGGAGCTGCAGGGATGGTGTCATCTGATGCTTGGTGGAGAAACAAAAAGGAGAAGACTTCGGCTGAAGCAGAGAAGTGTTCGACAGTTTTCTGGGTTGAGCTTGCTGAAGTTCTTGCTGCGCTTTATGTTTCTCCACAACTTGCTTGCTGTGTTTCTGAAGTCTTCATCACTTTGAGCAAGCAACTGCAATCGAGAAGCAACCAACTCTTACGTAAGTGCTGGGAGGAAAGAACAAGGAGCTTGGAGTCCAACAGTGAGAAGACACGAAGGAGGGAGTCCTTGTGTGAGATCGTCGCTGGGTGGAGCTCGGGATAAGCTCGCTATGCTCTTGTCCTTGCTAGGTGCTGAGTAAGAGTATTCTCTGTGTTTCATTAAGCTTAAATCTATATTCTTGTTTAAAACGCTGTGGAGAGGTTTCTCCACCGAGAAGGAGGTTGCGTTATATCCGGTGAACACCGGGGCTTGATCTGCCGACGATCAAGGGATCGCCCACCTTAAGGGCACGCCAAGGAGTAGGGGCAAGTTATCCCCGAACCTTGTAAACCCTCTTGTTAGCGATCTTGGTAGCTGTCTATGTTTGCTTTCATTTCTGTTTTTAGTTTACTACACAGCTTCGTTTTCCTTTGCTTCTTCCGCTGTGCTACTGATAAGTTGAGTGCAGAAATCTTGATAAGTGTTTAAAGTTGAAGAGATTGGCTATATTCACCCCCCCCCCTCTAGCCATCCGTTTCCAACACATTCAACCGTTGGATCAAGCTCAGAGGGCTCTAGACTGTCCATTCAAAGATTAGGTTGATCTTGGCCATCCATTGCAAATCTGGAAGATCCGAGCTACTGGGAGGCAGATCCTGACCCTTGATCAACATCATTAAAGTTTGGTTCAGATCGGATAAAGATCAGCTATTGGATCTTCTCTAAACAATCTGGGTCGTTCATTCTTAAGTATTTAATCAAAAATTTCCCTCAGCTGCAGCTCGTCGCGTCTTTGCCACTGTCTTCCTCGTCATTGCGTTTTCTTCATTTCTTCAGCTAGTTTCTTCATCTAAGGGCGCGACCACTCTATCTTCTTCATTGGATCAGGTTCTAGGTCATTAGGAAGATTCATCCGTGAAGTTTCCAGCCTCAATTTGCCCAAGAAACAGAGATGATGTGAGGTTTCCTTGGCTCTGCTGTTTGCTGTCTTCGATCTCGGTGGTGCATCATTTCTTCCATCCGAGCTATCTGGAGGGGTTCCCTGGAGTGCTCGGATCAATTTCAAGCCATCAGCGCAATCCACCGCAGCGAGATTGAAGGAATCGAAAGGAAATTTCAGATTTGAGCAAGCTGAGCTGGATTTGATTGCAGATTGAGTTTTCCCAGTGATTTGTGGAGCTTACGGGTTCGAGGCTTACCCTTGTGTGACGACAAGGAGTTCTTGAGCTAAAGAAGGGATTGAGGATTAGTTTTCTTAGCGAATTTTTGTTAATTAGCAGTAGATTTAATTTCTGCAATCTGTTTTGTTTCTGAACTCAGACTCAGGTAGGGGTTTGGTGAATATGTCGGCTAAGTTAGATTTAGAATCTACATGCTTAAGGACAATCTCACCCCTGGCTACATGGTCTCTTACAAAGTGATGTTTAACTTCTATGTGTTTAGTTCTGGAATGTTGGATTGGATTTTTAGTTAGATTAATTGAGCTTATGTTGTCAATGAAAACCTGAGTTTGGGTGTAGTTGAGCTGGAAGTCCTTAAGAGTGTGCATCATCAATAAAAGTTGTGCTACACACTCTCCTAAGGCTACATACTCAGCTTCAGTTGTGGATAAAGCTACACAATGTTGTTTTCTGCTGCACCAACTTACTAGACTATTTCCTAACAGTTGGCAGCTTCCACTTGTGCTCTTTCTATCTAATTTACAATCAGCGTAGTCAGAATCCGAGTATCCTGACAAATCAAAAGTTGAAGTCCTAGGATACCAAATCCCTACATTTAGGGTGCCCTTAACATATCTTAGTATTCTTTTTAGGGTTGCTAAGTGTGTTTCCTTAGCACATGTTTGGTATCTAGCACACATTCCTACAGAAAAAAGGATATCAGGTCTGCTGGCTGTAAAGTACAGTAGACTTCCTATCATGCTTCTATAGAGTTTAAGGTCTACTGGTTTTCCATCAGGGTCACTATCTATTTTTATATTTGTGGCCATGGGAGTACTTATGCTTTTAGAGTTATCCATTTTAAATTTCTTTATTAATTCTTTAGCATATTTGGATTGATGGACATAGTTTTCATCTCTAGTTTGTTTGATTTGTAAACCTAGAAAGAAATTGAGCTCACCAACTAAACTCATTTCAAACTCATTTTCCATTATTTTCACGAATTCTTTTAGAAAGTTTGAGTTGGTGGACCCAAATATTATGTCATCTACGTAGATTTGGGCAATAAATAGATCTTTTCCTAAGGTTTTAATAAATAGGGTTGACTCAATTTGATCTTGTTTAAATTCTTTAGAAATTAAGTAAGTTGATAGGCGTTCATACAAGGCCCTAGGTGCTTGTTTTAGTCCATATAGTGCTTTAGTAAGTTTGTAAACATGGTCAGGTCTTTCTAAGTCCTCAAATCCGGGGGGTTGTCCTACATAGACTTCTTTCTTAATGAATCCATTTAGAAAGGCTGACTTTGCATCCATTTGGTATAGTTTGAATCCTTTATGGGATGCAAAGGCTAATAACATCCTAATGGACTCAAGTCTAGCTACTGGGGCATAGGTTTTGTCATAATCTAACCCTTCTACTTGGGTGAATCCTTTCGCTACTAAGCGAGCTTTATTTCTGACTATTTCTCCTAGATCATTTAACTTATTCCTGAAACCCACTTAGTGTCAATGATGGATTTGCCCTCAGGTTTAGGCACTAATTCCCAGACTTGGTTTCTTTCGAATTGGGCTAGCTCTTCTTGTATAGCTATGATCCAATCTGAATCAGGTAGGGCTTCCTTTATAGTCTTGGGTTCAATTTTTGAGATCATGGCTATCTGACTAAGGTTTCTATAGGAAGACCTAGTTCTGACTCCTAGAGTTGGATCACCCACAATTTGATCGGTTGGATGATTGAGTCTGGGTTTCTTGGTTTTTCTAGAACTTGGTTCGGCCTCAGGTCCGGCTGGTCGGTTTGGTTCACTATTTGATTCAACTCTTTGAGCTGGTTCAATTATTGGGTCAACAGTTGGTTGATTTGACTCAGTGGTTGGTTCAATAGTTAGTTCGTTTAAGGGTTCAATTAAAGGTTCAACAGCTTGTTTATTAATTTCTTGATCAGAATTTGATGACATTAGGTCTGGATTATCAGATGTTGAGTTGATTTCTTCATCAAATATTAAGTTTGTTGTTTCTTCAATTTTCTTAGTTTGTTTGTTGTAAACCCTATAGGCTCTACTTGTGGTTGAATATCCTAGGAAGATGCCTGGGGTTGACTTAGACTGGAATTTTCCTAAGTAGTCTTTGGTGTTCAGGATATGGACTTTACATCCAAAGACCTTTAGGTAGTGTAGATTTGGAAGTCTATGGTAATATAGTTCATAGGGTGTTTTGTTGTGTCGCTTGTTAATCAAGACCCTATTTTGGATGTAGTAAGCCATATTAATTGCTTCTGCCCAATATTGGTTGGCTAAGTTAAATTCATTGAGCATAGCCCTAGCGGCTTCCTGTAAAGTTCTATTTTTTCTTTCGACTATCCCATTTTGTTGGGGGTTCTAGGACATGAAAATTCATGTAAATACCCATTTACCTTACAGAATTCCTCGAACCGTTGATTTTCAAATTCTCCCTCGTGGTCACTCCTAAGTCTTTTGATTTTAGCATCGTTTTGATTTTCAATTAACTTACAGAATTCATTAAAAAGGTTTAGGGTTTCATCTTTGGTCTTTAGAAACCTAACCCAGGTAAACCTTGAGTAATCATCAACTATTACTAAGCAGTACCGGTTTCCGCTTAGTGACTTGGCTCCATGTGAATCAAATAGGTCAAGGTGCAGGAGCTCAAGTGTGGTTTGAGTTAGATCAGATTGAATTAGTTTGTGATTAGATCTGGTTTGTTTACCTTGATTACATGATTCACATATTAGGTTTTCATGATTTTTAATTATAGGAATACCTTTAATTAGGCCAAGTTGGGTGATTTTTGAAATAATTCTTAGGTTAGTGTGACCTAGTCTCCTATACCAGAGATTTGATTGTTCTAACTGTGTTAACATACATTTAGGTACTAGGGGAAGGTTTATAGTGTATACATTATTTTTCCTAGTGCCCTTAAGCATGATTTCTGAGTCTTGTACATTTCTAATCAGGCAGTTAGAATTGTTGAAGGTGACTATATAACCAGAATCACATAACTGACTTATACTAAGCAAGTTAAAATTGAAGTTTTCAACCAAAAGCACTTTCTTAATAACAAAGTCAGATTTAAGTTCAATATTACCTAACCCAATTACCTTGAGTGTAGCATTGTTCCCAAATGCCACTGAGCCTAGGTTCTTGAACTTGAGTTTGGTGAATTTCAATTTATCTCCAGTCATGTGTCTGGAGCAACCACTATCCAACATCTATTGGTCCAAATCTGTATGTTCCTACACATAAAGAGTTTTATTGATTTGGATCCAATTAGAGTCAGGAATAGCTTAAATTGATTTTCACTGCCTAGTCTGTCTCACCCAAATCTAGGGTTTTCAATCACATTAGCCTTATAGGTTTTGTGAGACAGGTTTTGATAAGTAAAATTATTTTGAAAAATTATTTTGAAAACCTTAAATTAATTTTTGAAAACAATTGAATTTATTTTGAAACGAATATTTAAATCTACAAGTAACTGAAAATTTGTGTTAGATTTGAATTTGACAAAGAATAATTTGAATTTGAATTTCAAAAATTGGCTTCCAGATCTTGGCGAGGCACTAGGCCTTCTTTGGCCGTAGCCTTATTGGATCATTAACCCTTTCCTTGACAAAGCCTTTTAATGAAATTTCATTTTCAAAATTAATCTTTGAAAAATTCTAGTCTAACTAGTTTGGGTCTTGGATCGGTAGCTTCGGCTAGTTTCACCAGCAGACAATATACTTGACCTTATTAGATTGGTTTCCCTAACGTACTATCATCTCACCCCACCCAATACTATGTTGTCAAATTTCATTAAGTTTGTTCAGTCCTTAACTAACCATCCTAAGTCTAAGCATGGTAAATTGCAGAAATTAAATAAACAATCAACCAAGCAATTTGCAATCAAGAATAAATTTTATCTAAAATAAATATAGTTTTCATTTGGCTCCCCCTGGACTAAAGCCACGGTAATGGTTAGGCAAGATGTGAATCTTGTCCTTGGGGATCCAATACTGATTTGATCAGTTAGTTTGTTCAGGTACAGTTTAGGTACCCATGCCTGAATTTTATTCTGGACTGATTCAGTACAGCAAATAAGATCTTTGCCGGATTTGGTTCTATAGCCCAGTCCGGATCGATTTAGAACTGATTTCTGTTTTCCAAGGATCATGTCAAGACCCTTGGAACCAGATGTAAATCGTTCTAATGTTATCTAAGATCCTTAACCTGAGTTTTCAGGGAGGAGTTCTCCTTTTCAAGTTTTTCAACTTGATAGGAGTTCCTTCCTGAACCTTCTCGTTAAGGGTTTAGAGTCAGCTCCCTCTTCAGGAGTTTTACTTCCTGTCGAGGGATCGACTCGAGTTTGCTTTCGCCAAATCTCAGAAAGAAAGAATTAATTCACTTAATTGATTCTATTAAAACCATTACCTTAATTTCCCGTCTCTGTGAAGGTCAGCTGCCGTCCTCCTGTTCTGTTTCTGATCGGTTCGACTTCTTCTGAGGTGGTCAGGCTAGGAGGTTGGACTGGGGTGCCTCTTCTTCTTCTTCTGAGGAGATTCGTCCAGGTTGCTTGCAGTGCCTTCTTTCTTCTCATCCTTTTTGTTCCTTTAGGTTAGGGCACTCTGACTTGTAGTGGCCCTTTTCTTGCACTCGTAGCAGGTCACATTGGGCTTGTTTGCGGGTTCAGCTGGTTCGTCCTTTCTTCGGCCGGTTTCCGTTTGTTGGTTGGTTCTTCACTCCTTGTAGTAGCTTCGAGCGAGCGGACCAGCTTAGTTTGATCTCCATCTTCTTCTTCTGAGTCTGAGTCTGAGTCTGAGTTAGACTCAGGTTCGGGTTCAGGCTTCTTCTTGTTGTCCTTCCAGTTTTACCTGCAACGAAAGCAATACCTTTCTCGATCATATTGTGTTAGTTTGTTCGTGCAGTTCTAGTTCGGAAACAATTCATCTAATTTTATTTTGAAAGATCCCTAGAGACCTTGTATGCATCTACCATAGATGCCCACAAGGTGTTTCTAGGGAAAGCGTTTAAGGCATACCTTATTAAGTCACGGTTTTCAACCTTGTGACCTATTGTGTGGAGACCGTTCATCAATTCTTGGATTCGTGCGTGGAGCTGGGCTGCTGTCTCGTTGTCTGCCATCTTGATAGTGTAGAGTTTATTTAGAAGCAGATCCCTTTTACTGATCTGAGTATCTGATGTCCCTTCGTGTAACTCAATCAGTTTTGCCCAAAGCTCCTTCGCACTGTTGAAGGGCCCACCCGGTTCAGCTCATCTTTCGTCAATCCGCATTGAAGAGTCTGAGTCGCTTTAGCGTCGGCTTCGATTTTTCGTTTCAGAGCGGTGTCCCACTCTGTGTATCTTTGAGGAGTCCTTCAGCGTTTTTGGGGATCTCCAGACCGGACTGGATGATGATCCACATGTCCACCTGAGTTTTCAGGTGGACCTTCATGCGGCTTTTCCAGTAGGAAAGTCTTCTCCACTGAAGAGTGGAGGTTTGGCGGTGCTAAATCCCTCTTGCATGGCCATCTGAAACAGAAAACTGACAGAAAAATGAATTTTCCAAGACTAGGTCTTGGATTAGTAGTGCTGGATAAATTAAATAACGAGGGGTGTTACACCAACCTCGCTTAACAAAAAAAATCGAATGAAATATTTAACGAAAAATTCATAAAAAAAATAAAAATCTGAAAAAAAATTTCAAACTGGTGGTTGCACCAGGTTTGAACTTCCCCGCTCTGATACCACTTGTTGGATCGATAGGACCGATAGAGGGGGGGTGAATATCGGTATTCTTTCTTTCGGAAAATGAAGAGCAAGTGCACAGCGGAAAAATAAAAAATAACACAGAGACGCAGTCGTTTTTACTTGGTTCGGAGCCTGTGTCGACTCCTACTCCAAGGCCCACGTCGTTGACCGTTTACTTTGGGCAATTCTATATCAGGCGCAAAGTCGTTTACAAAAGATTACAAAATTATAATTACGTACAGTAAACTTTAAAATAGCTCTTTTACCGACGTCCAGAGTAGATCGATTATTTCGGGGCAGCAGGACGTCGTCAGCTCGATTTGGAGAGTTTCCGGAGCAAGGCGCGAGAGCAGAAGAGCTTTGAGGCGTTTCACGAAGTTGATGCTTGAAGCCTTGGTCGAGGGTCCTTTATATAGGGCCTGGGGGCGCCCGAGACGTCAGGGGCGCCCCCCACGTGGCCTTTGATCCGCAAAGGTCTCGGTCAGCGTCTATCCTCTGGATCCGCTTTGACCGGGGTGCCCGGAGCGCTCGGGGCGCCCGGATTGACCGGGTCAAGCGTTATCTGCTTGGCTTCGATGGCTTCTGGTTCGAGGCATGCGCATGGGGGCGCCCGGGACGCAGGGGGTGCCCGGGAGCAGCGGGGGCGTCCGACCCAGCATCTATTCGAACCCTTTTTCTCTTTACTTGTTTTGTATGCACCTTGGGGGCGCCCGGGACACTCCGGGCGCCCTACTCAGCCACTACCTCATTCCTTTGAGGCATCTGAGCTGCAGACACTCCTTCCTTTGGTCCTGCATCCAGGGTTAGTCCAAAACACAATAAACAATAAAATATTTGTTTATACAGCCTTAGCTGTCTTGGTTCTGACTTTGGTCTCCTAAATGGAGCCCTAGGTCGAACCGACACCTAGTGTTCCCTCGACGGGGAACGCGTCCTCACCTACTCCTCTCGGGAGAGTTTACCTGATGCCAACCGTTCCTCTGGTTGGACTTTTTCCTGACGGTCCTTTGTCAGGTCTTGGATGCCGAGCTGCCCTTCGCTCGGTGCCTAGCATTCCTTCGCTAGGGCTTCAGTCCCAGGCTGTCCTTCGCCTGGTGCCTAGCAGTCCTTCGCTAGGGCTTTTGTCCCTGGCATTCCTTCGCCAGTGCCTAGCAGTCCTTCGCTAGGTCTTTTTACCCTGGCATTCCTTCGCGTGCCTAGCAGTCCTTAGCTAGGGCTTTTTACCCTGGCATTCCTTCGCCAGTGTCTAGCAGTCCTTAGCTAGGGCTTTTCCTGCACACTAGAGTAACTTGTTAGAAAACAAGTAAGACTTAACTTTTGACCTATGTTACCATTATCAAAACACAGGTTTGACTTGGGTGCATTCTGCACCAACATGTTGTTTAAAATCATCACCAATTGTCTCCTTCCAACTACTTCGAAACACCTTGATGAGATTCAACCATTCCACTGCGTGATGCTCTACGGGATGCATCAGCGGTTAGACTTTGATCCAGTGGCTTTGGTGTATTTCTCTATCATCGTCCACAGTATGTCGTCCTCCCAGTCAGTCTATATGCCATTCGGCCATATCATCACTGCCTGGCTGGAGTCGGTTCGCATCGATGTTTCACAGGGCCGCATTGTGCCCATGGTTCGCCAGGACTGCCGTCTGGACCGCCGCATGCTTTCTCAGTCCGGTATTATTCTCGGGCCCTAGGGGGTAAGGTGGAAGGATCGCCGACGTGAGGGAGAGCTACAGAGAGCAGCTCATGACCAGGAGCCGCCAGCTGCTACTGCCGACTACGATGAGTGGGCCCCTGATCTATACTGGCAGGTTGCAGAGATAGAGCGGATGATGGCGCACGAGTTGCATATCTCCGAGCTCTGGCGATAGGAGGTCCGCTCAGAGTTTCAGTCTTTCGATCGCCGTCTCGATGCTCTAGCCTCTGATGTCTCTGAGATGCGCTCATTCCAGGACAGATGGTATGAAGAGTGGTATCATCATATATTTCCTGATGGTGCATCTCCCAGTGGCCCTTCACCAGGAGATATCATATACATTGACGATTCAGACGATGATCCAGCTGACGATTGACTGCTCTATGTTTGTGTTTGATATTTTTGACGGATGTGTACGTCTTGACTGTTGCCTGTTATAGCAGGTTATTTGGCCTATCTTGCTTAGGATGTTGCTTGTATAAATGCTCACATGATTACTGTTTGTCGATATGCCTCGTTCGACTTCGCTATGTTCATGCTTATGATGCCATGCTCATATGATACTTATGCCTGTTTTGATATGATGTATGTGATGGTTTCATTTTGATCTATCTTTTCCACATGATATCATATGCTTCGCAATCAATTCCATCGAATCTTTGTTGTTCTGGGATACCCCTAGGGTTGAGGGGGAGTTTGTTATAAACTTGACAGCCCCTCTAGCCCCTTTTCGGTGTTCAACAAAGGGGGAGAGTGTGGATTGGTTAAGTTTAGGATGATCATGTTGTAGGGGGAGGATCTGGATTCCCCTATGATTCTAAATTTGAAAAACTTGATTGAGAATCCCAAAACATAAAGTCGGGTTGTCAAACAACAAAAAGGGGGAGATTATTGATGCAGTCTGGCCGTGATTGTTGTTTTGGTGTTGACACCGATTTTAGTTTAGGTGGATGATTATTGATTATGATTAAGTCCTGATCGGGGATCATGCATGGTATGGAAAATCCTAGTTTGGAGGGCTAGGTGTTGGAAAATCCTAACCTGGAGGGTTAGGTGTTGAAAATCCTAGCTTGGAGGGCTAGGTGTATGAAAAGTCCTAATTCGGAAGAGGTGGGTGAAAAGTCCTAGCTTGGAGGGCTAGGTGAAAAATCCTAACATGGAGGGTTAGGTGCAAATTCCCATCTTGGAGAATTAGGTGAAAAAGTCCTGGCTTGGAGGGTCAGGTGCCTAGCTTGGAGGGCTAGGTTGGATGAAGTTCTAACTCGGAAGGGTTGGGTGAAAAGTCCTAGCTTGGAGGGCTAGGTGAAAAGTCCTAGCTTGGAGGGCTAGGTGAAAAGTCCTAACTTAGAGGGTTAGGTGCAAATTCCCAACTTGGAGAGTTAGATGGAAAAATCCTTAGCTTGGAGGGCTAAGGTGGATGAAACCCTAGCTTTGAGGGCTGGGTTTGACTCCCTGGATCGGTCTGGTGACCGATCAGGGATATTGGCACGCTGCTCCTTCGTGGATCGGTCTGGTGACCGATCCAGCGATGTCTGATCGGTCCGGTGACCGATCAGGGAGCAAGCAGCTTCCTCACTGACTTGCTCCTGATCGGTCTGGTGACCGATCAGGGAGTGAATAGTTAGTGAGTTCTCCTCCGGATCAGAGCTTGGATCGGTCCGGTAACCGATCAGGGACTTAGGATCTGATTACAGAATTACTGTTCATTTGTCCTGATCGGTCTGAGTGACCGATCAAGCTTCACTCTGATCGGTCAGGTGACCGATCAGGCTTCACTCTGATCGGTCCGGTGACTGATCAAGCGTGTATAGCCGCGAGAGCTGGGAATCCCAGCGAAGCAGTGGATCGGTCTGGTGACCGACCCACAAGCCCTGGATCGGTCCGGTGACCGATCACTTTAATTCAAATTGCACTGTCAGACGCTCTGATCGCGCCTGACCATATCCGATTCGCTGCTGTTTGGTTCTGATATTTGATTTACTGTGTGATATACTGCTCTAACAATTAGATTAAGCTGCAGGTGATAGGGGAGGATTCAAACTCTCAAGGAAAAGTCAATGGAGGCTTTCCTTGGAGCAGGTTTGTCCGTTTTTCCATCTCAGGTTGCAACGGCCGAGCTGCAGACTGGAGCTAAGACTGGAGCTTGGCTGAGGGAAGATCAGGGAGTCCAGGGATAGCTCAGTGGTAGCTGGCGTTGGCAGATGAGCAGCTGGGAGCTGCAGGGATGGTGTCATCTGATGCTTGGTGGAGAAACAAAAAGGAGAAGACTTCGGCTGAAGCAGAGAAGTGTTCGACAGTTTTCTGGGTTGAGCTTGCTGAAGTTCTTGCTGCGCATTATGTTTCTCCACAACTTGCTTGCTGTGTTTCTGAAGTCTTCATCACTTTGAGCAAGCAACTGCAATCGAGAAGCAACCAACTCTTACGTAAGTGCTGGGAGGAAAGAACAAGGAGCTTGGAGTCCAACAGTGAGAAGACACGAAGGAGGGAGTCCTTGCATGAGATCGTCGCTGGGTGGAGCTCGGGATAAGCTCGCTATGCTCTTGTCCTTGCTAGGTGCTGAGTAAGAGTATTCTCTGTGTTTCATTAAGCTTAAATCTATATTCTTGTTTGAAACGCTGTGGAGAGGTTTCTCCACCGAGAAGGAGGTTACGTTATATCCGGTGAACATCGGGGCTTGATCTGCCGACGATCAAGGGATCGCCCACCTTAAGGGCACGCCAAGGAGTAGGGGCAAGTTATCCCCGAACCTTGTAAACCCTCTTGTTAGCGATCTTGGTAGCTGTCTATGTTTGCTTTCATTTCTGTTTTTAGTTTACTGCACTGCTTCGTTTTCCTTTGCTTCTTCCGCTGTGCTACTGATAAGTTGAGTGCAGAAATCTTGATAAGTGTTTAAAGTTGAAGAGATTGGCTATATTCACCCCCCCCCTCTAGCCATCCGTTTCCAACACATTCAACCGTTGGATCAAGCTCAGAGGGCTCTAGACTGTCCATTCAACGATTAGGTTGATCTTGGCCATCCATTGCAAATCTGGAAGATCCGAGCTACTGGGAGGCAGATCCTGACCCTTGATCAACATCATTAAAGTTTGGTTCAGATCGGATAAAGATCAGCTATTGGATCTTCTCTAAACAATCTGGGTCGTTCATTCTTAAGTATTTAATCAAAAATTTCCCTCAGCTGCAGCTCGTCGCGTCTTTGCCACTGTCTTCCTCGTCATTGGGTTTTCTTCATTTCTTCAGCTAGTTTCTTCATCTAAGGGCGCGACCACTCTATCTTCTTCATTGGATCAGGTTCTAGGTCATTAGGAAGATTCATCCGTGAAGTTTCCAGCCTCAATTTGCCCAAGAAACAGAGATGATGTGAGGTTTCCTTGGCTCTGCTGTTTGCTGTCTTCGATCTCGGTGGTGCATCATTTCTTCCATCCGAGCTATCTGGAGGGGTTCCCTGGAGTGCTCGGATCAATTTCAAGCCATCAGCGCAATCCACCGCAGCGAGATTGAAGGAATCGAAAGGAAATTTCAGATTTGAGCAAGCTGAGCTGGATTTGATTGCAGATTGAGTTTTCCCAGTGATTTGTGGAGCTTACGGGTTCGAGGCTTACCCTTGTGTGACGACAAGGAGTTCTTGAGCTAAAGAAGGGATTGAGGATTAGTTTTCTTAGCGAATTTTTGTTAATTAGCAGTAGATTTAATTTCTGCAATCTGTTTTGTTTCTGATTTCGTATCAGTTGCTGTAATTTATGTTTTCTGAATTGTCTCTGCCTTTAATAGTGTTTTAATGCTGCAAGTAGTTAGTTAGATTGCTTGTTAGTGAACAACTGTCCTTAATCTTAGTTGCTTTGCAATTAATTTAATTTCTACATTTAGATTTGGCACGGTTGAGTATCAGATTCAGTCAGCTATTCAGTTTCAGTTTTAGTCCTGCAATGTTTCAGTTTTTAGTTTCTGAATTCATGTCAATCAAATACAAACTCCTCTGAATCTTATTTAAAAACTAGAATCGTGCCCTCGATTCCAATTAGCAGAGTTGTTCTGCATTTGGTGGATGTTTTCATTTCCGAATTCTACTCTCAGTTTGTCTGAATTTCTGCATTGGATTTCTGAAGCTTCCATTCATTACTGTCTTCAACTTGTTTCTGAATTAGTATCAATGTATGCGTATCAGTTTTCTTTTTGCGTATAAGTTTTTATAGCCTCGTAGAATGTTGGATTATTTCTGAATTCATTAAAGCAGTATCAAGTGAACTTGACAGCTTCCATTTGAATTTGGATTATTCTTGGACTGTGATCTCTAATTTTGCACATCAGTTCAGTTCTGATTCCTTGTTTTACATCAAGTTGCCTCTGAATTGTGTATCTTATTTGCATTCTGTTTGAGTTGAGTTTGAACCTGAAGTTAGACACATCTTTGAGAGTGTTATTGTGCTGGTAATCAGCTTGTGTTTCTGAATTCTAGACTTCATTTCTGCAAATCAATTCTGATTCTGAACTAGTGCTTTACATTTGATGTCCTCTAAATTTAGTTTCTTCCATCTGCATTTCAGTAGCATTCCCGCAGCTTTATCAAGTGAGGTTTCAACATTGGTTTTGTATTAGACTATTTTAGATTGCTTTGCATTTGGGTTGTCTTGAGTTTGAAGTTCTTGCATTAGTTCAATTGGAAATTCAGCCACTGTTTTATTCCTTTGTTTAGCACTTAGTTACATTTGAATTCAGGTTTGCTCTTCCAAATTCGATTGAGTTGCCTTGGTTAATTAGGTTTTCCATTGATTGGGTTGTTGATTGCCATCACTTTGTTTAGCTTATTAGCTAAGTTTCCTTTATTTTCATTGCTTTCATTGCTTTTTCATTTCTGAATTGCAAACCAAACCCAGATTTATATTTGAAACCCAAAAATATCAACGACACATAAACTCGAGCTCGAATCCAACAAACTCAACTAGCCCTAAGAAAAATACGACCTGTGACCCCTTTACTACGCTTTTATTCTTTGATAGCAAAAAGGGTTTCCAGCTTTACACATATCTAAATTTTGAGACCCACATTTGTGACATCTAGTTCGGGCTCATCAAAAAATTTGGCGTCGTTGCCGGGGAATGTAGTGGTACTTGATAATTATATCTTTTGATTCTATTCTTGATTGCTTTATCTTTTGTATACATTTGCTGCTATTCTTTGTTTATTTTTGGCCAAGACTGTAGGTGGCTATTGGAAATTTTTTTTTTCTACTCATTCAAGCAGTTCCATGGTAGAGTACCAGTATTTTCAGAATTTCCACCAACCTTGTCAGAATTTTGTAGCAACCTTATCAACAATTTCAGCAAAACCAACCTTGGAGTCAACCAGAACAGCAGTTCCATCAAAATTTTCTAAATTTTCAGCAACCATTTAATCAGCCACCACAGCAGTTCCAACCACAATTTTAGAATTTTCAGCAAGGGTGCAATCCAAATTTTCAACAAAATTTTCAACTGTTTCAGCAGTCTCAACAAAATTTTCAACAACCATTTAATTAGCCACCAATTCAACAGTTTCAGCAGAATTTCCAAGATTTCCAACAACCATTCAATTATGGTCAGCAAGGTTTCTATCAAGGACAACAAGTATTTCAACCCTCACCGCAAGGGTTTCATTATTCACAGTTTTGAAATCAAGATTTCCAGTTGCAAGCTCAGAATTGTCAGCAAGACACTCAGAATTTTCAACCTCAAGCATTTCAGCAATTCAATCAACAATTTCAGCCCCAACTTCAGAATTTTCAGAACAATAATTTCCAGCAACATCATCCTTGCTATCAACCCAATTTTCAGCAGTTTAATCAGCCCATTCAATCATTTGAGCAGCCCCAACCGCTCCAATTTCAGAATGCACAGCCTACTCTTGATTTTCAGCAACCTTATCTCACAGCTCAAGAAGAACAAAAGCTTCAAGACATCGGAAGACGCCTTGAACAATTGGTTGAACAAATGAATCAAATAGAAGCCCAAAGATCAGGACAATTATCTTCTCAAGCCACTTTTAATTCTGAGTGGCATGGAGAGGATCCTCCTAGCATTAGCATGGATATTTTAGATGAAGTTGTTGAGGCAGAGTGTATTGCTGATGATGTTTCATTTGACACAGGTGTAGGGGATTGCACAGAGCCCCAGGGACCACCATCATTGGTTGATGTATCAGGAGATCCAGAGGATAGGATTGAGAGTATAGGAGATTGCATTGAGGCCCAAGAATCACCCATTCCTAATGGTTTAGAGGCATTGGAGGAGATTGCTTGCAGAACTTGTGATAGTTTTGAAGTCAATTCTGGAACTTTACAGGATCATTCTATACTTTTATTTTGTGATGATTTAGTTGTTGATGAATCTAATTTTTCTAATATGGCTGTTGTAGATATGGTTGATAGAGAATGCATTGCAGATAAATCTATAGGTGTAGGGGATTGCACTGAGCCCCAGGGACCACCACCATTGACTGGTACACTAGAAGATTCAGAAGATCAGCATGGAAGTGTAGGGACTTGCATAGTGGAAGCAAGAACCCAAGAATCACCTATTCCAGTTGAGTGTCCACCAGAACTTGAGCCTGAGATGGAACCAGAACTTGACCAGGAGGAAGCTATGGATACATCTATTCTTGTAGAACCTTCAGGTATTCTTCAGCACGATCATGTAAGTATTCCTCTTATTTCTTTGGAAAAATCAATAGAGACACCTCACTCTGATTTTATTGTTTGTGATGAGTTTATTGACACATCTTTTGTAGAAATTGTTTGTGAGAAACTTGTAGAGGCACCTAAAATTGATTTCATTGGTTGTAATACATTGCTTGATACATCTTTTGTGGATATGAATTGTGGAAAATTTTTAGAAGTGCCTGTAAGTGATGTTGTTTATTGTGATGAATCTCTTGCTACATCCTATGCAGAAATTCATGGTGAAAAATTGATAGAGGTACCCAAAATGGATTTCATTGGTTGTGATGAGTTTCTTGATGCATCTTTTGTAGAAAATAATTGTGATAAATTCATTATGGTACGAAAAATTGATTTAATGGGATGTGACGCATATCTAGAGTCATTTTATGTAGAGATTGATGATATTACACTTCTTTCTTACCCTGCACACTTGAGAGAGGTATTACATAGTTTTGCAGGGTCCCGAAGACTTCTGGAGTGGATGCTCCATCTGAACAGACTTCAACCTCCTGGAAGGACTTCCAAAAAGTATCAAGAGGGAGGAGTTGCTTTTATTTTGACTAGTAGCACTCACTCTCTTAAGTGGATCTTGCATCTTAATCGTCTTCGGCCACCTGAACATTTTTCTGTGAAGTTTAAGTATGGGGGAGCAATGCACTACAACATAGATCACGTGATGAATGCTCTCTCGACTACCCAAACTCCACCACTACCGGGATGGATGTTACTCCTTAACCGCCTCCAACCGCCAGGAATAAAGGGGAGATTGTTCCTTTTCTTATTTTTCTTTAGGTTTATACTCGCATGTTTGTTTGCTTTTATACTTTGCATTCATGTTTTGCTTCCTCATTCTGCATTTTGTTTGGTCTTGAATAAACCTTGTTTGACTTCTAGTTGTATCTCCCAACATGTTCCTTTATTATGCTTTGAGAATCATAAAAGATAGTTATGTCTGATTATTGAGTTTTGGTTTCCTTGGTATGCTTGGGGACATTAATTGCATTTAGTCATTTGTTGTGGTGATGAACTCTATCTTGTTGGATTAAGCATGACATTTTATTGTTCACCTAGTGAGGATATTGCCATGCCTATCCTTAATCCTCTTATGTGTGATAGCATTTGTGATATTTGACACTCTAGAACTTGCTTTGATTCTTTTTTGAAATTACAATAGCATAAGCTTACATGAATATGATGGAGGCAACCTTTCTTGTTGAACTCTTAGTTTTCCTCTCCTTTGTTATTGTTACTACTGAGCATTTCACTTATTACTTTCATATTTCATTATCTTTCCTTTGTCAGATCTTTTCATTGTTATTACATTCTCACTGCCATATCTTTATTAGCTTATTCTTCCCTTGAGCATGCGATGAGAGCATGGGATGATTGCATGATGAGTTACATTTTTATTTCTCTATTATCAGCCTCTATTATTGTGAGTTTTAGATGTTATCATGCTTTGCTACATTGCCCGAGACAGGCAAGTTTTAAGTGTGGGGGGGGGGAGACAAGTGTGTATAGATGAATGCTTGTTGAAAAAAAAATCTCTCTAAAAAAATCTCTCTAAAAAAAAGTCTCTCTGTGAAAAATAAAAAGAAAAAAAAGAGAGAGAAATGAAAAAAAAACAAAACAGAAGAAAAAAAAAAGAGAGAAAAAAAACGCAAAGGAAAAGAATGAGAAATTAAAGAGAGTGAAAAAAATTCTCAAGCATTCGGGATTTTGTTAGTGATGAACAAAAAGGAATATTTTCTTGATGTGTACTCTTTCGATATTATTGTTTAGAGAAATTCAAGAGTTATGTTGTTAATCCATACATGCATTTTGAGAGATGTTGTAAGTGGTTGATGTGTAGTGCATTGAGAATGTGCAAGTAGAATTGTGAGTGTTGGATGTTTGGGTGAGTTCTTATTTTGGCCTATTGTTTGATTGTATACATCATGTTAATTACCCCAATGCTCTCATATTCTCTTTGATTTCCTTTGTTATCTACCCTTCTTGCTTGTTAGCACATTGTTTCATCATTAGTCCTTGAAAAGTCCTCTTGATTTGTGTACTTATGTTATAGTAGTGGAGAAGTAGAAGATAAGTAAGCATATGGTAGTGCAATGTCATGAATGTTTTGAGAGAACTCCACTTCCATATTTATTTTTTTTGTGAGCATCAGTGCATATATCCATTTTGGGAGGTTTTTGTCATGCTTAGTTTATTCAAGTTGATGAAATTACCATGTTTTTGACTTATGTGAGATTTGGAACCATAAATACATGGATTCTTGAGACTTGATGATCCTAAGTAATTTTCTTTTCTTATTCCTCAAATATTGATAGGGGATGTAATGTTTGGGAGATATGTTGTTTTCTTTGAGTTTTATTTACTTGCCTGAGACGTGCAAGAAGTAAGTGTGGGGGAGTTGATAACCACCATTTTATTGATTGTTTTAGGCTCTAAAATCCATGTTTGATCCACATTTTATATGCTTATGTTTGCAATTGTATTAGGTTTCATGTATTTCCCCTATTTTGGCTTTTAATAAAATCTTTGTATATTTAGGATACTTTTTTGGCACTAAATTTGAATATCATTTTGTAGGCTTCAAATGATCATGGACCTAGATCAAATCGGGTCAGACTTGAGTCAGCATTGGATCCAGATCAAAAGGATAAAGCATCGGATTAATAGGAGTCGTCCATTCCAAAGAACGGCTAGATCTGAGCCATCGGTCAACTTTTGGTCAATCCGAGTTCAAGATAGAGTCAATCATGACCATAGATCAAGATCTGAAAATTTTAGCCAAATCAGAAGTGATCTGACCGTTGGATCAAGCTCAAGATGTTCTAGACCATCCATTCAAGAAAAGGGAAGATCTAGACCATCCACCACTGATCTGGTTAATCCGAGCTGGGGATAGGTAGATCAGGACCATTGATTGGGATCTGTGGAGTTTGGTTCAGATCTGAAGATATCCGACCGTTGGATGAAGTCAAATTGATCTCAGCCGTCCATTGCTTCCATCGTCATATGACTGGACTCAATCTGTTGGACCGATCCAGAGGCTGAACCAAAGCTGTGAGCTTTGGGCTGAGCTGTGAGTTTTTGGATGAGGCTGGACCGAACCAAACCGCTGAGCTGAACCAAACTGATTAGACCGAACCCAATTGCTGGGCTGCACACAAGGCTAGATTGGCTGAACCAAGGTTGGCTGAACCAAAGCCTTGGCTGAATCAAAAGCTGAGCTGGGTCAAACACGAGCTGATCAAACCGAAAGCAGGGTAACAAAAGGGGAGAATCGCGCAGAGCTAGGGTAGACGGGATTTTCCCGACTCACTCCATCCACTCCACCAGCAATTTCCTCCATCTCCATCACTGACGGCCACAAGCTCCATTCCCTCTCCTCGCCATCTCACTCTCGTATGCGGTTGCTCGGGAGCGGAGAGGGTGTTAGGGGATCCATTCCCACTTCATCACCGCCGACCGGAGCTTCGATCGATCAGTTTGAGGGGTTCCTGACTCGATCAGATCTTCTCCGTCCACTTTCCACCATCTTCGCCATCTCACTCTCGTCTGCGGTTGCTCGGGAGCGACGATCCACCTTCATCCAATCCAGCAGAGTTTTTTTATCAATAGATTTCATTTCTGCAGATTTCTTCCAGCAAATTGTTTTCAGCAAATTTTTCTTTTCACAATTCCAGCAGTTTTTCATCAGCAGATTTCATTTCTTCGGCAGTTTGTTCCTTCGCAGCCTTCATTTTCTTCAACTGTTCATTCACAACAGTAGCCAATAGTTCTTTCTTCCATTCCCAGCAATTTCCTCTTCACAGCTTCAATTCCAGTAGCTTCCCAGCAGATGTCCTTTCCAGCAGATTTTCTCTTCACAGCCAATGTCCAGCAACCATCTCAACTTCTTCATCAGACCCGGCAGCTCCTTCCATTAACCATCCTTGCAAATTTAATTGCTGCTTGTTGATTGTTCTTAATTGATGTTTGAGTTGTTTGTGTTTGATTGTTGAATGTTAGGTGTTTGATTTTTAAATGCTTGTATTGATGGATCTTCCCCAATTCAAAGAGCAAGTACTCTTGTTATTTTGAAACATGCTCGCAAGTTGTTTGACAAAATGCCTGTTCCAATAGTTAGGTTTAAATTCTTGTAATTTCGTTTGCTTAATCCTTTCTCGCCTTATCCCTTTCAATGTCTTCAAGTTTTTGTCTTTAATTGAATGCAACTAGATTAGTGAAGGTTTTGTTAATGCTTTACCTTAAGTTTCTATTTTCTTTTCTGCAATTGTAGTTAAGTTAATTTAGATTTCCTTACCTGCATTGTCTTTATTTAATTAGAACTAGATTTCATACATGTTTTGCTGCTTCTTTTCATAGCCTTAATGTTCAAAACCAAACCCCAGTTTGATATCGAAAATCCAAAAGTAATAACATACGATCCTGAGAATTATCATGTACCAACTACATTCGTAGGGAGACGACTCGAGTTACTCTATGCTACATTAGTTTAGAGGAATTCGATACTTAAATTGTATTTGATACTTGCGGTACGACACGCGGGCCGTATCAAATTTGAAAAAAATTTTATGAGCCCGAACTAGATGTCACAAATGTGGGTCTCAAAATTTAGATATGTGTAAAGCTGGAAACCCTTTTTGCTATCAAAGAATAAAAGCGTAGTAAAGGGGTCACAGGTCGTATTTTTCCTAGGGCTAGTTGAGTTTGTTGGATTCGAGCTCGAGTTTATGTGTCGTTGATATTTTTTGGTTTTCAAATATAAATCTGGGTTTGGTTTGCAATTCAAAAATGAATAAGCAATGAAAGCAATGAAAATAAAGGAAACTTAGCTAATAAGCTAAACAAAGTGATGGCAATCAACAACCCAATCAATGGAAAACCTAATTAACCAAGGCAACTCAACCGAATTTGGAAGAGCAAACCTAAATTCAAATGTAACTAAGTGCTAAACAAAGGAATAAAACAGTGGCTGAATTTCCAATTGAACTAATGCAAGAACTTCAAACGCAAGACAAACCAAATGCAAAGCAATCTAAAACAGTCTAATACAAAACCAATGTCGAAACCTCACTTGATACAAGCTGCGGGAATGCTACTGAAATGAAGATGGAAGAAACTAAATTTAGAGGACATCAAATGTAAAGCACTAGTTCAGAATTGGAATTGATTTGCAGAAATGACGTCTAGAATTTAGAAACACAAGCTGATTACCAGCACAATAACACTCTCAAAGATGTGTCTAACTTCAGATTCAAACTCAACTCAAACAGAATGCAAATAAGCTACAAAATTCAAAGGCAACTTGATGTAAAACAAGGAATCAGAACTGAACTGATGTGTAGAATTGGAGATCACAGTCCAAGAACAATCTGAATGCAAATGGAAGCTGTCAAGTTCACTTGATACTGCTTTAATGAATTCAGAAATAATCCAACATTCTGCGAGGCTATAAAAACTTATATGCAAAAAGAAAACTGATACGCAAACACTGATACTAATTCAGAAACAAGTTGAAGACAGTAATGAATGGAAGCTTCAGAAATCCAATGCAGAAATTCAGACAAACTGAGAGCAGAATTTGGAAATGAAAACATCCACCAAATGCAGAACAACTCAGCTAATTGGAATCGAGGGCACGATTCTAGTTTTTAAATAAGATTCAGAGGAGTTAGTATTGATTGACATGAATTCAGAAACTAAAAACTAAAACATTGCAAGACAAAAACTGAAACTGAATAGCTGACTGAATCTGATACGCAACCGTGCCAAATCTAAATGTAGAAATTAAATTAATTGCAAAGAAACTAAGATTAAGGACTATTGTTCACTAACAAGCAATCTAACTAACTACTTGAAGCATTAAAACACTATTAAAGGCAGAGACAATTCAGAAAATGTAAATTACAGCAGCTGATATGAAATCAGAAACAAAACAGATTGCAGAAATTAAATCTACTGCTAATTAACAGAAATTCGCTAAGAAAACTAATCCTCAATCCCTTCATTAGCTCAAGAACTCCTTGCTGTCACACAAGGGTAAGGCTCGAACCCGTAAGCTCCACAAATCACCGGGAAAACTCAATCTGCGATCAAATCCAGCTCAGCTTGCTCAAATCTGAAATTTCCATTCGATTCCTTCAATCTCGCTGCGGTGGATTGCGCTGATGGCTTGGAATTGATCCGAGCACTCCAGGGAACCCCTCCAGATAGCTCGGATGGAAGAAATGATGCACCACCGAGATCGAAGATAGCAAACAGCAGAACCAAGGAAACCTCACATCAGATCTGTTTCTTGGGCAAATTGAGACTGGAAACTTCACGGATGAATCTTCCTAATGACCAAGAACCTGATCCAATGAACAAGATCGAGTGGTCGCGCCCTTAGATGAAGAAACTAGCTGAAGAAATGAAGAAAACGCAACGACAAGGAAGACAGCGGCGAAGACACGATGAGCTACAGCTGAGAGATAATTTTGATTAAATACTTAAGAATGAACGGCCCAGATTGTTTAGAGAAGATCCAACGGCTGATCTTTATCCGATCTGAACCAAACTTTAATGATGTTGATCAAGGGTTAGGATCTGCCTCCCAGGAGCTCATATCTTCCAGATTTGCAATGGATGGCCCAGATCAACCTAATCTTTGAATGGACAGTCTAGAGCCCTCTGAGCTTGATCCAACGGTTGAATGATCTCTGATTCGGATGAAAATCTCAGGTCGTGACCTGAGTGCTTGATTAGCCTTAACCCTAGCTCGGATTGCCTCAGAGGTTCCCAGATGGCTCAGATCTAGCCATTTTCGAATCGGACGGCCCACATTCGTCTGAAGGTTGATCACTCGATCCGGGTCCACTTCCAACTCAAGTTTGACCCAGCATGCCCTAGGTCCACGATCCTTTCATGCCTACAAAAATAAATCAAAAATTTAGTGGCAAAATAATTCAAATGTATCAAACTTTACAATTAAGTCTAAAATAGCAGTAATTCCTAGAACCTAGAATAAATGCAAGATTAAGCAAGTAAAATATGGGTCAAACTTGGATTTTAGCAACTAAAATGATCAACAAAATAACACTTATCAACTCCCCCACACTTAAGCTTGAGCGTCTCGCGAAACTACTAAGTATGTATCCCTTAGGTCTTTCCAAGCATAATTAGAAACAAGTGAAAAGAAATTATCTAAGTTTGTCAATTTTTAAAAATCTAAGCTCTATGGATTAGTATCTCGTCCCTAAATCAACAACTTAGCCTTTTCATCCTTCATGATTCATTGAGATGAATTTAACTAACTAGCCTTTCAAGGGAAATTTTTGGTGGCTCTCTTCTTGAGTTCTAAATTCATGATGAAAGTGGAGGTCACTCAAACACACATGCTTTTTGCACTACCATAGGCTTGCTTGTTATCTACTCTCCACCATTATTCATAATTAGGATCCACATCTACAAAAACAAGTGAAAAACATGGAAAATGGTAAGAATGAAGTGAAGGCCAAGAAAATAGAAAATTTGATGAAGTGGGAGACTTGGTTGCTCAAGAATATTTCCAATGTGCTTTGCCCTCTATACAGTCCTCTAGTGGAATAAAAAGTGTGGTGAAGTCAATCTTGAACAATGCCTTTGATTTGGATGAAGAAAACCCTATTGGTCTCAATGTGCCAATTTTGCCTTTTGCGTGCCACTTGTTTCCTTTTCCTCTTTTCATCATATTTTTTTTCTCTTCTTTCTTTCTCTCTAGAAAAGTCAGAATGTTAGTGATTCAAAGCTCTGATTTGGATGAAATTATCTTCACTGATTTCATGGTGCCAACTTCTTCAATTGCGTGCCATTTGACTCTGTTTTTTTTCTCTTTTTTTTTCTTAGCTGCATTTTTTTTTCTTCAGTTTACATTCTGCCGAGCACCATGGAAATAGAACTGAATACTTGTATACTGCCAAATTCTTCAATTATGCCAGATTCTGCAGCTTCATGAAGTACTTAGTTCCAAACAAGCTTTCAACTCCCAAGATCCAGAAACACTACAATTTTTTTCCTTCTTTTTTCTGTTCTGATTTGAAACATCCCAGCAGCCACATTCTTCTCGTTCTGATCAGCTGTGATGTTCTCAACACTCTTTGATACATTTATATCTTTGATGCCTTGATTCATAGCCTAGAAAACCCAATTTTTAGCTTTATCTTGATACAAAACTGACTTTCATAGCATAACCTTCTGTTTTTTTTTCTTTTTTTTCAGCTGCATTTCCAGCTTACATTCTCCACCTTACTGCTCTCCAGAACTTCAAATGCTGTCAAGTGGTTTGCTCTGAGTCCTTGTCAGCAGCTCTTGCCTCTCAATTCAGTTTCGGCTTCAAATCAGTTCAGCTTCCCTTCAATTGCTAATCTGCACACAAAAATTCCTTTCTTTCCTCTGTTTTGGCACAGATTTTCAGCATTGGTTCAGATTTGTTCAGCTTCAATTCAGAGTAGCTGCTTAATACAACGGCAGTTCATCTTGATACAAAGTTTACTGATTTTCCTAGCAAAGTACAGCTACAAGTCCAAAACTTTACTGATTTTTCTCTCCTTCACTTTGGCACAAAAATTTTTTCTCACTGCTTTTTGCGTGCCATTTGTTTCCATTTCAGATTTTTGTCTTGGCACAACTTCTTGGATCTTCAATTGGTAAGGAATCTAGATGCTCCACTTGCTTCCATCCTTAACCACTTCTTCTTGCTCATGTATTTCTTTTTCATCTCTTTTTTTTAGTTCACTGAAATCTTCCTTCAGCCAGATTTGCAATGAAGAACAACTTCATTTCCAATTCATAACTGAATTCTTCACTTGTTCTTGATGCCAAGCTCAACTCAAAGTGGCACATGAAATTGCAGAAATTTGAAATTGCAGAAATTTCTTTTCTTTGAAACAAAAATGCCTCCTTGATACAAAATAATTCCAAAACACTAACCAACTCCCCCACACTTGATCTTTTGTCTATCTCAGGCAAAGTAGCATTAAGAAACATCCCAAACAAACAAGTCCATAGAAAAGTGTGGTTAAGAGTAGGAAATAAGGAAAGAAAAATAGAATAAACATGATTATTGCCAAAAATTGATATGGAAAGGGAAACAAATTGATTAGCCTCTATAGATGTGATTCAATCATTGAAATATGGTTTTGAAAGAACCTAAGCAAGTTCTAGAGTATAATTACATATGGGCATCACAAAAATAAGGCTAATTCTCACTAGGTGCAAATAATTCATCTCAAGTCATCAATCAAGAATCTAAAGCCAAGTAGTACTCAAGCATTCAAGATTTCATCCATTAGCTCAAACCTTAAGTTTTAACAACCAAATTTAATTTATTTTCAAGAGATTCTAACATGACATGAAGACAACCTATAGGGATACATTTATTCACTAAGAACAAAAGTGCTAAAGAAAATAACATGGTATTTACAATGTCTATTTATTCATTATATTTTGCCTATGAATTTATTATCAACTATTCACTTCAAAAAGAGAAAAATTTACTCCTAGAGACATTAAAATGATATATACAATGAAATGTGGGTGTAGGAAAAGTAAACTCCCCTTAAGTTGGGTAGATATCGCCTTTGAAGTACAAATCATCCACCTCTAGCTCCTTCAATTCTTCAAAATACTTTTTGAATAGGTGGCCATTGACTTTCCACACAAATCCATTAGCTTCATCCCTAATTTCAACAACTCCATAGGGAAAAATGTTAGTTACAATAAATGGACCTTCCCACCTCGACCTTAACTTACCTCTTATCAATTTGAGCCTTGATTTATAGAATAAGACATTGTCACCAATTTGGAAGTCTTTTTTCAAGATGTGCTTGCCATAGAAATTTTTGGTCTTTTCCTTGTAAATCCTTGAATTTTCGAATGCTTCTAGCCGAATTTCTTCAAGTTCTTGAAGTTGCAATTTTCTTTCTTCTCCTACCTTGGTAGCATCGAAATTACAAGCCTTCACCGCCCAGTATGCTTTGTGCTCTATTTCCACGGGAAGATGGCAAGCTTTACCATAAACCAAGCGGTAGGGGGACATGCCAATCAGTGTCTTAAATGCTGTTCTGTAGGCCCAAAGTGCATCATCTAACCTCTTGCTCCAATCCTTTCTAGTGGGTCCAACAGTCTTCTCCAAAATTAATTTTATCTCTCTGTTAGAAATTTCAACCTGTCCATTTGTTTGGGGTTGGTAGGATGTAGAAACTTTATGTACAATCCCATATTTACTCAACAGCGCCTTCATGTGTTTGTTGCAAAAATGAGATCCTTAGTCACTAATTATGGCTCTTGGAATTCCAAACCTGCAGAAAATGTGTGACCTAACAAAACTACAAACAACAGAAGAATCATCAGTCTTGGAGGGAATGACCTCCACCCATTTTGAAACATAATCCACAGCAAGTAAAATCTACAAATAACCATAAGATGCAGGAAAAGGTCCCATAAAATCTATTCCCCAAACATCAAAAATCTCACAGTAAAGTATAGCATGTTGGGGCATCTCATATCTCGCTCCTATGTTCCCAGTTCGCTGACATCTATCACAAGTTTTATAAAAGACATATGAATCATGAAATAGGGTGGGCCAGTACAATCCGCACTCTAACACTTTTCTAGCAGTTCTCTGGGGTCCAAAATGCCCCCCACAAGCTGATGAATGACAAAATGTAAGGACAGAAGAAAACTCATGATCTGGTACGCATCTCCTAATTATTTGATCATTACAAAACTTCCATAAATAAGGATCATCCCACACATAGAACTTTGCATCACTTTTAAGTTTATCTTTTTGAGCCTTAGAAAAGTGAGTGGGAAAAACATGTGCAACTAGAAAATTAACTAGGTCTGCATACCACGGTGTCTCACCATGCACTGCAATAAGGTGCTCATCTCTGAAATCATCGTCAATAGTGGTAGGAGATCCATCTCTTTCAAGTCTGCTCAAATGATCTGCAACTAGGTTCTCTTTTCCACTTCTGTCCCTGATCTCCAGGTCAAATTCTTGGAGCAGGAGCATCCATCTGATCAGTCTAGGTTTTGCATCAGGCTTTTTCAACAGGTATTTTAGAGCTGCATGATCAGAAAAAATAATAACATGTGAGCACAATAAGTAAGATCTGAATCGATCCAAAGCAAAAACAATGACAAGAAGCTCCTTTTCAGTGGTGGTGTAGTTTGCTTGGGCGGCATCTAGGGATTTGGAGGCATAGCAGATGACATGAGGTGCTCCATCAACCCTCTGTGCTAGAACAGCTCCCACTGCAAAATTAGAAGCATCACACATTAATTCAAATGGTAAATTCCAATCAGGTGATTTAATAATAGGAGCTGAGGTAAGAGTCTCCCTGAGTCTGTGAAAAGCTTCTTTGCACTTATCATCAAAATGAAAATCAACATCTTTCTATAAAAGTCTTGTCAAGGGCCGAGCAATCAAGCTGAAGTCTCTAATAAATCTATGGTAGAAACCTACATGTCCAAGGAAAGCACGAACATCCCGTACGCATACCGGGTAAGATAAAGAAGAAATAACACTGATTTTTATAGGATCTACCTCTATACCTCTCCGAGAGACTATATGTCCAAGTACAATACCATGCTCTACCATGAAGTGGCATTTTTCAAAATGCAGAACAAGGTTAGTTTCAATGCAACGGTGTAAAACCCTAGACAAATTTTTTAAGCATGAATCAAAAGACGTGCCAAATACTGAAAAATCATCTATGAATATATCCATATAATGCTCTAGCAACTCACCAAATATACTTACCATGCATCGCTGAAATGTACCGGGTGCGTTGCAGAGTCCGAAAGACATCCGTCTGTAGGCAAAAGTGCCAAAGGGGCAAGTGAAGGTAGTCTTCTCCTGGTCCTCTAGATCTATACAAATCTGAATGTAGCCTGAATAACCATCCAAAAAATAATAATACGACTTCCCTGTCAGTCTTTCAAGCATCTGATCAATGAAGGGTAAAGGGAAGTGATCTTTCCTTGTGACCTTGTTGAGCTTCCTGTAATCAATGCAGACTCTCCAGGAATTCTTAACTCTGGTGGGCATTAGCTCGTTGCTTTCATCTACCACCACTGTCACTCCAGATTTCTTGGGCACCACGTGTATGGGACTAACCCATTGACTGTCAGAAATGGGGTAAATGATACCTGCCTGTAAAAGTGGAGTCACCTCTTTCTTTACAACGTCCAAAATTAGTGGATTAAGTCTCCTTTGTGGCTGCCTCACTAGTTTTACATTTTCTTCCAAGAATATCCTGTGCATACAGATAGCTGGGCTGATACCTTGTATATCTGATAAGGTCCACCCAATTGCCTTCTTGTAATGCCTCAGGACTTGCAATAATTTCTCTTCCTGCTCTGACTCCAAATGTTGTGTAATAATCCCAGGAAAAGTCTGCTCCTCTCCTAGGTATGCATACTTCAAATGGCCTGGGAGTGGCTTCAGTTCAATCTGGCCCTCCTCAGTGGGTATGAGTGATCCTTGGGGCTTTGTGCAATCCCCTACACTACCATACCTGTGCTCTGGTTCCTCTGAAATCTCAAAAATAATAGGTGATCCTTGGGGCTTTGTGCAATCCCCTACACTATCAATCTCAATAGAAATAGATGATCCTTGGGGCTCTGTGCAATCCCCGACAACGACACCAAATTTGATACGGCCCGCGTGTCGTACCGCGAGTATCAAATATAATTTAAGTATCGAATTCCTCTAAACTAATGTAGCATAGAGTAACTCGAGTCGTCTCCCTACGAATGTAGTTGGTACATGATAATTCTCAGGATCGTATGTTATTGCTTTTGGATTTTCGATATCAAACTAGGGTTTGGTTTTGAACATTAAGGCTATGAAAAGAAGCTGCAAAACAGGTATGAAATCTAGTTCTAATTAAATGAAGACAATGCAGGTAAGGAAATCTAAATTAACTTAACTACAATTGCAAAAAAGAAAATATAAACTCAAGGTAAAGAATAAACAAAACCTTCACTAATCTAGTTGCATTCAATTAAAGACAAAAACATGAAGACATTGAAAGGGATAAGGCGAGAAAGGATTAAGCAAATGAAATTACAAGAATTTAAACCTAACTATTGGAACAGGCATTTTGTCAAACAACTTGCGAGCATGTATCAAAATAACAAGAGTACGTGCACTTTGAATTGGGGAAGATCCATCAATACAAGCATTTAAAAATCAAACACAAACATCAATTAAGAACAATAAGCAGCAATTAAATTTGCAAGGATGGTTAATGGAAGGAGCTGTCGGGTCTGATGAACAAGTTGAGATGGTTGCTGGACATTGGCTGTGAAGAGAAAATCTCCTGGAAAGGACATCTGCTGGGAAGCTACTGAAATTGAAGCTATGAAGAGGAAATTGCTGGGAATGGATGAAAGAACTGCTGGCTACTACTGTGAAAGAACTGCTGAAGAAAATGAAGGCTGCGAAGGAACAAACTGCCAAAGAAATGAAATCTGCTAATGAAAAATTGCTGGAATTGTGAAAAGAAAAATTTGCTGAAAATAATTTGCTGGAAGAAATCTGCAGAAATGAAATCTACTGATGAAAAAAACTCTGTTGGATCGGATGAAGGTGGATCGTCGCTCCCGAGCAACCGCATACAAGAGTGAGATGGCGAGGATGGTGGAAAGTGGACGGAGAAGATCTGATCGAGTCAGGAACCCCTCAAACTGATCGATCGAAGCTCCGGTCGGCGGCGATGAAGTGGGAATGGATCCCCTAACGGCCTCTCCGCTCCCGAGCAACCGTATACGAGAGTGAGATGGCGAGGAGAGGGAATGGAGCTTGTGGCCGGCGGCGATGGAGATGGAGGAAATCGCCGGTGGAGTGGATGGAGTGAGTCGGGAAAATCCCGTCTGCCCTAGCTCTGCGCGATTCTCCCCTTTTGTTACCCTGCTTTCGATTTGATCAGCTCGTGTTTGACCCAGCTCAGCTTTTGATTCAGCCAAGGCTTTGGTTCAGCCAATCTAGCCTTGTGTGCAGCCCAGCAATTGGGTTCGGTCCAATCAGTTTGGTTCAGCTCAGCGGTTTGGTTCGGTCCAGCCTCATCCAAAAACTCACAGCTCAGCCCAAAGCTCACAGCTTTGGTTCAGCCTCTGGTTCGGTCCAACAGATTGAGTCCAGTCATATGATGATGGAAGCAATGGACGGCTGAGATCAATTTGACTTCATCCAACGGTCGGATCTCTTCAGATCTGAACCAAACTCCACAGATCCCAATCAATGGTCCTGATCTACCTATCCCCAGCTCGGATTAACCAGATCAGTGGTGGATGGTCTAGATCTTCCCTTTTCTTGAATGGATGGTCTAGAACATCTTGAGCTTGATCCAACGGTCAGATCACTTCTGATTTGGCTGAAATTCTCAGATCTTGATCTATGGTCATGATTGACTCTATCTTGAACTCAGATTGACCAGAAGTTGACCGATGGCTCAGATCTAGCCGTTCTTTGGAATGGACGACTCCTATTAATCCAATGCTTTATCCATTTGATCTGGATCCAATGCTGACTCAAGTCTGACCCGATTTGATCTAGGTCCATGATCATTTGAAGTCTACAAAATGATATTCAAATTTAGTGCCAAAAAAGTATCCCAAATATACGAAGATTTTATTAAAAGCCAAAATAGGGGAAATACATGAAACCTAATACAATTGCAAACTTAAGCATATAAAATGTGGATCAAACATTGATTTTAGAGCCTAAAACAATCAATAAAATGGTAGTTATCAATAGTCGACTGCCCCAGGGACAGTCGACTGATAGCGGTTGTTTCAGACTCGAGCTCTATTTAAAGGAGCTCGTTTCATGCTACTATCTCTTGGCGAAACGTGCTTGGTCAAAGCTTGTTAGTAGCCTGTTGTGGTCAGATAGTGTCCTAGAGTTGTGGAGAGGTTTCTCCACCCACAAGGAGCAACGCGATCTAGCCGGAGGTGCTCCGGGGAATCATCCACCGACAGATTAGGGATCTCCCACCTTACGGGAAGCCGTGGAGTAGGAGTTTATCTCCAAACCACGTAAATCGTGAGTGTTCTTTGTTGTTAGTTTAGTTTTACTTAGTATATTCCGCTTGCGCACTAACATCGTAGGTAGAAGAATCGAAAAGTGTTATTCACCCCCCCTCTCTAGCAACCGAATCGATCTTACAAAAATAAGCAGAACATCGAAAAGAATAGCCCAGTCATACACATACACAGGGTAACAAAAATATTATTTTATTCATGAAAAATACAGGGAAGACAACATTTCAGAAAACTATCAAGGTATAATTGGATGAGAGAAAGCACTCTTCTACTTGAGTTGTTCGCCTCTAAAGCTCCATTCCTTCGTGAATCACCTTCAAAGTACACAGTGCGCGTAAGCACGCTGAAAGGCCTGGGAATCTCTTTTCAACTTCTGGGTACTCCCTCCTAGTAGTCAGGGACGAGGATAGATGCTTGAGGTAACACATGAGTAGCTCGGGTACTCCCTCTGAGTACCTGAGGCAACACATGAGTAGCTCGACCCCATCTGAACACCCCCTCTCTTTTTCATGAAGATACGGTCGTACAACATTCAAAAGGCAAAAAAGAGATGAGGGGGAGTAGTGACTGCAATTTCTCCCCGGAGCATGTAAAGACGCAACTCCGGGTCACAGCGGTCGTGATTCTCTTCCAGGTCGAGAAAAGACACAAGGAGGAATCACCCTAGTAGAAGAGAGGGACATCAACCGAATATTCTCAACGAAAAGAAGAAAGAAGAAAGACCAGCGGCCACCGCGCCACTCCCCTCTTGGTGACAAGGCACCCCACAGACACCTTCATCTGCCCAAAGCTTGGAGGAAACGAGCAGCCGATGGTGCGTTGGGTACACCCCCGTGGTCCGACTAGGGTTTGGTGATCAGCAGGATGGATCATCTCCTCTAAGCTCTCTGGCGGACCACATAAGGTCTTTTCTGGACTCCTCAGATAACCCAGGAGTTCCGCATCCTCCAGGATCTTCAGCGAGACCCTAGACCTCATCTCCACCGTGCTCCCTGGAAAAGGTTTTGACACTAAGGCCCCTGCCTCTGTCAGGTCCCTCAGCCAAGAACACTACTGCATCTCCGGTGGTAGGAACGGTGGACACCAACGAAAGGGAGAGGAAAGGCGATGGCATCCCGCTCTGACAGAAGCAAACTGAGGGGAGGGATGAAGAAGACGGTGCCGCCTCTCCCCCTATTTATACTAATAGCTGCGGCTTCGTACAATTAATGCAGGGAGGATGCAATAATGCCAACAGGAGACGAAATGTCATTTCTACTAGTGCGCCCATGCTGCGCCTAGGAACCCACGACTCTTAATGAGTCTAATCAATAAGATCACGAATAATATGGAGGTGACATTTCGGAAACCATCCGCGCACTCTGGTAGGAAAGATCGACGAGAGCCCACTGCAAACAGAAAGGTAGGGCATGAATATTTGACTTATAAAATTATCAAACGGGATCCACCACTAGAATCAACCTTGAAGACAATCAACAGTTGATTAAGTACACACATAAAGGTAGAAGGCACATCTCACAAGGGCACGTACACAGGGAATAGGGAAAAGGATTACACTAATTCAAAATCAATACAACAGGACTTGTCTCTCGGGCAAACATCAGGCCCTGTAAGCTCGGGGCCTCAGG
Organism: Boesenbergia rotunda; assembly: GCA_024364735.1. NCBI lineage: Eukaryota > Viridiplantae > Streptophyta > Magnoliopsida > Zingiberales > Zingiberaceae > Boesenbergia > Boesenbergia rotunda. The sequence continues at coordinate 100,611 of JAGFNQ010003756.1, forward strand.
AGAGGACCTTTACTTAGCTCGGAGGGCATCTACAATCACGGGTCAGCATCAAAAGGCAGGAGCTGCACCTTCTTTAGCTTATCGATGGCCCCATGGAAGTCCTGCTGTAAGTGCTCCATTACCTAGTCGGCTATAATGGTACGAAATTCCTCCGACTCCAGGAACTTCACCTTGAAGCCCGTCTCGGCCTCCTTAGAGTCAGAAGCTTTGGCTGCACGAAGGGCAAGGAGCTCGGCCTCAGCAGCCTCCAAAGACCGCCTCAACCACGTCAGCTCAGCAGACATATCATCTTGCTCAACCAAGGCCTCTCTGAGCCATTCCGACACGGCCCGCTTATCCGCCCGAGCTTGGTCCAAGTCATCCTCCAGGACAGCCATGCGCTCAGTGGCCATCATGAGGTCAGACTCCCTCTGAGTGAGCTGTTGCGCCTGATCCCGACTACATGAATCCAATCTCTCGATCGAAACGGTAAAGAGATGGAGGTCTTCCGACAGCTTCTTCTCCCTCATCTAAAACTGATCCCGCTCTTGCATCACCTGGAGCAAGTCCTGGGTCATGGCCACAGCCTTCTCGGACGCCAGGCGTTCTCGGTGTCAGGAATTTTGGTGGGCCAGCTCCTTGTCTCGCACGAGGGTCAACAAATGCTTGCTCTTGGAAGGAAGAGCTTGGCTGACCTCCACCTACAGTAGTCCTACCTAGTGTTCACGGGCAGCAGTGGCTTCGGCTCGCAGGGCCCGGTGGGTCAAAGCTTCAACCTGGGACCCTGAGTATAGGCCTCGGCCGACGTTTAGGCAATCCTCGGTTGCCTGTCATTTCACCAAGGGGTTAGGGAATATATGTAAGCATAACTAATACAACAGGGATCCTCACCTTCAGAAGGGTCTCCCAGAGAGTTACTAGGGGCCCCACTGGCACTTGCACAGAGGCCTCTCCTGAAAACTCAGAACGGTTAGTCCCTCCTGCGGGAGGTAGCAAACTCCGGCGAGAAGGAAGGTGTTGAATCATAGGAGCTTCAGGAGGCAGACTGGAGGGGCCCGAGTCATCCTCTTCTGAGCAAGATGTCCCTTCAGTCAGGACCCCTTCTGTCGAGACCTCCTTGAACTGCACTAGGGGGAAGGACTGCGGGGAATCCTCCAGTGCCCATCCAGCTTTTTCCAGAGGCGATCCAACCTCATCCACTACTGGGCACACAGCGCCTCCTTGCCCTTCAAGGCCTCAGCGGGGTCAGGGCGAGGGGAACCAGGAGTTGTGCCAGCCGGCACCAAAGTGGCGGCTTGAGAGATATGAGGAGATACAGGGATGGACACCCCTCCCTCAGAGGGTAAGGCATCCCTCTCGGGCACAGACGAAAGGATAAGGGAACTCGCGGAGCATCGTTTTTTTCATTAGGGGCCCATGCCTTTGGAGAGTCACCGTTTCTGCTGGCCAAAGGATTGGGCTGCTGAACGAACAACAAGAGGGGAAGATCCCTCACCCACCCTTCGGGACGAGCTACTCTCGAAGAAGGACCACCTCCAATAAGAGGATCCACCACGTGGTCAGCCTGCTGAGTCAGAGGCCCTTTGCCCCTGATTGGCGGGGATATAACAGTGGCTGCAACCCACTCGGGTGAAGCAATTCCGGGGGATAGGTCAGCAGCCCCCCTAAGGACTCAGAGGGCACAAGAAGAGCATCGAGAATGGCCAGAGGAGGGTTCAGGGCCTCTTTGTTGGCCTCCTCCCACTTGATGAGCTGGCCCATTACCTTGGCGAACATAACATCCTCTGTAATAGTCAAACAGGAAGGACATCAGTCAGAACCAACATGCATTGAAGAAAAAGATGAGCATACCTAGGGAGGGGCTGATTCTCGTCACTTTAGGACTGAGGCCCGCCCGGTACATAAGCTCTTCACTTTGCACCAGCCCAGGGCCGGTGAATTCCATACTTGAGAGCACTTCCCTAGCACGTTGATACACTGGGCTGCGAAGAAAGCTCTCTAGGAGAGGAGGAGTCGGCAAATCTGCTATCCAACACAGAGGACTGAAAGGTAATGACAGCAGTCGGATAAAGAAGAATTTCTCCTTTCACCCTTTATGCGAGGAAGGAAATCCTCCTAAAAACCTATGGCCCGGTTAGGCTGCGAAACTAAAGACCCCTCTAGACCTTATCAGGACGAAGAAAGAATGAAAGAGATGAGGGGTCAGAGGAAGATCGAAAAGCTTCAAGATGATATACGCCCCTCCCATCTGGGCGAATGCATTAGGAGCCATCTGGTGAAGGGAGATATCGAAATAAGAGACTATGTTCATAAAAAAAGGGAGGATAGGAAAATGGAGCCCTAACTCCATCTCCCTTAAGAAGAAGGTCAACATGCCCGTAGGGGGTTCCATGGGCGTCTGACCCACGTTGGGGATGACCATGGCCATCTTGGCCAGGATGCCATAGGCCTCGGTGGCCGCCTGCAAAACCTTAGGTCTCACTCTCGAGGAGATGGACTCATACCACTCCACGCCGTAGCTTTCCATGATCCCTAAGGAAGAAGACAAGAGAGAAGACAAGAAGGAGACAAGCTACTCACGCACAGGGGAGGCTTCACAAGGGAAGAAGACGAAGGATACATAGCCGCCGAGTCGGAACTGGGGCCTAATGCCTGCGCCCTCCCCTTTTATACTTAGGTGGCCGCCTGCTTGGATGGAAGGGGGAAGGGACACGTGGAAAGCAAGAAACCGCTGGGCCCAGGCAGTCACTTGTTGTCTGCCAGCCATTGCGGCGCACGTTCTAATAACTCATGGAGATGGCCGTTGGAACACGTGGCCAGGAAGCATTCGCTAGGGTACCCTGTCACCCTCGAGAAAGAGACAGGCGCCTCTATAGCGAAAGGACAGCAGATATCCCAAACCCTCTAAAATTGGAGTAGCCTTTTTGAAAAAGATAAGACCGTAAAGGGGGATTTCTCAGAACTCAGGATGAAGATTACAACCCAACAGGCCCCTGATAACCACAGGGTTGTAAGGAAGGCGAAGACCTGCAGCTTCTTCGTCTATGCACTAGTTCGATCAGTCAGCCACACTTCCTTCGATCAAACTTGAAGGGAGGGACATGTGATAGGGTTGAATAGCCCGTGGCCAACAAGAGGGATGAAGAAGCCGTGGGGTGCGACCCGAGAGATCGAAGCAACCTCCTTTCCCGGGCCTCGGGACCCCCTCGTAAGGTGTGCTCGGGAAGGCCCCCTCCTGGGAGTAACCCGGGAGGTAAAAGCCCCGAGAACACCTCGGGAGATATGGCGCCTGAAGACCCCGAGCCCACCTCAGGAGGTGGAGTCCCCACAATAACCGACCTCAGACACTAACCCCCTCGTGGTACGGATAAGCACCCTCGTTGGAAAAGGTCTTCACGACCCCTAAATGTCGCAACGGGTAGAAGTTGATAACGACGCAGACCATTTCTAAGGATATCCTGTAATCACCGAGAGAACGGGGAAACATGGCTTAATTACCAGAGACGTGGCATCGATCGAGGGGACACGTCTAGCCTGCCGCTATTAGTATAAAAGGTGGTCCAACCCCTCCGATAAGGGGGTGATGCTCTCTCATTCTACATACTGTCTTTCTTTCTCACTACCATTACTTTTCGGACAACCTACTAACTTGAGCGTCAGAGTGGACTTCGTCGGACCCCTGCCGGCGTGTCCCCTAACGCTTGTGTTAACTTCGCAGGACAGCAAGTTACTCCCCAGCGCAACAACTTCCCCTAACGCTCGAGTTGTTGTATGGAAACAATGGGGTGAAGGCCCTTTTATAGTAGCTTCTTGGGTGCCTGATAGCTTTTGGGCGCCTACCACGTCACCCGTTTTGGCCGCATCCTTATCCGTAGACTCGGCCAATACTTATCTCCATTCTTGGGCGCCTGGGACAACTGAGGTGCCTGTGAATTCACGGGTGCCTGGGAGCTGACGTCACATAGCCACTGGAAGAACCCCTTCTGGGGCGCCTGACACCATTCAGCAGCATGGGTTCTCGAGTGCCTGAAGCCTTTTAGGCGCCTGGTATCGCGGCAGTCCACTTCTTTTAGCTTGCAACTAGGGTTAGTCCAAGAACACAATAAAATAATAACTATGCATGAAATAACATCCAGAGTTGTCTTCGTTCTGACTTTGGATTTCAAAATGAAATCCTAGGTCGAACTAACACCTATTGTTCCCCCTTCCGGGGAACACGTCATCACCTACTCTTCTCAGGATAAGTTACATTTTGCCAATCGGCTCCTCCGGTTGGACTTTTCCTCGACCTCCGAGACTCCCAGATCTCGGGATGTCTGATCCTCGACCGATCTCTATTTTTGTCTGTAGTCCTCACTCGGATAAGTTTTCTTCCCAATCTTCTAGATCAGGACTTCGGTGCCCGGTCCTCAACCACATCTTCTTGCCTAATTCCTCGAACCAATTCTTCATGCCCAACCCTAAGTTGGGTCATCGGTGCCCAACCCTCGGCCAGGTCTTCATGCCCAATTCTTGGAACAGGACTTCGTGCTCAACACTGCAGGTCAAGATTTCGTGCCTAGGTAAACTAGGACTTTCCTACATACTTAATGAAACACATTAGATCACCAATAATATTTAACATTGAACTCTTTGTCAATATCAAAATAAGGTTCGATATGGTGCTTTTGGCACCACCAATGCATAGTTATTATTTTATTGTATTCCTGGACTAACCCTGGTTGTAGGCTGAACAAAGTGGGCTGCCGCGACACCAGGCGCCTGAAAGGCTTCAGGCGCCCGAGAACCCAAGCACCTGAATGGTGTCAAGCCCCCAGAAGGGGTTCTTCCAGTGACTGCGCCATGTCAGCTCCCAGGCACCCATGAGTTCACAGGCACCTCAGTTGTCCCAGGCGCCCAAGAATGGAGATAAGTGTTGGCCGAGGCTACGGATAAGGATGCGGCCAAAACGGGTGACGTGGTAGACGGCCAAAAGCTATCAGGCGCCCAAGAAGCTACTATAAAAGGGTCTTCACCCCTTTGCTTCCATAGAACAACACAAGCACTCAAACGTGCTACGACAAGCTTTCGTGCTCAAGCCTTCTGCGTCGACAATGTTCAAGATGGACGACAAGCCACTTCAACAAGCTCAGGATTTCTTTTTAACTGTCATCGGTATAAAAGCTTTAATTTCTATTCTATACTTAAATTCATATATTTATAAAGTATTTTCTGAAATAAATAATATAATTGCCGAATGTAAAAGATAATAGACCGTGGGCCTTGGAGTAGGAGTCATTACAGACTCCGTACCAAGTAAAAAGAAGCTGTGTTAGCCGTGTTTGATTTATTTCCGTTTCATTTAATTCCGTATTTCCTAAAAATTATGTTATCGATATCCCCCTGTTAGATGTGTATGCTAAAAGACTTGTTCTTTTTGTATATATATGATCATCTACATTTTAATATGAGAATCACAACATCACAGATGAATGATTACATTAGTATATGCATAAAAGTCCAATACTTTGCATTGTAGATAATATGGTGTGTGGTGACACATGGAAGATCATGTTATCAGTGATGGGATGTATACTAAAAGCCTTGTCTTTTATACGTACATCTATATTTTTAAATGAGAATCACATAATCACATGATGCATATTTATACTAGTATATGCACAAAATGTCTGATACTTTACATTGTAGATAACATGGTGCGTGGTGACCCACAGAGGATCATGTTATCAAGTTCCTTGCAGAAGTATAAGTAAGATGCTCACAACCGAGATGGAATTGGACAAACCATCGGGATGGGTGTAGTGTAATTAGGTGTGGTTTGTCTTAACCATAGAATCACACTAGTGTACTTTGTGTGCATTGAGTAGGACCAAAAGAGAGGTCATCTAATTTTGTACTGACTTCATAAATTAGATTAGACCTCAGATATATATATATTATGGAGTACGATCTCTTAATCCTGAAATAATAACGGACACGTATAATTAAGTATTATTTCTTTGACTTACCAATGGGCGAGATTTATTCTGTTAAATCGTTAGGCCCAGTAAATTAGGAAATAATATTAATTATATGGTGTGTCATTGATTATTGATGGAATTCGTGTCCTGGTCAGTCAAGGTGATGATGCCCCTTGATGAGCTCAAAGGGATCGTCATGTTAAATCTTGCAAGTGGACTATGATCCGACATGATGAAAAGGTTGAGTGGTACTAATCAAGGATTAAAAGGATAATTAATTAAAATTGTCAATAATTTAAATTAATTATTGGGTATTCGATATCTTAAACACGGGGAGAAGGACGACTCATAATAGGTAGAGCCCATATAAAAATATAGGGGTTGGTGAGGAAGTTCAATAGGGACCCTTTAGTTGAATGGATCATCATTAATGGATCGGGTTTGGATCCATTAGCGGGCCAAGAACCAACTCCTCCTCATTGTCCCAACCTTATCCCTATAAATACCCCATAGGAGTCATGATACAAGGCTAATTAAACCCTGATTAATCTGAAATTAATCCACATCAAAACCCTAAACCTCTCTCACCCACATTCTCTCTCCTAGGGCAAACCTTGTGTCAGCGATAAAGGAGGAAGAAAGAGGAGAATTCTTTGGGTTCTTAATGGGCGAGATTTATTCTGTTAAATCGATACGCCTGGTACGTTAGGAAATAATATTAATTATATGGTGTACCGTTGATTATTGACGGAATCTGTGTCCTGGTGAGTCGGGATGATGATGCCCCCTTATGAGCTCATAAGGTTCATCATGTTAAACCCTGCAGGTGGATTTGATCCGACATGATGATAAGGTTGAGTGGTATTAATCAAGGAGCCAGAAGTTGATTAATTAAAATTGTCATTAATTTAAATTAATCGACGGACATTCGATATCTTAAACACAGGGGGATGGATGACTCATAATAGGTGGAGCTCATATGAAAATATGGGGGTTGGTGAGGAAGTACAATGAAGATCCTCTAGTGGAATAGATCTTCTTCAATGGATTGGTTTTAGATCCATTAGAGGGCCAAGACCCAACTCTTCCTCTTGGTCCCTACCTTAGCCCTATATATACCCCATGGGATCATGAAACCAAGGCTTAATCATCCGATTAATCAACCCAAGGTCTCTCTCCTCTCCTTCTCTCTCCTAGGGCTTTCGGCCGACCCAAGGAAGAGGAGAGCATCTCCTCTTCTTTTCTTCTTCCTTCCTCCACCATTTCTTGGCCGAAGCTTACATAGATAAGGAAGGGACCTCCTCTTCCTTTTGTGGTGCTCGGCGGTGAGAGAGGGGTGGCCGGCGGCCTGTGGGAGGTGGCGCAAGGAGAGGTTGTGGTGGCGCCGCAAGTTTGGAGAAGGGAAGTTTTCGGCCAGGTTTGGGTTTGAGAGAAGCTTGATTCTCTCCTTCATTCTCTTCTTCACCTTCCTCCCTTGGACTTCCTTGTGGCCGGCGTGAGCTTGGAGGCTCTCGGTGGACGGTGGCGCAAGGATTAGGAGAAGGTGGCCGGAGGTTCCAAACCCAGGGTTAGGGTTTGGATTGGCATGAAGAGGTGGTTCTTTGGAGAGCCTTGGTGATCCCGGTTCTTGGTAGCTCGTCGCCCACACAACGTCCGGGAGGGGAGGGACATAAGGTAGAAGGCTACGAGGTAAAGGAAGGTATAATTCTCTTCCTTGGCTCCTTATTTCATCTCGTCATTTCATGTGAAGTATTAATTGATTATTATTGTTTTAGTTATTGTTAATCATAGATAATAATTAATTAATTGGGCCCCTATAATAAAGACAAAAACTGGCGATCCACTCGTCGTCTTTTCCGCGGTCGTTTGGTTAGGATAATTACAAGGCTCGATCTTTGTGATTGGCCAAGTTGTAATTCGTACCGAACAATACGATGACGAGATGGTCATTGGGAGACGGGTTTCCATTCGGATTAATTTTTAATCCATAGACATGGAGAGGTCTCTCAAGGACGACCAAGGATTCACTTAGGAAACCCGCCAAGCCATACCCAATACCCCCCTCTATCGATTACAATGATCCCACAAACTAATAGAAAATGAAACCCCAACCCGCCCCCCCCCCCCCCCCCCCCCCCCAAAAAACAAAATGGTATAGTTGAAAGATGAAATAGGACCCTCCAAGAAGTCACTCAAACTATGCTCAATGAATAAAATCTATCTAATTATTTTTGGGCAATTATTACATGTTATATCCAAATTAGGATCATAATAAATAAAAGATATAACAAAACAACCTATGAATTTTTTTATCATAAATTACCTAATTTATATTACTTAAAAGCTTTTGGGTGTAAAGTACATATTTTAAACACTAAGGACTACTTAGGTAAATTTTAATCAAAATCATCTCCTAGAATATTTGTAGGGTATTTTACCACAAGTAGGGCATATAGAGTTTATAACAAACATACCATTAAAATTGAGGAAACTACAAATGTTATATTTGATGAAGATACCCTACCTAACTTAACCAAACCACCTAACCTAACCAACCTAAGCAAGACCAGTTGACTGACTCCATGAGCAGTCGACTGGTGTCAGTTGACTCCTAGGCCAAATCACTCTCCCAATCTTTCTGTTCGAAATCTGGCCAAGGAGCAGTCAACTGGTGGGACTACCAGTCGACTGGTTCAGTCGACTCAGCCTGGAAATCACTCGACCAATGTTTCTGTTCCCTCTATTTCACTGAGGGCAGTCGACTGACTCCTTGAGCAGTCGACTGATACTTCTAGAATTTCAGTTCCAGACTTCAAAAACATTGAGAAGATCATAAATACATTGTTACTGATAACTATGATTATAAAACCCACAATCAAAATACTTGGACCAGATAATAAACCATCTATAGCAATTTAAACCCATAATCATTAGCGGAAATAAACACTACTATCATGAAACATAATCTTTGCAGAATTAACTACTATCATGAAACTCAAGTAAACTTATAAAGTTCTACTGCTTAGAACACTAGCAGGTCTCATCCCAAAGGATCTCACTCCACGGTTCTGCTTCCACTAACACAAATCATCCTTCCTTTAGCCTCCTTTCCTTACATCCTTTCTTTACCTTTATCTGCAGTAAAAGGGTGTAAACTATAAGCAAATTGCTTAGTAAGTAGATACCTACTCTCACAAAACATGCAATCGATAGTAAACATGTTCATGCTTGCTTTAAAATATGTGTAACTGAAAATGTTATACTTAACTTGAAAAATGCTCATGAATACACTTGTAACAAATGCCTGCATTTGAAAACTTTTGTTGAACTGAAATATGCTTAACATGCTTGAATAAAAATACTTTATTTTGAAAACTTGAAACTTTTGTATTCTTATATTTCTTATACTTCAAAAGAAATAAGCATCCTCCTTTGGTCCCGGCATAGTACCATGCACGCATCCCTAATAGGTTTCGGGGTAGCTAGCCACCAAACCCTACTAGAGCGTCTCTACTAGGCTAGCCTAGATCTCTGTGGGCCTCGGCCCGGTACATGCCACTTAATAAAAGTAATATACTTAAACATGTACTCATGCTTGTACTTAAAATGTGTAACTTAGCATATTCTTTTCACTTAAAAGTAAGGTTCCCAAAACTTGTTTTAAAAACACATCAAGACCTTTGTCTTGTACTTACATAAATGGTTAGTCCCAGAACTCGTTCTAGGACTTAGTAAGATCTCGGTGTTACTCTGAACTTTTATCGAGCACCTTGTGTGCCCTAACTCCCAAAACTCATTTTGGGGCAAATCAAGACCTTGGTCTTGCTATATTCAGATCACACACAGAAAAAGGCTTAAAATCTTTAAGTTCTACAACAATAAAATCATTCGAGAACTACTTTTACTGCAGGTGAGTGGTCTACTTACATCCTTATACTTATAACTCACTATACCGACCGTAGGATCCACTTCCTTGTGTGATTTGCCAACACATGACACTAGGAGAGAATCCCTAGTTTCTCTTGGCAAGAACCCTAGTTTCTTCTCTTCTTGTTTTCGATAGGGAAGAAGGAGAATGAGAAAACCCTTGGTTTTCTCTTCTTTCTATTCCTTTATATACTAAGTAGATGTTAAAGCAACATCCATAAAAAGACGCTTACTATCACTTATCTTATATTGTTTCCATATCATAGTGTGATGTATTACCACCACCTAATGAAAACTTAAACTAATGCTAAACAAGGGGTCTTGGGTTCGAGCCTTGGCTCTGACTCCTTTACATAAATTTTTATATTTCTTTTTGTTTTGGAAAAATTCTGGAAAATTTTCGGGCGTTACAATTCTAGGGTTAAGTCCTAAGCTAAGTCCATTACATAGAAAAACTCTAGTTTTGAAAGGGATATTTTTTTTTAAAAAAATCTAAGTCAGAAAAACATTTTTTAAAAAACAAAACTTAGTTGAAAAAATATGAAAAAATGATTTTTCTTAAAACAATATGAAATTTTTTGAGAAATTTCTTAAAAAACTAGGAAAAAAGTCCTATTTTACTAAACACATTCTTAACTGCCTTCTTAGTGAACTAAACTCAGATTCAGGAAGTGGTTTATTGAAAATATCAGTTAGGTTAGATTTTGAGTCTACATGTATAAGTACGATTTCGCCCCCAGCTACGTGATCCCTAACAAAGTGTTGTTTAACTTCTATGTGCTTAGTTCTGGAATGATGGAAAGGATTTTTGGTAAAATTGATTGAACTGATATTGTCAACAAATACCTTAGTCTGGGTGTAGTCTAGGTTGAAGTCGTTAAGGGTATATACCATCCATAATAGTTGGGCTACACATTCCCCTAGGGCAACATATTCTGCTTTAGTTATGGATAAGGCAACACAATGTTGCTTTCTACTGCACCAGCTAACTAGACTTTGTCCTAGTAACTGACAACTTCCACTCGTGCTTTTTCTATCTAATTTACACCCGGCATAATCTGAGTCTGAAAATCCTAATAATTCAAAATTAGACATCCTAGGGTACCAAATGCCTACGTTTATTGTGCCTTTAATATATCTAAGGATCCTTTTAACTGCAGTTAAGTGGGATTCCTTAGTATAAGTTTGATACCTGGCACAAATACCTACTACAAATAGTATATCGGGTCTACTGGCGGTTAGGTAAAGCAAACTACCTATAATACTTCTATAATATTTTAAGTCAACAGGCTTACCTTCAAGGTCGTTATCTATTTTGGCATTTGTAGCCATGGGAATACTTAAATTCTTTGAATTGTCCATTTTAACATGGGTGCAGTATAAGTAGAGGCTCACAACCGAGATGGATTTGGATAAACCATCGGGATGGTTGTAGTGTAATTTGGTGTTAGTTTGTCTTGACCATTGAATTACACTAGTGCACATTATGTGTATTGAGCAGGATCGATATAGAGGTGATTCAATTTATACCGACTTTATAATTGAATCAGACCTCAGTTTATTATGGAGTACATGATCTTAATCCTGATATAATAATGGATACATATACTTAATAATTATTTCTTTGATTTACCAATGTGTGAGATTTATTCTACTAAATCAATAGGCCCGGTAAGTTGGGAAATAATATTATTTACATGGTGTGCCATTGATTATAGATGAAATCCGTGTCCTGGTGAGTCAGGATGATGATGCCCCCTTGATGAGCTCATAAAGTTCATCATGTTAAATCCTGTAGGTGGACTTGGTTCAACATGATGATAAGGATGAGTGGTACTAATCAAGGAGTTAGATGTTGATTAATTAAAATTATTAGTAACTTAAATTAATCAATGGGCATTTGATATCTTAAACATGGGGAGATACTTGTACTCATAATAGGTGGATCTCATTTGTAAATATGGGGATTGGTGAGGTAGTTCAATGAGGATCCTTTAGTGGAATGAATCTTCATTAATGGATCGGGCCTTGATCCATTAGGTGGCCAAGACCCAACTCCTCCTCATAGTCCCTATTGTAGCCCTATAAATACCCCATGGTGTCATGAAACCAAGGATCCAATTCATCATCCAACACACATAAACCCTAGGTCTCTCTCTCTTCCTCTCCCTCTATCCTAGGGTTGGGTGGCACCGGTGGAGGAGGAAGAAGAGGCTCACGGTGGGGATTGAAGAAGGCTTGTTCTTCTTCTTGTTCTCTTCCTCTCTTCTCCCTCTCTTGTGCGAGCTCATCCAAGGAGAAGAAAGAGGCTGGTCAGCGGCAAGGAGAAACTCCTTGGGGCGCCAACGGTGAGGAAGGATAGGAGGGTCGGCGGCTAGTTTGTGTTGGAAGAAGAAGAAACCTTTTTTCTTTCTTCATCTCCTACTTCTTCATCTTCCTCTCCATATTCTTCTTGGTAACCTTGTGGACGGCACAACTTGGAGGTCTTGGAGTGGCCGGCGGCGCAAGGGAGGAGAGGAAGAAGTGGTCAGCGGCGACCCTTGGTCTAGGGTTTCGGTGAGGTTGAAGAAGGTGGAATTGGTGGCCTTTGGTTACTTCGCTTCTTGGTAGTTCATCACCCACACGACGTCCAAGAGGGGAGGGTCATACAATAGAAGATTGTGAGGTAAAAGGAAAGGTAGAACCTTCTCTTTAGCTCCTTCTTTTCTATCATTTCATGTGGTTTAATTAATTATCTTGTTGATTAATTATTTATTAATTAATTGTGATAATGAATTATTATGGACCCCAATGATAAACACAAAAATTGGCGATCCGCTCATTGTCTATTCCGCAGCTAATCGGTTGGACGAGATTGATCGCTAGAATAACTTGGTTGTTCAAGCAATCGCTCGAATCGGTTAGCACGACAACGAGATGGTCGTTTGGGAAATAGGTCTTCATTCGGATTAAATCTTTTAACCCGTTGACATGGAGAGGTTTCCCATGAGCGATCCGGTATTCGCTTAGGAAACCGGCAACCATCAGATACTAACCAATACCTTCATAATCTTACGGGACGTGGGGAAGAACTGAGAGGTGAATCCAAATCCACAACCTATATATGTTTGAGACATAGAGATTCGGCTTATAAAGTTAAGGAGATAACCTAGGGCATTGTGGGGTTCATGTGACAAGGACCTCTGTGAGAAAGTGGTCAACTTGAAGTGTCTCCTTGGAAGTAGGCCAGTTGCCAAAAGGGGTTGGTGCCCCTTTATAGAGTACCATTGGATATCATAGGGTGTAATGGGTTTACCTCAATCAGCATTAGGATGTATAGGCGATAATCTAGGAGTACCGTGGAGCCCTAGTGATAGGAGTAGTCCATTGAAGCAAACACTAGCTTGGTCTCCTTGTAAATATGCATCGTGTTTGGGTAGACACACCGGTATAAGCCCAAAAGTCTATATCTGCATTCTTGGATAGTGTTGGTGTCGGAAGCACTAGATCGAACATGATTTTGATAATGGTAAAGGGTTCAAAGTTAAGTATGTGTTTGGTTCTAATCAGTTACATTGAGTGTGCAGGAAAGTCCTAGTGTAACTAGGCACGAAGTCTTGATTTACAGGCTTGAGCACGAAGTCCTAATCGTGGACTGGGCACCAAAGACTTGGTGAGTGAAGCTGAGCGTAAAGACCTGACTAAGGGTTAGGCACCGAAGACCTGATGAGAGAAGCCGGGCACGAAGACATGACCGAGGGTTGGGCTCTGAAGTCTTGATCCAGAAGCTTAGGTAGGAGCCTTAGCCGAGCAAGGACAATGGACAGAAGTAGGGAAGCGTTGAGGTACGGACGTCTTGAGATCTGAAATCATCGAAGGTCGAGCAAAAGTCCAACTAGAGGAGCCGGTTGGCAACAGGTAACTTCTCCAGAGTGGAGTAGGTGAGGACATATTCCCCGAAAGAGGGAATAGTAGTCGTCGGCCCGACCTAGGGGTTCAGTTGAAACCTGAAGTTAGGATCGGACAACACTACTGTCATGCATGCATTCCCTTTATATGTTATTATTATTTGGATTAACCTTGTGTTGCAGCTAAGGTACTTGGAGACTAGCAGCATCTTAGGTGCTGAGAGGACTCGGACGCCCAAGAACTCAGTTGCCCAAGAGGTGTCGGGTGCCCATATGCTTGTGACTCAGCCTTGGTGAGGCTGAGTTAGCATATGTTTGTTGGAGTCGCCACATCAGCAACACAGGCACCCCAGAGGCTATCAGGAACCCAAGATGGATAAGGCGACCCAAACTCTCCATTATGGTCTTATCAAAGAAGAACTCAACCGCATCAGCCCCTGCAACAGTGCAAAAGAAATGTCGATACAAAGATAAGCAATCGTAACTTACTACTGAAGAAATTATATAATATGAAGATGCAAGAAGGGGAAACTACTGCGCAACTACACACTCGAATTTTGGAGCTACAGAACAGTCTTCATTCAATCGGTCACAAAGTAGAAAATCATGATTTTGTAAGTTATGCACTAAACTCATTTCCAAGGAACACATTGTGGGTATCCATGTGGATACGCACAATGTTTCTAAGGATCTTGCATCAATTAAATTAGATTAACTATTTTCTGAATTTGAATTGCATGAACAAACTAATGCTATATCGATCGAGAGAGGTATTACCTTGGTTGCAGGTAAACAAAAGAAGACAAAGCAATAACTTGGACCCAAGTCTGACTTCGACTCTAAGTCTGACAAAGAAGACATGGATTACACAGAACTAGTGAATCTAGTTCAATGGATGTACAAGAAGAGCAAGGTTCAAAAAGGATGAAATTGGTTCAGTCAAAGAATAATCTAACTTAACCAAGCACGTGCTAGAAGAGCAAGACGGAGATCACCTATTATGTGTGCAATAAGAAGGGTTACTTTAAATTGGAGTGCCCCATCTTAAAAGAAGTGAAGAAGCAACAAAGAAAGAAAGTGCTTCAACATGGGATGAGTCTTCCTCGAAGCAGTCAAATGAAGAAGAACTACCCCACTCGAACCTTCTCGTGTTAATAGCTTTAGACAAACTCGACACCAAGTCCAAATCAGAAGTACAGCCGAACCAAAGCAATGGAACCGAAACAATCTCCTTGTCGAAAAAAGGCTGACTCACTGTAAGCAGTTACTCTGAACTTGAACATTATGACTTGATCTCCAATCTATCTCATAAGTTGGCTAAATCCAACGTCCGGGTCAAGTCACTCCTGTTGGGACCGGGTGCATGTTGACATGGATACGGGTTCGTAATTTTAAAATTTAATTACGTGCAGCGGAAGGTTTAGCATAAATAATTTCTCAAATTATTTTAACCACGTATCTAGCATGCAACCTTATGTTGTGGAGACATGATCATACATTTAAAATTTTGCAGAAAGTAAACTAATTTACTTAATACCTCGCGTAACTCGTAGAAAGGGACGAGATCCAACCGTAGCGTCCCTTGGAAGCTCCGCCTCTATTCGCGTCCACGCCGAGTTTTCTTCGGGATGACTTCGCAAAGCCACGAGTTTCGTGCTGACAAGAACTACTAGATTCTCCAAAGGAACGACAAGAATACCAAGAGAGAGATGGAAAGACTAACCACCAAACGAAGAACGGAATCAAGATTCCGGGAGGAAGGAAGGAGTCGCGCCCGCTTCCGCTTCTTCTTCTACTTCGGCCTCTTCTTGGTGGTGGAAGCTCACGGCAACCAAAAGGAGGGCCTCTAGGGCCGGCGCCACTAGAGGAGGGAGAGGGAGAGAAGGAGAGGGAGAGAGGCTAGGCAAGAATCCTTGATCTGTTGGATTGATTTCCAAGCCTTGCCTTTGTACCTTTATATAGTAGCCTCTTTATCGCCAAGTCTCCTTTTAACGGAATAAATTTTTCATAAGAAATTTATCTTATAAATTTTTTTATGAATTATTCCGTTTTGCCAAGTTTTAATTATAACTTAATTTATAATAAAAACGACCATGTCTCCCCTTTTATTATGGAATAAATTTTTACAAGAAATTTATTATATAAATTTTTCTTATCATGGAAAAATCAATTCATAATTGATTTTATAAAATAAAATAAACCAATCCATGGTTCATTTTAATTTCCATAAAAAAGAATAAATTTCTATAAATTTCTTTATATAAATTTCTTTATCCATAATTTTATAAAACAAATCACGCTCGATTTATTTTATAATTTAAACCAAACAATTTGGTTTCCCTTTTTTATTGTGGCCGGCCAAACCAAAGAGGGTGGGGACCCACTTTGGCCGGCCAAATCCAAGCCGTCACCTTACGAATTAAACTCATTTAATTCGTCCAATAAGCCTTCAAAAGACTTAGCCATTTTAAGCTTCCGATGCGTCTCTGATAAATTCAGATTCGACTTATCTCTCTTGATCGAAAAATCCAATTTTCAACTCGTTTTAAATCCCTCGGATTACTCGTAGTGCGTGTGACTAAATAGGCTTTCAATTTATGTTGGCCGTCTATAATCAACCAATTATAGAACGATCATGAGTGGCACCTAGTAGTACATCATGACCCAATTAATCGAAAGATCAACGGTTGACCTCAGAAATAATTCTGAAACCCTTCAGCAGCTATAATGAGTCGTGCCTCATTCCCTTCACCATCTTATACCCACTTGGTTCAGGACACGGTCTATGTGTGTCAGTTCCCACTAGGCTGACTACGTCACACCTAGCCCAAGTAATGTCTTTCTCGTCCAACGGATTCTAGTTACTCTCATGTTTCTGAGAGATTCATACTCGGAACATGTGATGCTCTGGCCAGAGGCTTCGAGTAACAATCCGACGATAGGCCTTGGGTATACATCTCCTCGCATGGAGTGGTGAATCCTTTGTAGGCTGTTCAAACATCTTCGGGCACATCGGCTTATACCCAATCATCCTGGGTCCACACCTCCTTGGAGATGCTTGCTTAAGATGTCAAAGTATAAGTCTTCATGACCAAGATGACTTGAACACCGCAAGTCAAAGGAACATCGTACTTAAGTTGCAGTAAGAACTTCATTGACATATCTATATGTAGATTACCATATGAAGTTTTACAGCTAGTCACTCCAATGAACTAGTGTAACGACCTGGAAAATTCTCTTAATATTTTCTGAAAATATTGAGCATGTCTAGATAATTTTCCGAAGGACCTAGAGGCATTAATACGAACATTGGCCTAGGAAATCCATATTTTCTCATTTAAATTGAGGAAACCAAGTGCTAATGGGCCGTATATGGGCTTCCTAGTACTATGATTATAGGTGGATTTTTAGGAAGAATTAGTATAAATATAAATATGAATTTATTTGGGCACATTAACATGATTATGGGAAAGTATTAGCCTAACGTTCCCATCTAAATTGAGGAATTTGGTACTAATGGGCTTTAAATGGGCCCAAAAATGGATATTAATTAGGTAAAATTAATATAAATATGAAAGAATTTTGTTTAGGAATATTAGTGCAATTATGGGTAATTTTAGGGGGGATTTTCGGAATTTAAGAAAATAAAGTAATAAAATAAATGAAATGAAAATAAAAATAAAAATAAATGTGCATGGGCCAAGGATTGAACCTTGGACCTCTTGTACAACCAAGAATGCTTTAACCAACTCACCTAGTAAGGAATACTTATGAGTAATTGAAGTGGAGGTTGGTTAAGAGGTAAAAGGAGGTGAAGGGTCATGGAGAGGCTCTTCATTTGCCTCCTTGATGGGTTATAATGAGAGGAGTTTTGGGAGTTACTTCTTCTCTCAATCAATTGCATTACCTCTCCTCTTCATTCCTCATTCTTGCCGAGCACCAAAGGGAGGAGTTCCTTGGAGAAAACTTCACAAGAGGTCTCATCTCTCAAGATCTAAAGTTCCTACAAGGTGACAAGGTCTAGTTGTGGTCAAGAGATACCAAGTCCTCTTCCTTCTCCTCTTTCAAGGTTCGAAAAATCAAGAAATCTAAGGTAAGACTCCCTCACCTGTGGTATAATAGTTACCTATGATTTCCATGATTTTTAGCATGGTATATGGGTTAGTTTTCGGATTTAATGTTGGAAGGAAACAAAATCAAGGTTCCTATGTTCAAGGGTTTCGGACACTATGTTTTAAATGTCTATAAATATGTTAAAAATCATGATAATGTTATTTAATGTTCCCTTATGATGTTTAGAAGTTAAGTATAATTTTTGGGAATTTTTGGAGTACCCAAGGATACCCTAGAGTTTCGGCCAACATGAAAGAAGCAAAACCCAAAACCTTAAGTTCAAGGGTTTCGGCCACTATTTTTTAAATGTCTATAAATATGTTAAAAATCATGATAATGTTATTTAATGTTCCCTTATGATGTTTAGAAGTTAAGTATAATTTTTGGGAATTTTTGGAGTACCCTAGGACACCCTAGAGTTTCGGCCAACATGAAAGAAGCAAAACCCAGAACCTTAAGTTCAAGGGTTTCAGACACCATGTTTTAAATGTCTAGAAATATGTTAAAAATCATGATAATGTTATTTAATGTTCCCTTATGATGTTTAGAAGTTAAGTATAATTTTTGGGAATTTTTGGAGTACCCTAGGACACCCTAGGGTTTCGGCCAACATGAAAGAAGCAAAACCCAGAACCTTAAGTTCAAGAGTTTCGGCCATCATGTTTCAAAGGTCTATAATTATGCTAAAAATCAGGATAATGTCATTTAATGTTCCCTCATGATGTGTAGAGGTTAAGTATAAATTTTGGGAATTTTTGGGGTACCCTAGAGGCCCCGTATGGTTCGGCCAACCCCAAGGACCCAGGATTGGGGTTGAGTCTTTAACTTCAACATATGTTTATGTGTTGCCATGATATAAGGATGATGGATGGTGATTATGTGAATTTTCACATGGCCTTGGGACTCCACAAGTTTCGGCCATATAAGGGTTAATAGGGTAAAAGTTAAGATTTATTTCAAGTAAGGGTCCCAATGGCCCTATGGTAAGATGTGATTTATGTTTATGAATGATATGTCATGTTTACGAATGATACGTCATGTTTATGAATGATATGCCATGTTTATGAATGATATGCCATGGTTATGCATGATATGTCATGTTTATGAATGATATGCTATGTTATGAATGGTATGCCATGTTTATGAATGATATGTCATGTTATGAATGATATGCCATGTTTACGAATGTTATGTCATGTTTATGAATGATATGCCATGGTTATGAATGATATGCCATGTTATGAATGATATGCCATGTATACGAATGTATGCCATGCTCTATGAATGATGTGTACAAACACCATGTCTAAGAATGAAAATGATGAATGACAAGTATGACGAATGAAAGATGATGCTTATGCCTTTAAGGCATAAATATGCTAAACGGCACGGTCGATGGTCGACGATACGACGGTCGAGAGGACCGGTAAATGGGCCGGTAGACGGGCCGAGCCGTAACAAGTTATGTTATGATAAGTATGCCATGAGTGTCTTATGAATGATGAAACATGAAAAGTATTTTACTTTATGTATGGGCTTGTACCGGACCGAAGTATGGGTCCAAGGGATGGGCACCTTAAGAACGCCCCGGTTATGGACTACCGAAGCTGTCCACGGTTCTGGCACTACCGAAGCTGTGCAACAGGGATGGGCTCCTTAAGAAGCGCCTTGGTTCGGGGACTACCGATTATGCTGTCCTTACCCTAGTAGGTCGGGGCTAGCTACCTCGGATTTACTAGGGATGCGCGCTATGATGTATGTATGTGGTACAAGCCGGGGACCCCAAATGTTATGATGATGATGTTTAAGCATTTTCAAAGTATGTTTTAAAAGTTAAGCATCCTTATGTAAATGCATTCCACCCATGCATTCATACATGATATGCATTATGTTAAGATAATGATGTCTTATACTTATGCGTTACGATGAAAGATATGCATGAATGATCTATGTCAGGATTATGTTAAGAAGGTGTTCATATGATATGATAGAAGATATGCCTATGTTTAAGCCATATAGGTTGATTTTTGTTACGTTATGCTATGCCATGTATTATGCCATGCTACTACGTTTAAGTTTATACCATGTCTTATGCCAT
This sequence comes from Boesenbergia rotunda, assembly GCA_024364735.1. Taxonomy (NCBI): domain Eukaryota; kingdom Viridiplantae; phylum Streptophyta; class Magnoliopsida; order Zingiberales; family Zingiberaceae; genus Boesenbergia; species Boesenbergia rotunda. The sequence goes on from JAGFNQ010003756.1 coordinate 120,575, forward strand.
GCTAAGGAAGATTATTATGTTATGTTATGCCAATGTTCACGCTATGCTTAGAATGTTAGTATGATTATGTTCATGCCATGTCTCATGCTATGCTACGAATGTTCACTTATGTTTATGATCATGCCATGTCAAGGGTATGGTAAATATGATAATGTTTTATGTGCTTGTTATGGAATGACGAATGTTTTAGTGAGTAGGAAAGAGTCTTACTAAGCCTGTGTGCTTATAGTCTTCTTTCCTTATACCGCAGATCATGCAAGGGGATAACGAGGAAGCAGCAGGAGGGCCTGAAGTATGTGTGTGATGGTGACTTGGCCCATGAAATCGAATGTGTTAACCGTTTATGCTAAGAACTTTATTTTTGCTACCTATATGCTCGAATAGTGACATATGGAACTTTATGATAAGAGGTCAAGTATGATATGATATGAACCTTATGGTATGATGTTAAGCATGTTATGATATGATGTTAAGCATGACGTTCATATGCTAAGTTCCATGTCATTATATTAGGGATGGTAGTGGGGGCTTGTATATGTAAGGTTTAAGTTATTCCGCTGCAGTATGATGTTACATGCCTTAAGTATGTCAGCGTAACGCTGTTTTAAAAAAAAAAAAGAGCGGGTGTTACAACTAGTTCCCTTAACTAGCATTCATGTTTATCTCCGGACATCCCAATATCACCAGCCAGTGAGAATCAGCTGATTAGAGAATAACTCATGCTAGTCTCAACAGAATTGATAGTGTCCGTATTTATCAATTCATCGACTAGGGACAATTTCAATACTTCACAATTGCACATGTAGAGATAATCACTAGTTGTGAATTCATCACAAATTCTCTCATGCTGTGAATTGTATTGCGGACATTCAGTAAATGAGTTTAAGATCTCAATCAAATACACGAACATGTATACTCAAATAGTGAATATTCATTTATTAAAGTAAATGATTACAATCATATGGCGATTGCCTTAGGACACTTCTCTCATATTACTAACAAACTCCCACTTGGCCTAATGCCAATCGCTATGGTATCCAATACCATAGGCTCTAACATGACCCTCAAACTTGCTTTGAGGCAAGGCTTTAGTTAAAGGATCCGCTAAATTCCTTTTAGTGGGAATTTTCTCAATTTGTATATCATTCCTACTTATAATCTCTCTGATCAGATGATAGCGGCGAAGCACATGTTTGGATCGCTGATGAGACCTTGGTTCCTTTGCTTGTGCAATAGCTCCATTGTTGTCGCAATAAACCGGTATTGCTTCATCAATGGTTGGAACCACACCAAGTTCTGAGACGAACTTCTTGATCCAGACTGCTTCCTTTGCTGCTTCCGAAGCTGCAATATCTTCCCCTTCCATGGTAGAATCCGCTATGGTGTCTTGCTTGGAACTCTTCCAACTTATTGCGCCTCCATTCAAAGTAAATATGTATCCAGACTGAGATTTAGAGTCATCCTTATCTGTCTGGAAACTGGCATCTGTATACCCACGTATTACCATATCTCCTTCTCCATATATTAGGAACACATCCTTAGTTCTTCTTAAATACTTAAGGTTTATCTTGACAGCCGCCCAATGATCCATTCCTGGATCAGACTGGTATCTGATCGTGACGCTCAGAGCATATGATACATCGGGCCTAGTACATAACATAGCATACATGATAGATCCTATCGTGGATGCATAAGGAATCTTATTCATGCAAATCCTCTCGTCTTCTGTGCGCGGGCACATAGACTTTGAAAGGTTGATCCCATGCCTGATGGGAAGGTAACCTTTCTTGGATTCTGACATGCTAAACCTTTTTAGCATTCGGTCTATATATGTAGACTGCGAAAGACCAAGCAACCGTTTTGATCTATCTCTATAGATTCTAATCCCAAGGATATAGGTTGCTTCTCCCTGGTCTTTCATGGAGAAAGTTTTGGACAACCAAATTTTAACCGACTGTAAGACTGATATATCATTTCCTATAAGTAATATGTCATAGACATATAATACTAGGAATACGACTGCACTCCCACTAACCTTCTTGTACACACAAGGTTCGTCAAGATTTTGTGAGAAATCAAACTCTTTGATTGTCTCATCAAAACGGATGTTCCAGCTCCTGGATGCTTGCTTCAGTCCATATATGGATCGTCGAAGCTTGCATATTTTGGTTTTATCAACCGTTGTAAAACCTTCAGGTTGTATCATGTATACATCCTCAAGCAGGTTTCCATTAAGGAAAACTGTTTTCACATCCATTTGCCATATCTCATAATCAATTCCGAATGGATTTAAGCATAGCTACTGGCGAATAGGTTTCGTCATAATCAATTCCTTGTTCCTGACGATATCCTTTTGCCACTAATCTAGCCTTAAAGGTAACAACATTACCTTCCATGTCGGTTTTCTTCTTGAAAACCCACTTGCACCGTATGGGCTTAATCCCTTCAGGTGGGTTAACCAAGTCCCATACTTGATTTTCGTATATGGAATCCATTTCCGACTTCATGGCTTCAAGCCATTTGTCCCTTTCTGAACTTTTCAGAACATCTTCATAATTGATAGGTTCGTCATTGTTAATGAGTAACACGTCGTTCGATTCACTTATGAGAAATCCGTATCTCTCTGGAATATTGCGTGTCCTATCAGACCTACGAAGAGGTGGTGTTGTTTTAGGTTCAACTGATAGCTCATCATTATGAGTTGTTGGTTGTGGGTCTAGACTAGGTGTCTCTGTAATGTCTATTGGAGTTTCTTGAACTTCATCAAGTTCAATGCCACTCCCACTGTTTTCTTGTAAAATAAATTCTTTTTCCAGAAACACAGCATGCCTTGAAACAAACACCTTTTGTTCCAAGGGATGATAGAATTGGTAACCCTTCGTTTCCTTAGGGTATCCAATAAATAGACATTTATCAGACTTAGCATCCAATTTGTCTGATACAGTCCGCTTCACATAAGCAGGACAACCCCATATCTTAAGGTGAGTTAAGTGAGGTTTCTTACTATTCCACGTTTCATATGGAGTAGTAGAGACTACCTTGGTCGGGACTCTGTTTAGCAAGTAAACAGCTGTCTTAAGGGCATAGCCCCAAGGATTTTGGAAGAGTTGTATGGTTCATCATAGATCTAACCATGTCCATCAAGGTTCGGTTACGTCTCTCAGATACACCATTATGCTGTGGTGTATATGGCGGAGTCCATTGAGACAATATCCCATTGTCCTAAAGATAATCTTGAAACTCTTGACTTAAGTATTCACCACCCCGATCGGATCGAAGTATCTTAATACTTTTGCCAAGCTGTTTCTCTACTTCATTTCTGAACTCTTTGAATTTCTCAAAAGCTTCAGATTTGTGTTTCATCAAGAACACATACCCGAATCGTGAGTGATCATCGATAAAGGTGATGAAGTAGCTATAGCCTCCTTGTGCAAGAGTTGACATTGGTCCACATACATCAGTATGTATTAGACCAAGCAATTCTCCCACTAGATTACCTTTTCCAGAAAAGGGTAATTTGGCCATCTTGCCTTTTTAAGCATGATTCGCATGTATCAAATGAACCGGGTTCAAATGATTCCAGAATTCCACATCGGTGTAATTTGGTCATGCGTTTCTTACTTACATGGCCAAGACGACAATGCCACGTGTAGGAGTCTATTTGATTATCTATTCGAGCACGTTTGTTGCTAACTTCGATATTGAAAACGTCACCGGATAAATCTAACGTGTAGATACCATTGCATAAAGTTCCAGTCCCTTAAAGAATACCATTTAAAGTTATGTAACAACAATTGTTACTAAAAGTTAAATGGTAACCCTTTTCATTCAAGCATGAAATAGATACAATGTTCTTTATTAACGAAGGAACAAAATAACAATTATCTAATTCTAAGACAAGTCCAGTAGGGAGCTTTAGCAAATATGTTCCGATGGCAATAGCAGCAATCATTGCTCCATTTCCAACTCGTAAATTCGCTTCTCCCTTGACGAGTCTTCTTCTATTCCTTAGCCCCTGTATGTCATTACATATATGTGAGCTACACCCAGTATCCAGTACCTAGGTGTACGAGGAAATAGAGTGACATTCAATAACGAAGATGCCTGAAGAGGATGGGGCATCGGATGCCTTCTTCTTCAAGGACTCAAGATAAACCTTGCAGTTTCTTCACCAGTGTCCCTCCTTTCCACAGTGATGGCAAGTGCCTTTTGGTGCCTTTTCAGTCTTTTTGGTCTTAGTTATCTTATTGGTGTCCAAAATGGAACGCAAATTCAGAGAAGACATGATCGAGTGATTATCCTAGAAATACAAATTGAGCTTACGTAAGAAGAATGATAAAGAATGCATCAACATACATTAATTAAATCCTATTTATTTTTCAAATTGAATAACCGTTTTTATCAATTCGGGAGATTGTAGGAACATCTCCAAATAGGTTGATATCCAACCATAGATAAGAACAACCATGGCTGTGGCCATCAAGTTATTCTTAGCTATGAAGGTAGATAATTATACCGATTACATATCACATATATGTAACTATCACTTTATGCTATCAACTAATTGAATGTTTGCATAAATTATTGGGTTGTTAACTCATTAACAAGTATGCAACATTATACATAGCACCCAACTGCACCTCTCTTTACATCGACCTTGGCTGTGGCACAACAAATCGATGCTCCAAGCTTAAGGCTGACCCATTAATCAAGAAATAGTTTTAATATGGTTGGAGCTCATTCAACCGTTTAGTCAGGCTTGGATGTGTCCAACAACCAAAACTAAGGATTGACCTCTGACTCCAACTATATTAATCATAAACTAATTCTATGGTTTGAACATGTTGAGGTTCAAGCTGGGCATGGATGTGTCCATCAACCCAAACGAGAAACAAAACTCCGGTTCTAACCATATTAATGGAAGGTGTTGGCCTTAATAATTTGTAAGGGGTTTTGGGTCTCATCCTTTCTTTTCTAAGCACATTCATGACATATAATTATGTCATGTACTAACGATTTCCTTAATAAAGTATGTATGTGACTTAATTTATCAAGTCTCATTAATTGAATTAGGAACCGGATTTCCTAATTCTAATTTCATACTTTATTCAAGGAATTGTTTTGGGAAACAATTTCCTAAATTGTCATAATCAATTTCGGAAATAATATGTTTAAGACTTTGATTTCTCTAAATCAAATCTTATTAAATTAAGAGACAGATTCCCTTAATTCAACCACATATTATTTTCATGAAAATCTCATTTAAGAAAACTCTATAGGAAACCATTTTCCTAATTAATTTTGGAGACAACAATATGTAAGAGCATCACCTCTTAAATCAAATAAGGAAATTATCGTTTAAGAATCACCTCAAAATTTTCCTAGATATGATTACATATTTTATTTATGGATTTATTAATTTCAACAAATTATTTTCTTTGGG
>JAGFNQ010003757.1:0-40938 GCA_024364735.1 Boesenbergia rotunda
TCCTCAAGCAGGTTTCCATTATGGAAAGCTGTTTTCACATCCATTTGCCATATCTCATAATCATAATGAGCTGCTATGGCTAGGAGCATCCGAATGGATTTAAGCATAGCTACTGGCGAATAGGTTTCGTCATAATCAATTCCTTATTTTTGACGATATCCTTTTGCCACTAATCTAGCTTTAAAGGTAACAACATTACCTTCCATATCGGTTTTCTTCTTGAAAACCCACTTGCACCCTATGGGCTTAATCCCTTCAAGTGGGTTAACCATGTCCCATACTTGATTTTCGTACATGGAATCCATATCCGACTTCATGGCTTCAAGCCATTTGTCCCTTTCTGAACATTTCAGAACATCTTCATAACTGATAGGTTCGTCATCGCTTATGAGAAACACGTCGTTCGATTCACTTATGAGAAATCCGTATCTCTCTGGAATATTGCGTGTCCTATCAAATCTACGAAGAGGTGGTGTTGTTTTAGGTTCAACTGATAGCTCATCATTATGAGGTATTGGTTGTGGGTCTAGACTAGGTGTCTCTGTAATGTCTATTGGAGTTTCTTGAACTTCATCAAGTTCAATGCCACTCCCACTATTTTCTTGTAAAAGAAATTCTTTTTCCAGAAATACAGCATGCCTTGAAACAAACACCTTTTGTTCCAAGGGATGATAGAATTGGTAACCCTTCGTTTCCTTAGGGTATCCAATAAATAGACATTTATCAGACTTAGCATCCAATTTGTCTGATACAGTCCGCTTCACATAAGCCGGACAACCCCATATCTTAAGGTGAGTTAAGTGGGGCTTCTTACTATTCCATATCTCATATGGAGTAGTAGAGACTACCTTGGTCGGGACTCTGTTTAGCAAGTAAACAGCTGTCTTTAGTGCATAGCCCCAAAAGGATTTTGGAAGAGTTGCATGATTCATCATAGACCTAACTATGTCCATCAAGGTTCGGTTGCGCCTCTCAGATACACCATTATGCTGTGGTGTATACGGCGGAGTCCATTGGGACAATATCCCATTGTCCCTTAGATAATCTTGAAACTCTTGACTTAAGTATTCACCACCTCGATCGGATCGAAGTATTTTAATACTTTTGCCAAGCTGTTTCTCTACTTCATTTCTGAACTCTTTGAATTTCTCAAAGGCTTCAGATTTGTGTTTCATCAAGAACACATACCCGAATCGTGAGTGATCATCAATAAAGGTGATGAAGTAGCTATAGCCTCCTTGTGCAAGAGTTGACATTGGTCCACATACATCAGTATGTATTAGACCAAGCAATTCTCCCATTGGATTACCTTTTCCGGAAAAGGGTAATTTGGTCATCTTGCCTTTTAAGCATGATTCGCATGTATCAAATGAACCGGGTTCAAATGATTCCAATATTCCACATCGGTGTAATTCGGTCATGCGTTTCTTACTTACATGGCCAAGACGGCAATGCCAAGTGTAGGAGTCTATTCGATTATCTATTCGAGCACGTTTGTTGCTAACTTCGATATTGAAAACGTCACTGGATAAATCTAACGTGTAGATACCATTGCACAAAGTTCCATTCCCATAAAGAACGCCATTTAAAGTTATGTAACAACAATTGTTACTAAAAGTTAAATGATAACCCTTTTCATTCAAACATGAAATAGATACAATGTTCTTTTTTAACGAAGGAACAAAATAACAATTATCCAATTCTAAGACACATCCAGTGGGGAGCTTTAGCAAATATGTTCCGATGGCAACAGCAGCAATCTTTGCTCCATTTCCAACCCGCAAATTCAGCTCTCCTTTGACGAGTCTTCTTCTATTCCTTAGCCCCTGTATGTCATTACATATATGTGAGCTACACCCAGTATCAAGTACCCAGGTATTAGAGGAAATAGAGTGACATTAAATAACGAAGATACCTGAAGAGGATGGGACATCGGATGCCTTATTCTTCAAGGACTCAAGATAAACCTTGCAGTTTCTTCGCCAGTGACCCTCCTTGCCACAATGATGGCAAGTTCCTTTTGGTTTCTTTTCAGTCTTTTTGGCCTTTTTCTTCTTTCCTTTATTCTGTTCTTTGGCCTTCCTCTTAGAACCTTTCTTCGAGGAACCAACTAACAGAACCGTCTTTTGATCCGGCTTTACAGAAGGCTCTACAGTCTTCAGCAGGTTGAGCAACTCAGGAATGGTAGTTTCCAGTTTGTTCATCCGATAGTTCATCACAAATTGTGAATAACTTTTGGCAAACAATTCAGAATTAAGTCAATACTTAGTTCATGATCCATTGCAAAACCGAGTGTGCTCAGTCGCTCAATGTACCCCAACATCTTTAACACAAACTGCGAGGCAGAAGTGCCTTCCTGCATCTTAGTGGTGAAGAGGAGTCTGGAGACTTTGAACCTTTCGGATCTCGCCTGCTCTTCAAACAACTCATGAAGATGAAAGATGATGGTATAAGCATCCATATGCTCATGCTGCTTTTGCAGCTCAGGTACCATAGAGGCTAGCATAATGCAACTCGCATGTTCAGAATCAGTCACATGTTTCTGATAGGCCACTAACTGTTCTGGAGTTGCACCCTCTGGTGGACGGTTGGGAAGTTGATCTTCAATGACATAAGCAAGCTTCTCTGCCTTGAGGACTATCCTCAGGTTTCGAAGCCAGTCCATGAAGTTCGGCCCAGTCAGTTTATTGGTGTCCAAAATGGAACGCAAGTTTAGAGAAGACATGATCGAGTGATTAACCTAGAAATACAAATTGAGCTTATGTGAGAAGATGATAAAGAATGTATCAATATACATTAATTAAAATCCTATTTATTTTTCAAATTGAATAACCCTTTTTATCAATTCGGGAGATTGTAGGAGCATCTCCAAATAGGTTGATATCCTACCATAGATAAAAACAACCATGGCTGTGGCCATCAAGTTATTCTTAGCTATGAAGGTAGGTAATTATACCGATTACACATCACATATATGTAACTATCACTTTATGCTATCAACTAATTGAATGTTTGCATAAATCATTGGGTTGTTAACTCATTAACAAGTATGTAACAATATACATAGCACCCAACTGCACCTCTCTTTACATCGACCTTGGCTGTGGCACAACAAATCGATGCTCCAAGCTTAAGGCTGACCCATTAAGCAAGAAATAGTTTTAATATGGTTGGAGCTCATTCAACCGCTTAGTCAGGCTTGGATGTGTCCAACAACCAAAACTACGGATTGACCTCTGACTCCTACTATATTATTCATAAACTAATTCCATGGTTTGAACATGTTGAGGTTCAAGCCAGGCATGGATGTGTCCATCAACCCAAACGAGAAACAAAACTCCGATTCTAACCATATTAATGGAAGGTGTTGGCCTTAATATTTTGTAAGGGGTTTTGAGTCTCATCCTTTCTTTTCTAAGCACATTCATGACATTATGTCATGACTAACGAATTCCTTAATAAAGTATGTATGTGACTTAATTTATCAAGTCTCATTGATTGAATTAGGAACCGGATTTCCTAATTCTAATTTCATACTTTATTCAAGGAATTGTTTTGGGAAACAATTTCCTAAATTGTCATAATCAATTTCGGAAATAATATATTTTAAGACTTTGATTTCTCTAAATCAAATCTTATTAAATTAAGAGAGAGATTCCCTTAATTCAACCACATATTATTTTCATGAAAATCTCATTTAAGAAAACTCTATAGGAAACCATTTTCCTAATTAATTTTGGAGACAACAATATGTAAGAGCATCACCTCTTAAATCATATTTTATTCATGGATTTAATTAATTACAACAAATTGTTTTCTAAGGGTGGCTCCTCGAGGCTCAGATATCCAAAGAAAAGTAATTTGTCGTAAAACCAATTTGGTCCGCTTTGGAAGCGTAACCAAATTAAACATGACAATTTCATTTAAAATTGGGAAATTAAATTACAACAACAAACTTTAAATTGGACGGCTCCACGAGGCTCAATCCAAAATAAAGAATTTTGTTGACAATTTAAAAACAAATTCAAATTTAATTGTCAATTAATTGTCCATAAATTTGTCTAGACTTTCTTGAAAGAAAGTGCCCAAAATTGCGAGATTTCATAATAGGTTTTCAGAATAATTGTAAGTTTCTGGTACAAAGAAAACTTACATATTTCCAAAATTGAAAAATTTCTAAAATAGAAAAATTTCCAAAATTGGAAAGTTTCCAAAGATGGGAAGTTTTCACAATTATTATAAAATTTCAGAAACTAGGATATTTCAAACGTTTGTGAAATTTCATGAGGATTTCCAAACTTCGAAATTCCTAAATCTAAAATTTATTATAATTGGAAAGTTTCCATAATTGAATAATTTTTCCAAAATTGAGATTATGACAAAGTTTTCCACAAAACAATTATATGATTATGTCAAACACTAATCGGCTCTGATACCACTGTAGGGACTGGGTGCATGTTGATAAGGATACGGGTTCGTAAAATTTTAAATTTTTACGTGCAGCGAAAGAATTAGCATAAAATAATTTCTCAAATTATTTTAACCACGTATCTAGCATGCAACCTTATGATGTGTGGACGTGATCATAAATTAAAACTTTGTGGAAAAGTAAACTAATTTACTTTGTACCTCTCGTAACTCGAAGAAAGGGACGAGATCCAACCATAGCGTCCCTTGGAAGCTCCGCCTCTATTCGCGTCCACGCCGAGTTCTCTTCGAGATGACTTCGAAAAGCCACGAGTTTTGTGCCGACGAGAACTACTAGATTCTCCGAAGACACAACTAGAAGATCAAGAGAGAAGAAAGAAAACTAACCACCAAGTTAACAGAATCAAAATTCCGGGAAAGGAAGGAAAGAGTCGCGATCCGCTTCTTCTTCTTCTTCGGCACGAACTTGGTGGAAGAAACTCACGGCCACCCTTGGGATGTGCGCCGGCCCTAGGGGAGGAGAGAGAGCCAGCCCTAGAGAGAGAAGAGCGCCGGCCCTAGAGAGAGAGAGAGTTAGAGAGAGAGAGGGAGAGAGTTAATCTCTTGATTACTCTATTGCTTAAGGAATTAAAGCCTAGCCTTGGTTCGTTTATATAGTAGCCTCTCCCTTGCCAAGTCTACCCTTTAACGGAATTTTTATAAGAAATTTATCCTATAAATTCTCTTATTAATTATTCCGTTTAAGCCAAGTTTTATTATAACTAACTTTATAATAAAACAAATACCTTCTCTCCTTTTATTATGGAATAAATTTTATAAGAAATTTATAAATTTTCTTATTATGGAAAAATCAATTCATAATTGATTTTATAAAATTAAAATAAACCATTCCATGGATCATTTTAATTTCCATATAAAAGAATAATTTTCTATAAATTTATTTATATAAATTTCTTTCTACAAAATTTATTTATCCATAATTTATAAAATAAATCGCGCTAGATTTATTTTATTAATTAAACCAAATAAATTAGTTTTCTCCCCTTTTAATGGACGACCAAAACAAAGGGGTTTGGCACCCTCTTTGGCCGGCCAAACCGAGCCGAACCGATCGTGAATTAAACTCATTTAATTCGCCCAATAAGCCTTCAAAAGACTTAGCCATTTTTAGGTTACGTTGCGCCTCTGATTAACTCAGATTCGACTTATTTCTCTTGATTGGAAAATCCAATTTTCAACTCGTTTTAAATCCCTCGGATTACTCGTAGTGCATGTGACTAAATAGGCTTTCGATTTATGTTGGCCGTCTATAATTAACCAATTATAGAACGATCATGAGTGGCACCTAGTAGTACATCATGACCCCCAATTAATCGAAAGATCAACGGTTGACCTCAGAAGTAATTCTGAAACCCTTCAGCAGCTCTAATGAATCGTGCCCCATTCCCTTCACCATCTTATACCCTCTTGGTTCAGGACATGGTCTGTATGTGTCAGTCCCCACTAGGCTGACTACGTCACACCTAGCCCAAGTAGTGTCTTTCTCGTCCTTTGGATTTCTAATTACTCTCATGTATTTAAGAGACTCATACTCTAAACATGATATGCTCTGGCCAGAGGCTTTGAGTAACAATCCGACGATAGGCCTGGGTATACATCTCCTCGCAAGGAGTGGTGAATCCTTTGTAGGCTGTTCAAACATCTTCGGGCACTTCGGCTTATACCCAATCATCTTGGGTCCACACCTCCTTGGAGATGCTTGCTTAAGATGTTAATGTATAAGTCTCCATGACCAAGATGACTTGAACACCGCAAGTCAAAGGAACATTGCACTTAAGTTGCAGTAAGAACTTCATTGACATATCTATATAGATTACCATATGAAGTTTTACAGCTAGTCACTCCAATGAACTAGTTCCCTTAACTAGCATCCATGTTTATCTCCGGACATCCCAATGTCACCAGCCAGTGAGAATCAGCTGATTAGAGAATAACCCATGCTAGTCTCAACAGAATTGATAGTGTCCGTTTTTGTCAATTCATCGACTAGGGATATTTTCAATACTTCACAATTACACATGTAGAGATAATCACTAGTTGTGATCCCATCACAAATTCTCTTATGCTGTGAATTGTATTGCGGACATTCAGTAGATGAGTTTAAGATCCCAATCAAATACACTAACATGTATACTCAAATAGTGAATTATCATTTATTAAAATAAATATTTACAATCATAAGGTGATTGCCTTAGGACACTTCTCTCATATCACTAACACGATCTACTTAGAGCGTTAGTGCAGCGGAAAATAAAATAGAAAAAGAAATAACAATACAAGGACACAGCGGGATTTTTACTTGGTTCCCGACCCCCCAGGGTCAGTACATCCAAGGCCTATGCACGGGAACACCCGTTCACTATTGGTCTCCTTTCCGGACATTTCGGAGGTGGAGAAACCCGACTTACAGTGCAATATTACAATCAAAAGATAAATAAATTAAATGCGGTACAGTAAAATCAAACCGAACAAACAAGATCTAAAACTCGGCCGATCTGGACCTCCGAAGTGCCGTGCACTTCCTCCTGGAGCCTCCCGGTCGTAGAGCCTCATCTTTAGCGCGTTGTTGTCGGTCAGAGTGATCAAAATGGCACTTGGTAGTTGTTATTGAAGCAGAGGGGTCGAAGCCCCTTATATAGGCCTCATCGGGGCGCCCTGGACGTTGGGGGCGCCCCGATAAACCCTGTCAAACTTTATCCCCGCGTCGACCTCACCGCAGCTGATAAAACCTTTGACCAGGGTGCCCCTGAACTCCCGGGCGCCCTCATGAGCGCTTATCTGAGTTTCGGACTCGAAACTGCAAAAACAGCTTTGAACCCGGGCGCCCCGGACGCTCCAGGCGCCCCGCTTGATACCTGTTCTGCGTGCTTCACCAAAACCCAGTTTATAGCTCTGTCTGGGGGCGCCCCCACAGTTGGGGGCACCCTGGATGCATGAGCCGCCCCCAATGATGGGGGCGCCCTGCTTCAGGGCTTCCAGCCTTTGTTTTTTTCACCTGCTTTGTTTCCGGTTCTTGGTACCTGCAAGATATACAAACACAAAGCAAATATACATACAATATTAGCCTTAAGGACTTAGTTCGGACTTCGGATTTCCATGAAACCCTAGGTCGAACCGGCGCAAGTTCTTGTTGGATCGAGAGAACCGATAGAGGGGGGTGAATATCGAAAAGCGTTCGGATTTTAGAAATTAGAGAATTTGCACAGCGGAATAAAGACAATCGCGAACACAGGTATTTTACTTGGTTCGGAGCCTAGGTCGACTCCTACTCCAAGGCCATCGATCGTTGACCTTCTTCTGCGGGCAATTCTATAAGTTCGCAAAAATAGTTTACAAATTAATATTACAATTGCAGTATCGTAAACACAAAATTAAAAGATCGCTCTTTTATTACCGACGTCCGAGGTAGATTGACTTTTCGGAGCGGAGGGATGTCGTCGGCTCGAGTTGAGAAGTTTCCGAAGCAGAGTGCGGGAGCAGAAGAGCGTCGAAGCGATGAATCGAAGTTGTTACCGAAAGCCTTGGCTTGGGGTGCTATTTATAGCACCTCGGGGCACCCTGGACGTCGAGGGCGCACCCCCCCCCACGTGTCACGCGATCCGAGCTTCGCTCGGTCAACCTCTATCCCACTCGAATAGGGATGAGGTTTGACACTGGGGGTGCCCTGGACGCTGGGGGCGCCCTGTTTGACTCCTTCAGCGCGGGCTTCTCGGCTGGATAAGGGTGATTGGCTTCGCTGGTGTAGGCGCGGGGCGCCCTGCCCACTGGGGGCGCCCTGGGTGTTCGTGGTGCCCTGGCTGCTGGGGGCGCCCCGGCCAGTGAGCAGCCGAAGCCTTTGTTGCCTTGCTTGTTTTGTGTAGCCCTTAGGGGCGCCCGCGACACTGAGGGCGCCCTGCTCAGCTACTTGCCACTCTCCTTTGGGCATTCTGAGTTGCAGACACACGTTCCTTTGGTTCTGCATCCAGGGTTAGTCCAAAACAATAAAAAACAATAGAATATTATCTTTATACAGCCTTAGCTGTCTTGGTTCTGACTTTAAGCCTCCAAAATGGAGCCCTAGGTCGAACCGACGCCTACTGTTCCCTCGACGGGGAACGCGTCCTCACCTACTCCTCTCGGGAGAATATACCTGATGCCAACCGCTCCTCTGGTTGGGCTTTTGCCCGGCGGTCCTTTGCCAGGTCTTGAATGCCGAGCTGTCCTTCGCCCGGTGCCTAGCATTCCTTCGCTAGGGCTTCAGTCTCAGGCTGTCCTTCGCCTGGCGCCTAGCAGTCCTTCGCTAGGGCTTCTTACCTTGGCATTCCTTCATCAGTGCCTAGCAGTCCTTCGCTAGGGCTTTTTATCCTGGCATTCCTTCGCCAGTGCCTAGCAGTCCTTCGCTAGGGCTTTTTACCCTGCACACTAGAGTAACATATTAGATAACAAGTAAGACTTAACTTTTGAACCCTGTTGCCATTATCAAAACACAGGTTTGACTTGGGTTCCTTCTGCACCAACAATCTCCCCCTTTTTGATTTATGGCAATCCTAGTTCAAAAAGTTAAGTTTAATCAAAGCATGTAAAAACATTTTGTCCCTCCCCCTGGAAGGACTCTCCCCCTAGATTTTTCAAAAATTCGTGGGGTTCTAAGTTTAGAAAAAAATTTACTTAGAATTTTTCAACAGAATGATTTTTGCACTTTTGAAAACTTAAGTTTAGGTACTTGGAAATCTTTTTGACAACTTAATTTTTAAAAGTACATAGAAGATTTTTGGAAGCATGAGTTTAGAGTACTTAGAAAAAAATTTTGAAGCCTTAAGTTTTAAAGTACTCAAAATTTTTTGAAAGTTTTACCTTAAGTACTTAGTAAGATTAAAAGCTTAAGTACTTAGTAAGATTTGAAAAACTTTAGTAAATTTTTGAGAAGCTTAAGTACTTAGAAAATTTTGAACAGCTTATGTACTTTGAAAATCTTAAGTACTTACAGAAATTTTGAAAAGTTTAAGTAACTTACTGAATTTTTGAAAAGCTTAGTTAAGTACTTTTTGAATAAAGGATGGATTTTGAAATTTTGAGAGACCAAAAAAAATTTGAAACAAAAAATATTTTAAATAGAAAATTTTAAATTCTCTCCTTTCTTATCTCTCCCCCTTTGCCATATATCAAAAACAGATAACTATAGCAGAAATTAAATTGCATAAAGGAAATAACTTTCATAAAGGAAAAATATGATTTTGTTGTATTGAACCAATTCATGATAAGACTTAAACCAAATCATTTGATTTTCTCTTGTAGGGACCTGTCTAACCCAATTAGCTACTCACTAACTGTTATAAGCAGTAGTTTTTGCTAGGGTTAGACAAGTTAAGTGTTTTTGTTCAAGTTAAATTTTCTAAACTTGACACTTAACTTGATTGCTGTGTATGTTGTATTTAGTGCCCTAATTACTGCAGATGCACTGACTTAAAGTATCTTGAATTGAGGCAAAGACTTAAGCATCTCAACCCTTTCTAGGTTTTCAATCAAAAGTACCCTAAGGTGCTTGTGAGATGCTGGCTTCTAAATCTATAGGTGCATGCAGTTCTAGGGTTAGGGCCTAGGCTAAGTCCATTTGCGAAAAAAAACCTTAGTTTTGAAAGGGGTAGTTTTGAAATAAAACTAAGTCGGAAAAAAAATATTAAAAATTGATTTTGAAATTAAGTAAAACAGTTTTTCAAATTCTTCTAGAAACTGATTTTTAAATTAAGTAAAAAAAAACCAAAAGTAGAGTTGATCTATTCTACAGAGCACAATCCTTGATCAGATATTCAAGTCAAATAGATAGTCAAACAAAATAGATTAACTGATCAATCAGAGGTTCGGTAGAGTCAAACATAAGTCAAGTTTTTAGTACAATCCTGAAATAGTCTAACTAGGACGACGGGCCAGGGTGGTCAGATGAGCCAGGCTGCCATGATCGAAATAGTGTCATCATCTCGTGATACTGGGCATCTCTGGCCTCCCTTTCAGCTCTATACTGTGCATCTCTGGCCTCCCTCTCAGCTCTAAGGGCGCTCATATACTCGGTGTAGTAGCCCAGATTTGCCTCCATGTTCTCGGCATGATTGGCCTCCACTTCCTCTCGGAGGCTCTGAACATGTGTCTTTAGCTGTGCCACTCGATCGTAGAGTGTCGGTGGAGCAGGCTCGTCTATGTGCGCTCGGGCTGCTACTGCCAGATCCCCGACGTCGACCTCAATCTCCTCGTCTGAGTCGATTTGGGGAGCTGCTCTCTGACGTCTCCAGGACAAGACCCCGGTACCGGAAACCTCTATACCATCTAGGGAGAAGTTTCTATATCCTATCTCGTCGTAATCGGTCAACTCAGCCATCTCTCCCTCGGTGATGTTCCGACCGTGGTGATGTAATATCGATGTGATGATGTGGCAGTAGGGTGTGCGTACCCGCCCTTGAGTGGTAACGCTGGATGCATGTAGGATAGCATGAAACATGTGAAGTCCTATGTCGATGTCTAGCTGATGAATCAAGGCATATAGGAGAAAGGTGTGGAATGGTCGCATAGTAGTAACGTCTCTAGTAGATAATGGCAGAATACATCGGACTATGACTCTATATAGAGCATAGTCCTGGACCTGTAGTTCGACAGATTGAAATCGTCTGGCCATGGGTTGCCTAAAGAAGTAAGAGTGTAACGTGTCTAAGGTAATGTGAGAGTAGGGAGCATCAAAGGGAGGCTCCCTCGGAGGGTAATAGCAGAAGGTGGACTGCAAGAGTCGTAGTCCTAGAAATCGGTTGAGTAGTGTAGGTGTGATAGTTAAGGGAATTCCCTGAACAACATAATTAGACCATCCTGTCTAATTATGTTGTTATAAAATTCTGCACATAAAGACATGTTGATTGGATGGGTGCAGAATACGAGATTGTCAAGTTAATAGAGGTTTATAACGTTCATTGCTAAGGGACAGGATTGGGTGAAAAATTGTCTATTCAAGTAGCTTGTCTTGATAGGTTTATAGGTCGTACGGGCGAATTTATTACATAGTTCTAAGTTCGAAAATCTAGGATCAGGACTAGGTTGGGTACAGGGTACTGCCTGGTTTGGTCGGCGTCTTCTAAAAGAAGGAATATGCATTTAAAGAAAGTATGAAGGAATTGCATTTAAGAAATTTAACTTAATTAAAAAAAATTATACCAGGCTGCTCGGGGAGGCATTGTTGAAGGTGAGAGCTTGAGAGGGTTGCAAGATCTCTTGGAGGATAGAGAGTTGAGGGGAAGAAGAAGTTTGAGTGTGAGGAGAAGAAGGGGGTATAGATCCCCTTTTATAGGGCATTCGCGGGCGCCCTGTAGCGGGAGGGCGCCCTGGCTGGCGAGGGCGCCCCGCCTGTCGAGGGTGCCCTGGCCAGGGCTGCAGCTGCCTTTTGGCAGCTTTCTGCCGTTGAAGGAGTATACGGGGGCGCCCTGGCTGCTGAGGGCGCCCTGGTCAGCCTGTAGTAGCAGAAAGCTACTTTTGACCAGCCTCGGGGCGCCCGTAAGGGTTTGGGCGCCCTAGGGACAGGTTTTGACCCTAAAAGATTATTTTTGACCAGATTTGACTTGTTTGACCAGGTTTGACTAGATTTGACTATTTTGACTATGGTTTTGACAAAGTTGACCATGGTTTGACCGTGTTGACTATGGTTTGACCACTACAGGATTAACTCATAATATAAGCATTAAAGAATTTACAATCTTAATCCTACTGTCTCACCCAATCTAGGGTTATCAATCATGTTAGCCTTACATGTTCTGTGAGACGGGTTTTGATAAGTAAATTTATTTTGAAAATTCATTATTTATTTTGAAAAACCTTAGATTAATTTTTGAAAACAGTTAAGTTTATTTTGTATGAGAATGTTTGAATCTATACTTAACTGAAAATTTGTGTTAGATTTGAATTTAACAAAAAGTAATTTGAATTTGAAGTTCAAAAATTGCCTTCCAGGTCTTGGCGAGGCACTAGGCCTTTTTTGGCCGTAGCCTTATTGGATCATCAACCCTTTCCTTGACAAAGTCGTTTAATGAAGTTTCATTTCAAAATTAATCTTTGAGAAATTCTGGTCTAACTATGAGTTTTGGATCGGTAGCTTCGGCTAGTTTCACCAGTCTAAAGAGACCAAGTAAACTTGATCTTATTAGAATTGGTTTCCCTAACGTACTATCATCTCACCTCCACCCAATACTATGTTGTCAAATTTCAGTTAAGTTTGTTCAGTCCTTATACTAACTATTTCTAAGCATGGTAAATTGCAGAAATTTAAATAAACAATCAAACATGTAATTTACAATCAGGAATTAAATTTTATCTAACAATAAATATAGTTTTCAGTTTGGCTCCCCCTGGACTAAAGCCACGATGATGGTTAGGCAAGATGTGAATCTTGTTCTTGGGGATCCAATATTGATTTGATCCAGTCAGTTTGTTCAGGCACAGTTTGGGTACCCATGCCTGAATTTTACTTCTGGACTGATTTAGTACAGCAAAATAAGATCTTTGTCGGGATTTGGTTCTATAGCCAAGTCCGGATCGATTTAGAAAGAACTTCTGTTTTTCAAGAATCATGTCAAGACCCTTGGAACCAGAAGTGTATCGCTCTAAGGCTGATCTAAGATCCTTAACCTGAGTTTTCATGGAGGAGTTCTCCTTCTCAAGTTTTTCAACTTGAGTAGGAGTTCCTTCTTGAATTTTCTCGGTTAAGGGTTTAGAGTCAACTCCCTCTTTCAAGAGTTTTACTTCCT
Organism: Boesenbergia rotunda; assembly: GCA_024364735.1. NCBI lineage: Eukaryota > Viridiplantae > Streptophyta > Magnoliopsida > Zingiberales > Zingiberaceae > Boesenbergia > Boesenbergia rotunda. The sequence continues at coordinate 13,242 of JAGFNQ010003757.1, forward strand.
ATCAGAGGGATTCGACTCGAAGTTTGGCTTTCGCCAAATCTCGAGAAAGATGGGAAATAAGCTCGTTTAATTGACTTTTATTGAAACCACTTACCTTGATTTTGCCAACTTCTGTGAAGGTTAGTCTACCGTCGTCCTGTTCAGATTCTAACTCGGTCTCGACTTCTTCTGAGGCAGTCAGGACTAGTAGGTTTGACTGGGCTGCTTCTTCTTCTTCTTCTGAGGAAGATTCATCCCAGGTTGCTTGGAGTGCTTTCTTTCTTCTTGTTTTCTTGGTCTCCTTTAGGTTTGGACACTCTGTCTTGTAGTGACCCTTCTTCTTGCACTCGTAGCAAGTCACGTTGGGCTTGTTTTTGTCATTTGTGGGTTCCGCTGGTTCGTTCTTTCATCGGCTTGTCCTCCGTTTGTTGGCTTGGTTCATTAATTTTTTATAGTAGCTTCAGGCAGTCGGACCAGCTCAGATTGATCTCCTTCTTCGTCTTCTGCGTCTGAGTCTGAGTTAGACTCGGGTTCAGGTTGAGGTTTCTTCTTTGTTGACCTTCCAGTTTTTCCTGCAATAAAGGCAATACCTTTCTCGGCCACATTGCAGTTAGTCTGTTCATGAGCAGCTGTTTCGTTGTCGGCCATCTTGATGGTGTATAATTTGTTCAGAAGCAGGTCTCTTTTGCTGATGCGAGTGTCTGATGTTCCTTCGTGCAGCTCGATCAATTTTACCCACAACTCCTTGGCACTGTTGAAGGGGCCCACCCGGTTCAGTTCCTCTTTTGTTAAGCCGCATTGTAGGGTCTGTGTAGCTTTTGCATCGGCTTCTATTTTGTGCTTCAGAGCGGTGTCCCACTCTAAGTAGCTTTGAGGTACTCCTTCGACATTTTTCGGAATCTCCAGTCCGGACTGGATGATTATCCACATGTCCACCTGAGTTTTCAGGTGGACCTCCATTCGACTTTTCCAGTAAGAAAAGTCTTCTCCACTGAAAAGTGGAGGTCTGGCGGTGCTGAATCCTTCTTGCATGGCCATTTAATCTGAAAAAATAACTAACAGAAAAATTTCCCAAGACTTGGTCTTGGATTAGTAGTGCGGGATAAAGAAATTAAAATAACGAGGGGTGTTGCACCAACCTCAGTTAACGAAAAGAAAATTCGAACGAAAAATTTAAAGAAAATTCGAACGAGAAAAAGAAAATAAAAATCCGAAAAATTTTCAAACTGGTGGTTGCACCAAGTTTGAACATCCCCGCTCTAATACCACTTGTCGGATCGAGAGAACCGATAGAGGGGGGTGAATATCGGAAAGCGTTCGGATTTTAGAAATTAGAGAATTTGCACAGCGGAATAAAGACAATCGCGAACACAGGTATTTTACTTGGTTCGGAGCCTAGGTCAACTCCTACTCCAAGGCCCACGGCCGTTGACCGTTTTCTACGGGCAATTCTATAAGTTCACAAAAATGGTTTACAAATTAATATTACAATTGCAGTATCGTAAACACAAAATTAAAAGATCGCTCTTTTGTTACCGACGTCCGAGGTAGATTGACTTTTCGAAGTGGAGGGACGTCGTCGGCTCGAGTTGAGAAGTTTCCGGAGCAGAGTGCGGGAGCAGAAGAGCGTCGAAGCGTTGAATCGAAGTTGTTACCGAAAGCCTTGGCTTGGGGTGCTATTTATAGCACCTCGGGGATCCCTGGACGTCGGGGGCGCCCCCCCACGTGTCACGCGATCCGAGCTTCGCTCGGTCAACCACTATCCCACTCGAATAGGGATGTGGTTTGACACTGGGGGCGCCCTGGACGCTGGGGGCGCCCTGTTTGACTCCTTCAGCGCGGGCTTCTCGGCAGGATAAGGGTTATTGGCTTCGCTGGTGTAGGCGCGGGACGCCCTGCCCACTGGGGGCGCCCTGGGTGTTCGAGGTGCCCTGGCTGCTGGGGGCGCCTCGGCCAGTGAGCAGCCGAAGCCTTTGTTGCCTTGCTTGTTTTGTGTTTCCCTTGGGGGCGCCCGCGACACTGAGGGCGCCCTGCTCAGCTACTTGCCACTCTCCTTTGGGCATTCTGAGCTGCAGACACACGTTCCTTTGGTCCTGCATCCAGGGTTAGTCCAAAACAATAAAAAATAATAGAATATTATCTTTATACAGCCTTAGCTGTCTTGGTTCTGACTTTGGGCCTCCAAAATTGAGCCCTAGGTTGAACCGACGCCTACTGTTCCCTCGACGGGGAACGCGTCCTCACCTACTCCTCTCGGGAGAATATACCTGATGCCAACCGCTCCTCTAGTTGGGCTTTTCCCCGGCGGTCCTTTGCCAGGTCTTGAATGCCGAGCTGTCCTTCGCCCGGTGCCTAGCATTCCTTCGGTAGGGCTTCAGTCTCAGGCTGTCCTTCGCCTGGCGCCTAGCAGTCCTTCGCTAGGGCTTCTTACCCTGGCATTCCTTCGCCAGTGCCTAGCAGCCCTTCGCTAGGGCTTTTTATCCTGGCATTCCTTCCCCAGTGCCTAGCAGTCCTTCGCTAGGGCTTTTTACCCTGCACACTAGAGTAACATATTAGATAACAAGTAAGACTTAACTTTTGAACCCTCTTGCCATTATCAAAACACAGGTTTGACTTAGGTGCCTTCTGCACCAACAGTTCTCACCCCTGAGAACGCGCCTTTCACCTACTCCTTTCAGGAGACGGTTGCCACCCAGTCCTTCGGATGGACTTTTGCTTAGCTTCCGATACTTCCGGACCTCGAGACGCCCAAACCCTGACCCGTCTCTACTCCTGTCCTTAGTCATCGCTCAGCTAAATTGCTTAGTCCTTTGGACCAAGTCTTCAAAGCCTAGCAGTCCTTCGCTAGGTCTTCATTACCAAGCAGTCCTTCGCCTGGTGCCTAGCAGTCCTTTGCTAGGTCTTAGACTCCTAGCAGCCCTTCGCTAGGTGCCCAGCAGCCCTTCACCAGGTCTTCGGGTTCCAATGCCTAACATCCCTTCGCTAGGTGCCTAGCAGCCCTTCGCTAGGTGCCTAGCAGCCCTTCGCTAGGTCTTAGGGTTTCGATACCTAGCAGCCCTTCGCTAGGTGCCCAGCAGCTCTTCGCCAGGACTTAGTGTTTCGATACCTAGCAGCCCTTCGCTTGGTGCCCAGCTTCACTCACCAGGTCTTAGTGCCTAGGTTGACTAGCACTTTTCTTCAACTTAGGTTACTTCTCTTTTGCTCCCCTTTGTCTATTCAATGTCACTGACTTAAGTGTATTGTCAAACATTAAAACACTTAAAGGAGAATATCATTGATGCAACTTGCACCAACAGGGTAAACCTAACTTAAACCCTTTGCCCAAACATCAAAATACTTGGTCACTCCGGACCACAGATTGCCTCAACATGTTTGACATACACACATATAGGAGATACTATATTTTTGGTTTGATGGCCCTGTACCTGTTCGTATGATACGAGCCCTTTTTTGATTAGGTTAGGCCGATTTCTAGTATGTACATTCATCTATGACTTTCAGTTATGCATATTCTGATATACCTGTTTGGACTGTATCTTGTTGGCTCTGTATAGCTTATTCAGATATTTGTTCAGCCATTCTCTATACCTACAGAGTCCACTTGGACTCACCACCCATTACAATGTTTTTATTTTTAGGTTGATTGGTTGCTGGAGGAGCCCAGTTGCCTGTCCCGGGTCCACATGACTCCATTGATGGGTGCTTCCGCGTGTTTCACTTTTCTTTTATAGCATACTCTATGCGTTGTATTCATCTTTATATCGTGAACTTGTTTTTGTGATTCATTCGTGCGGTATTATATTTTTGAGTCCTCTATTGGACTTTGTGTTGTTGTTTTTGTTGCACGCCTGACTCGGGGGGCATCTCAGGTGAGTTTATGCTTTCAGTACTGTGATGCTTTTACTTCTGTGTGATATACATATATCTGTTTTGAGGGCTGAGACTAATTTATTGCTTGCATGTGTTATATATATGTGTAAATTGTCCGTCGGACATAGGAGATGTTGTCCAATTTTATATTTGATCAACAGCTCCGTTGGTCTCAGGGTGTGATAATTTATTTTTGTATCAGAGTGAGGTCTACGAGGCTTTTTGGGGTTTTATGGAGTTTTATCGGATACCAATTTATTTTGGTATCAGAGCGTAGGTTACGATGCCTACATGTTTTATGGATTTTTCGAAGTTTAATTTGATACCTATTCGGTAGGTGTCAGAGCTCAGGTTTGATGAGATCTGCCAGAGTACATTTCGGATCTTCGAAGTCATTTTTGTGACGTGATTTGTACTATGGGACCTACCGGTGATGGGACATCTCCAAGCGACAACTGTATAATCTGATATTGTTAGTTGACTTATACCTTTGGTAACCATTGGGTAACATTGTAATAGGTGTGACTCAGTATGGAGGTGCTCCCGCACCGAGACGTGGTCGAGGGAGGACACGTAAGATTACTGTAGGGTCTTGGGCGACAGGGTCACCTGAGAGACCAACGGAGACGGGGCCAGTGAGTCATGGACAGACTCCTCCGAGTGTTCCGAGGGCCCCATCTCCACTGCTGTCAGCGGTTCCGACTCGACTGACTCCTCATCCGCAGCTTCGACTATCGCCTTCGCGCCCTCTTCATCTTCGGCTCCCGTCCCTCGGATGCATGCAAGCCTCCAGCTTGCCTCCATGCTATCCTTCACATGCCTCGAAGTCCGCGCCGCTCAGCTCATCCTCCCTGCTCTATCAAGGTCCCTGGGGTGCAAACAAGCCTCCAGCATGTCTCCATGACACCCTTCACCGTACCGAGGACATCCAGTCAAGTCAATATGTGTACCTGTACAACCTGCACACTCAACATACACATATAAGAACACAAGGGTATGTAGGACCAGTGCCATCGATAGAGGGGGGGGTGAATATCGACCGTTGAAAAACTTTCGTGAAACCTTCGTAAAACTTTCGATCTACTCAGAGAGTTAGTGCAGCGGAAAATAAAACAGAAAAAGAAATAACAATACAAGGACACAGCGGGATTTTTACTTGGTTCCCGACCCCCCAGGGTCAGTACATCCAAGGCCTATGCACGGGAACGCCCGTCCACTATTGGTCTCCTTTTCGGACTTTCCGGAGGCAGAGAAACCCGACTTACAGTTCAAGATTACAATGAAAAGATAAATAAATTAAATGTGGTACAGTAAAATCAAACCGAACAAACAAGATCTAAAACTCGGCCGATCTGGACCTCCGAAGTACCGCACACTTCCTCCTGGAGCCTCCAGATCGTAGAGCCTCGTCTTTAGCGCGTTGTTGTTGGTCAGAGTGATCAAAATGGCACTTGGCAGTTGTTATTGAAGCAGAGGGGTCGAAGCCCCTTATATAGGCCTCCTGGGGGCGCCCTGGACGTTGGGGGCGCCCCGATAAACCTGGTCAAACTTTATCCCCGCGTCGACCTCGCCGCAGCTGATAAAACCTTTGACCAGGGCACCCTGGAACTCCTGGGCGCCCTCATGAGGGCTTATCTGAGTTTCGGACTCGAAACTGCAAAAACAACTTTGAACCCGGGCGCCCCGGACGCTCCGGGCGCCCCACTTGACACCTGTTCTGCCTGCTTCACCAAAACCCAGTTTATAGCACTGTCTGGGGGCGCCCCCACTGTTGCGGGCACCCTGGATGCATGGGGGCGCCCTGCTTCAGGGCTTCCAGCCTTTGTTTTTTTCACCTGCTTTGTTTCCGGTTCTTGGTACCTGCAAGATACACAAACACAAAGCAAATATACATACAATATTAGCCTCAAGGACTTGGTTCGGACTTCGGATTTCCATGAAACCCTAGGTCGAACCGGCGCAAGTTCTCACCCCCGAGAACGCACCTTTCACCTACTCCTTTCAGGAGACGGTAGCCACCCAGTCCTTCGGATGGACTTTTGCTTAGCTTCCGATACTTCCGGACCTCGAGACGCCCAAACCCTGACCCGTCTCTACTCCTGTCCTTAGTCATCGCTCAGCTAAGTTGCTTAGTCCCTTGGACCAAGTCTTCAAAGCCTAGAAGTCCTTCGCCAGGTGCCTAGCAGGCCTTCGCTAGGTGCCCAGCAGCCCTTCGCCAGGACTTAGTGTTTTGATACCTAGCAGCCCTTCGCTAGGTGCCCAGCTTCACTCACCAGGTCTTAGTGCCTAGGTTGACTAGGACTTTTCTTCAACTTAGGTTACTTCTCTTTTGCTCCCCTTTGTCTGTTCAATGTATCACTGACTTAAGTGTATTGTCAAACATTAAAACACTTAAAGGAGAACATCATTGATGCAACTTGCACCAACAATCTCCCCCTTTTTGATGTTTGACAATAACTTAAGTTATATTAGTTTAAAGGGGCTAATTTACTGTCCTTGGGATAAAAAATGAAAAAATGATATAAGTTTTGAAACTACATTTTTGATTTTTGGGAGAAAATTTTTCTAACTTCTAACTTAAGCACACCTCTCCCCCTTTGTCATACATCAAAAAATAAGAAAATACTTGCACCAACAATGAAGATCTTTTGGTTCTATTCGAAAATACTTAGTGCAAAAAAAAATTTTGAAAGCATTGTACTTTGAATGGTATAATCCAAATTTTGACAAATGTATATTTTGAAAAAGATGCTATGTGCTTTGAAAAGTACTATGAGAATTATCATGAAAAAAATGCAAGTACTTTTGTAATTTTTGAAAACTATAAGTACTTTTGGAAAATGCATAACTTTGGAAAGAATGCTATTTTGAAAAATATAAATATTATGCATATTTTGCAAGTACTAACTATTTTTTGAAAAATATGAAACTTTGAAACATCTAAGTAATTTTTGAAAAATTAAGTACTTTTGCAAACATAATATTTGACTTGACTTGTTTTTTTTCAGTCTGACACCATCCTAGGAAATCTTGTTGATTACAAGGACATTTCCTAAGTGTCCTGGAAATTTTCCAACCCGAGTAAATATTATTTCAAAAATAGTTTCATAAGTCACAGAATAGTAGGATGTAAGTTAATTTTGAAAAAGGTATGAATTTTTGAAGTCATAATACTTGACTTGGTTTATCTTCTAGTCTGACACAATCATAGGAAACCTTGTTGACTACAAGGACATTTTCCTAAGTATCCTTGAAGATTTTCCAAACTCAAGATAAACATTTTTTCAAATTGATCAAAACCAGATGAATTTTAGAAAATACTGGAATTTTAAAAAAGAATGTTAGTATTTCGAAAGAATACTTATGTTTTTAGCAAGATTTTGAAGATATTGTTCAAGAAAACATGTTATTGAATAATTCTTTTAATGTGACCTCCCCCTAAACTTGACTCAGTCTTGAGAAGCTTGTTGACCACAAGTACTCTTCCTCTGAGTCTTAAGATTTGATTCAGATCAAAAGAATAATCTAATAATTTTCAAAAATAAATAATTTAAAACTGGTCAGAATGTTGACTCAGACTCCCCCCAAAACTGACACGTCATAGGAGTCCTTTTTAGATCATGAAGTGGACTTTTCCTCTGTGTCTTTAGGGTTTATCAAAGTCAAAGAAACAGGTAAACTTTTTGAACTTATAATTTTTAGAACATATACCCTTTTTGAAAACACAAGTAATAATGGTTTAAAGCACAGTTTTCGAAACGTATTTTTCAAATGATAGTAATGTTTAAAATGCAATTTTTGAAAACCATTTCAGAAAAAAATGAAAAGTACTTCCCCTGTACCCGATACCGTTTGACTCTATCTAAGTGCCTTAAGGAACTTTAGTGTTGTCCTAAGAGGCTTGTATCTAATTGAGTGAGTCAAACAATTTTTGAAAAGATATATTTTTGGAAAATGTATAATATGTATAATCAATCAGACAAGCATGAATTCCATAAAAACATTATTATGTTGAAGCACTATTTTGAAAATATATTTTTATGAAAATAATCTAACAATTTTGAAAAATAATTTTGAAAAATATTTTTCAATTCATTAGTCCTTAACATCTCACCCAATTTAGATGTATCAATACAACAAGCATGGTTGCCTTATAGGTGTATTGTGAGATGCTTGAATCATTTTTCTTAATTTATTATTAACTCTAAGATTTAATTGAAGCTTGTGTTAGATTTGAATTTGACAAGAAGTCACTTGAATTTGAATTTCAAAAATTGGCTTCCAGGTCTTGGCGAGGCACTAGGCCTTCTTTGGCCGTAGCCTTATTGGATCATCAACCCTTTCCTTGACAAAGCCTTTTAATGAAATTTCATTTTCAAAATTTCTTTTTGAAAAATTTTGGTCTAACTAGTTTGGGTCTTGGATCGGTAGCTTCGGCTAGTTTCACCAGTTTAAAGAGACCAAGTATACTTGATCTTATTAGAATTGGCTTCCCTAACGTACTATCATCTCACCGCCACCCAATACTAGGTTGATCAAGTTTCAATTATTCTTTTTCCTATAGCCATTCTAATATATGCATAAAATTTAAATATGAATGACATGTCATATAAAAAAATAGCAAATGCATGCCATGACAATTATGCATGAGTCAAACAAGTCCAATCATTTTATTTAAGTTTCTAATGATGTATCAAATTCTTGATTTGATACATGCCGTGTGAACTCGCGAATATGTCAACCCACTTTGACATATTTAATGTTATTAATTTTATTGTTATAGTCTGGGTAAAATTTTATTTTAGTACAAGTTTAACTTTTTTAACGATTAGTTGGAGATTATATTTATTAAGGATTAATAACTTAAGAATTAATTGATGTTGAATTAATTGGATTTGAATTAATTAAGATTAAATTATTAATTTATTAAATTAATTTGAATTAAGTAAGATAAACATTAATTAAGATTTATTTTGAATTGAATTTAGGTTAATTTGATTTGAATTTAATTTAATCAAATTTAATTTAATTTTAATTTAATATAATTTAATTTAATTTGAATTTAATTTAATTTAATTTGAATTTAATTTAATTTAATTTTATTTAATTTGAATTTGAATTTAATTTAATTTAATTTTAATTTAATTTTAATTTAATTAATTTAAATTTGAATAATTAAGATTTAATTAATTTGAATTTAAATAATTTAATTAATTTGAATTTGAATAATTAAGATTTAATTAATTTAAATTTAATTAATTCGAATTTGAATAATTAAGATTTAATTAATTTGAATTTAAAATTTAATTAATTCAAATTTGAATAATTAAGCTTTAATTAACTTGAATTTAAATAATTTAAATTGTTTGAATTTGAATAATTAAGATTTAATTAATTTGAATTTAAATAATTTAATTAATTTGAATTTGAATAATTAAGATTTAATTAATTAAAATTTAAATAATTTAATTAATTTGAATTTGAATAATTAAGATTTAATTAATTTAAATAATTTAATTAATTTGAATTTGAATAATTAAGATTTAATTAATTTGAATTTTAAGTTTTAATGAGTAATTAATAATTGTGGGTTTAAATTCATCATTTTCATTATTTCAAAATTTCTTCTTCATCTTTATCTTTCTTTTCAAGTTTTTCTAATAATTTTGATTTTTTTGAATTTTTGTAATTTTTATTGATTATGGCCTTTATCTTGGATAGTTCCATGTCCTCCTCAACATTAGATCTTTCAATATCCTCAATGTAGGTGGAGTAAAGTGGACCAGTAGTTAATTTTTCATGATTATCTAAGGGAAAAATTAAATTATTATCTAGAGAGATATCATCTCCACTATCTTCAGAATTATCCTTATTATCCTCAGAATTATTCTTATGATACTCAGAATTATCCATATTATCCTCAGAATTATCTATATTATCCTTAGAATTATCCTTATTATCCTTAGAATTATCCTTATTATCCTCAGAATTATCCTTAGAATTATCTTTAGAATTATCGTTATTATCCTTAGAATTTTCAATTCTAAATTCATAACTATCTAAAGGATTTTCAAATTTGGGTTCAGGTTTGTACAAAGGGTTTTCAAATTTGAATTTATAATTATCTAAGAGATTTTCAAATTTTAATTCAGAATTATCAAAGTTAAAATTAAGATTAATTTCGGAATTATCATCAAGAATTTTAACATTATCTGATTTAATTTCAGGACTACCAGTAATATCACCAGATCTAATTTTAGAATTAATTTCAGTAATTTTTGAATTAATATTAAAAATTAAATAGTTAATTTCTGATATTTTAACATTATTTACACTTTCTAATTGATCATTCAGAATATTGATTTGACTACTTACACAGTTCAATTTTTCAGTAACATTATCTAAACAATTTACATACGAAAGTGCAGAAGATTTGAAAATTTTCGGAACATAAATCTTACGTACTTTGGCCGGACACTTATTTTTGTAGTGTCCATACTTCTCGCATTTAAAACATCTGATATGGCTTTTATCTCTCCGGACTCCTAGCACTGGTGCCCCCTTCGCCACCGGTGATGAAGATCGAGTCTTACGAGTAGGGCACTGATTTTTATAGTACCCTCTCTCCCTACATGTGAAACAGATAATATGGAATTTAAAAATGGACATTTTAAAATTAAAAGTATCTGATTCACCCCTGGGCTCCCCCTCAACTCCTGGCGTCGTTGCTCCGTCGGCGGTTAGTCCGGTGAAGAGCTGCTCGGCTCTGATACTAATTGTAGGACCGGTGCCGTCGATAGAGGGGGCGTGAATATCGACCGTTGAAAAACTTTCGTGAAACCTTCGTAAAACTTTCAATCTACTTAGAGCGTTAGTGCAGCGGAAAATAAAACAGAAAAAGAAATAACAATACAAGGACACAGCGGGATTTTTACTTGGTTCCCGACCCCCCAGGGTCAGTACATCCAAGGCCTATGCACGGGAACACCCGTCCACTATTAGTCTCCTTTCCGGACTTTCCGGAGGCGGAGAAACCCGACATACAGTGCAAGATTACAATCAAAACATAAATAAATTAAATACGGTACAGTAAAATCAAACCGAACAAACAAGATCTGAAACTCGGCTGATTTGGACCTCCGAAGTGCCGCGCACTTCCTCCTGGAGCCTCCCGGTCGTAGAGCCTCGTCATTAGCGCGTTGTTGTCGGTCAGAGTAATCAAAATGGCACTTGGCAGTTGTTATTGAAGCAGAGGGGTCGAAGCCCCTTATATAGGCCTCATCGGGGCGCCCTGGACGTTGGGGGCGCCCCGATAAACCCGGTCAAACTTTATCCCCGCGTCGACCTCGCCGCAGCTGATAAAACCTTTAACCAGGGTGCCCCGGAACTCCCGGGCGCCCTCATGAGGGCTTATCTGAGTTTTAGACTCGAAATTGCAAAAACAGCTTTGAACCCGGGCGCCCCGGACGCTCCGGGCGCCCCGGACGCTCCGGGCGCCCCGGACGCTCCGGGCGCCCCGGACTCTCCGGGCGCCCCGCTTGACACCTGTTCTACCTGCTTCACCAAAACCCAGTTTATAGCTCTGTCTGAGGGCGCCCCACTATTGGGGGCACCCTGGATGCATGGGGCGCCCCCAATGATGGGGGCGCCTGCTTCAGGGCTTCCAGCCTTTGTTTTTTTCACCTGCTTTATTTCCGGTTCTTGGTACCTGCAAGATACACAAACACAAAGCAAATATACATACAATATTAGCCTTAAGGACTTAGTTCAGACTTCGAATTTTCACGAAACCCTAGGTCAAACTGGCGCAAGTTCTCACCCCCGAGAACGCGCCTTTCACCTACTCCTTTCAGGAGACGGTTGCCAACTAGTCCATCGGATGGACTTTTGCTTAGCTTCCGATACTTCCGGACCTCGAGACGCCCAAACCCTGACCAGTCTCTACTCCTGTCCTTAGTCATCGCTCAGCTAAGTTGCTTAGTCCCGTGGACCAAGTCTTCAAAGCCTAGCAGTCCTTCGCCAGGTCTTCATTACCAAGCAGTCCTTCGCCTGGTGCCTAGCAGTCCTTTACTAGGTCGCTAGGTGCCCAGCAGCCCTTCGCTAAGTGCCCAGCAGCCCTTCGCCATGTCTTCGGGTTCCGATGCCTAGCAGCCCTTCGCTAGGTGCCTAGCTGCCCTTCGCTAGGTCTTGGGGTTTCGATACCTAGCAGCCCTTCGCTAGGTCTTAGGGTTTCGATACCTAGCAGCCCTTCGCTAGGTGCTCAGCAGCCCTTCGCCAGGACATAGTGTTTCGATACCTAGCAGCCCTTCGGTAGGTGCCCAGCTTCACTCACCAGGTCTTAGTGCCTAGGTTGACTAGGACTTTTCTTCAACTTAGGTTACTTCTCTTTCGCTCCCCTTTGTCTGTTCAATGTATCACTGACTTAAGTGTATTGTCAAACATTAAAACACTTAAAGGAGAACATCATTGATCCAACTTGCACCAACAGGGTAAACCTAACTTAAACCCTTTGCCCAAACATCAAAATACTTGGTCGCTCTGGACCACAGATTGCCTCAACATGTTTGACATACACACATATAGGAGATACTATATGTTTGGTTTGATGGCCCTGTACCTGTTCGTATGATACGAGCCCTTTTTTGATTAGGTTAGGCCGATTTCTAGTATCTACATTCATCTATTACTTTCAGTTATGCATATTCTGATATACCTGTTGGGACTGTATCCTGTTGGCTCTGTATAGTTTATTCAGATATTTGTTCAGGCATTCTCTATACCTACAGAGTCCACTTGGACTCACCACCCATCACAATGTTTTTATTTTTAGGTTGATTGGTTGCTGGAGGAGCCCAGTTGCCTGTCCCGGGTCCACATGACTCCATTGATGGGTGCTTCCGCGTGGTTCACTTTTCTTTTATAGCATACTCTATGCGTTGTATTCATCTTTATATCGTGAACTTGTTTTTGTGATTCATTCATGCGGTATTATATTTTTGAGTCCTCTATTGCACTTTGTGTTGTTGTTTTTGTTGCACGCTTGACTCGGGGAGCATCTGAGGTGAGTTTATGCTTTCAGTACTGTGATGCTTTTACTTCTGTGTGACATACATATATCTGTTTTGAGGGCTGAACTAATTTATTGCTTGCATGTGTTATATATATGTGTAAATTATCCGTCGGACATAGGAGATGTTGTCCAATTTTATATTGGATCAACAGCTCCGTTGGTCTCAGGGCGTGATAATTTATTTTTGTATCAGAGTGAGGTCTACGAGGCTTTTTGGGGTTTTATGGAGTTTTATCGGATACCAATTTAGTTTGGTATCAGAGCGTAGGTTACGATGCCTACATGTTTTATGGATTTTTCGAAGTTTAATTTGATACCTATTCGGTAGGTGTCAGAGCTCGGGTTTGATAAGATCTGCCTGAGTACATTTCGGATCATCGAAGTCATTTTTGCGACGTGATTTGTACTATGGGACCTACCGGTGATGGGACATCTCCAAGCGACAACTGTATAATCTGATATTGTTAGTTGACTTATACCTTTGGTAACCATTGGGTAACATGTAATAGGTGTGACTCAGTATGGAGGTGCTCCCGCACCGAGACGTGGTCGAGGGAGGACACGTAAGATTAATGTAGGGTCTTCGGCGACAGGGTCACCTGAGAGACCAACGGAGACGGGGCCAGTGAGTCATGGACAGACTCCTCCAAGTGTTCCAAGGGCCCCATCTCCACTGCTGTCAGTGGTTCTGACCGTTCCACCCACGACAATTACACCAGTCATTCCCACAGTACCGACATCGGTACTGGTTACCGCATACTTAGCTGGACCATCAATGGTGTCTACTACTACACCTCCAGTGGTGCCTATAGTTCCATATCCAGTAGTACCACCATCGACACCCCTTGCAGTGCATCCAGCAGCATCCACACCCTCAGTGATGCTGGCATTTGCGTATTCATCAATCATCAGTGCTCCCTACGGGATATTCGATGGAACCACCTGTTGTTCATGCTCCCGACAGTTCATCCGACCCCACCAGTGGCTCTTGCTCCGGGATTTCCCATGGGTCTGCCTGCAGCTTCTGTTGCGGCACCTACCTCAGATCAACTGGTGGATACTACCGCTCCGATGGATTGGGCCAGGGCCAGAGCATGGATCCCTGCATTAGCCGAGCCGGTGAAAGGCCGATTCACACTGTTCCATGGAAGACCTGACCCCCAGGCTGCCCGCTCCTCGATTAGAGGGTACGTTTTACTACATGGCTTGATCAGAGTGGGAGAAGGCAGAGATGGCTGCCTATCATCTGCGGGATGAGACAGTTTCCTGGTGGGCCTCCCAACGCACGATTATTGGAGAGCAGTGCCTCACCTGGGCAGTCTTCTGAGAGACGTTTGATAGCCAGTACATTCAAGTAGCATATCAGATGTCGTAGCGTTCGGAGTTCTTGACTCTCGAGTAGGGGAGCCACACGGTCATGGAGTATAATCCAAAATTCAACTATTTGGCTGAATTCTGCCCCTAATTAGTCACCGAGGATAGATCCCGTATGCTTCACTTTACCCAAGGACTAGCTGGCTACATCAGACTTCAGATTATTGGTTGTATTACTACATCGTATCGTGAGGCTTTAGAGTGATAGAGATGGAACAATAGCAGGTGAACGGAGAGAAGAGGAAAGGAAAGGAGTCAGTTCAGGATTCAGCTCAAACTCAGCCACCTCAGGCCACGGGTAGAAACATGGCAGTCAGAGTCAGTCAACTCAGAGCACTTCTGGGCCATCATCCCGACCACAAAAGTTTGGATGTTCGATAGGAGGGTCCTCCCGGTCATCTCAGCAGAGTCGGGAGCAGTCTATTGATAGGTCGCACTGTGCACAGTGTGGTTCTTGAGAGCATAGTAGGGGTGGATTGCCCACTGGAGCAGCATGTTTGCTACTACTGCAAGCTACCGGGACATATGAATCGAGATTGTGCATTGAAGGCATAGAATGAGGGTACAGGAGCTATATGATAGGGTGCACCTATGAGTCAGTCAGGATCTCAAGGGGGAGGACGTAAGACTCAGCCTTCTTTCCATCAGCCGCGGTCCGCCCCTCCAGGAGCTGTTTATAGTACACACAGATAGGAGCACCCTAGCAGTATCACCATTTACTATCTCAGGATCTCAGCATCAGGCCATTCCTCTGTATCAGTATTATCCATCGTATCAGCCTATGGTGTATCAGCCACAGTCTCAGCCACCTTCGCAACCACCATAGTATCTGACAGTGCCATCGCCACAGCCACAATCATATCTGATAGTGCCACAGCTATAGCAGTATCTGACGGTGATCGAAGGTTGGCAATAGGGGGTGAATTGCCCCTAAAAATAGAAAACTCTATCTTTTGTTTCATCATAAACAAAGATGTTTGTTAGTTAACGCAAATAATAAATAACATTAAAAATATAGCAAACCAGGGAGGTTGCTAATCCAAGATAGAATATAGCTCATATCTCCTGAATAAACTACTTCGGGCGGAGAAGCCTCTTACACAAGAAAATGTTCATAAAAGAAAATAAAAACTATACAGAACTTATTTGCTAATGCTTGAGATGAATGAGTGAATTGAAATTGAGGTCTAGGGGCTTATTTATAGCTCTAGGGGGCTTGTGGTCCTTTGTTTGAGGGGGGGGGGGGGAGGATTGTTGGGGTTGCAAGATTGCAAACATAGTCCCACATCGAAAATACATAGGAAAGGTCATAGGCTTATAAGGAATAAAGATATCTCCATTGGCATGAGGCCTTTTGGGAGAGTCTAAGAGCAAAATCATGAGGGCTTAGGCCCAAAGTGGACAATATCATACCATTGTGGAGATATCTAAATTCCTTTCGGTCCTAACAAACTATACAGAACTTGTTTGCTAATACTTGAGATGAATGAGTGAATTGAAACTAAGCTCTAGGGACCTATTTATAGCCCCGAACAAACTTATACGTTTGCTGACGTGGCCGTACTAGGGTACCCGTGTGCTCCAGGGCACTTGACACATGGCCCGTATGTTATCCGTTGTGCAACGGTCATAAACGGTACATTTACTGATAAGTATGGACTATCTGGTGCCTATATGCACAAGGGCGCCCAAGTGCTCAAGCGCTCGAGAGCACAGGCGCCTGAGATCCCAGGCACCTGTATCCATACGGGTGCCCGACAAGCCTTTGGTCAGCAGTACGCTGACCAAATTTCAGCATGTCTTCTTTGGGTGATTTATGGCCAACCGGAGTTAGGCTCACCCGAACTAGACTCCAACCTTTCGCCCCTCGAGCGTCCTTCCTTCCGACTTCTCATCCCTCGGATGTCGCGCACATCCTTCTCGCTCCACCGGTGTACTCTTCCATAGCTTTCGCATCCCTTGAATGCACCGAGCCTATTGGCTCACTTCCCCGTGCAATCCTTCACATCCACTACGTCTTACACTCGACTTCCTTTGCTCTTAAGTTCTTGCAGACTTAAACAGAGGGATTAAAAACACCAGGACCTAACTTAAATTGATTGACCACATCAAAACCAACCTGAGATACTTACAATCTCCCCCTTTTCGATATGCATCAACCGGAGTTAAGTTAGGGGAAACAAGCATAAAAAAATATGAATCAATATATAACAGTGTAAGCACTTAAAAGAAATTTTGAAATTAGAGCCTACCCCTTAACATAATGCTTCTCCCCCTTTGATCACATCAAAAAAACATAAAATGTTAAGGGAAATACGTAAAAATAATCCAAATTTTCCAAAAACTTTTCAAAAAGATTTGTGAAATCTAAGTTTTCAAAATTTACTTGAAAAAAATTTTAAATGTTAAGTCTAATTGTGAATATAAAAGTTAGAAAAAAAATGATTTCCAAAAAAAATTATCAAAGTGAAAATAATTTTCTAACTTTTTTAAACTTGAATTCATTTAAAAATTCATTTTCGAATGAAATTTTTTTTATTTGTAGATAGAACAAAGCAAACTTTATCAAACTTGTTTTTGCAAACCGTTATCCAATATAAAATATTTAACAAGATAAGACATTAATTACCAAAATAAATTTAATCTCTACTTAAAAAATCTAACAGTTTAAGACATATTTAGGAATCCAATACAAATTTTTACCAACAGAATTTATCGGAAACTTAGACGGAATATATGATTTATGAATTTTTATAATTTGGCTCCTGTGAAATCTAAAATACGAATTATGTTTATCAAAATATCTAATTTTTGAATTTCTAGAACAGTTTGATCATGCATAGTTATTTTGCAATTTCTCAATTTGAACTTTCAAATTTTCATTTTCACATTTTAACTTATCATAAATTCCCAATAGGCATGACGAAGATAATTTTATTTTTAATTCTATTTTTCATTTTTTAGTTTACAGATGAATTTTGTCATTTGTTTAATATCTGAATATAGTTGGTCAGGAGGTAGAAGACATACCTCACTTACCATATCTTTTCTGAAATTCGAAGCTACCCCTTCGTCCCTGCTGTCCTCTGACGTGGCTCCCCCTTTATCAATGCTCTCATCTTAGTGGTATGAAGCCATCAAAGGAAGTCCAGCGTTTTCCTCGAGATCTGAGTCTTCTGATGAAGATTTATCCCATGTCGCCATTAGGTTGTGGGTTTTTTCCTTTGGTGTCCCTTTTCCTTTGTTCATCCCTTTAGGGTAGTTTTCCTTCAAATGTCCTTCTTCGTTGTAGTTATAGCAGCGGATTTTCCTTTGCCTCTTACCCTACACCTTATTAAATTTTTTAGTTTTAAAATATTTAGACAACTTTCTTACAATATATATTGTGTTTTCATTATTTTCTAAAGACTTCTCCTCATGTTGGATCCTTCTCGTGCTTAGTGCGATATTGTCTATTTTCCTTACATTTCCTGCACTTTGTGACTCACGAAGTTCTAAAGTATAAAATAACTTTTCTAGAGTACTTACCTCTAAGTTCTGGGAGATAATAAGAATCTATTATAGACGTTCATTCCAGGGTTCTTGGAAATGCGTTTAACGCATACTTTTGAGCATCTCGATTAGTTACCATTTTCCCAAGATTCGTGAGTCAGGTAATCAATTATTTTATCTTTGCGTGCAGATGCGCCACCATCTCTCCTTCTTCCTTTCGGAGGTTGGTGAGTGGGTTTCGAAGGATGTCTCATTGTACCAACTTTTCTTCTGAGGTTCCTTCATGCAATTCCAAAAATATTTCCCAGAGGTCTTTTGTTGATGCGTAGGTCCCGATTCGATTGACTTCTTGCGACTGTAGAACGGTTAGCAAATGAAATTTTGCTTTCCCATTTGCTACGAAGTCCGCCTGTTCCTTCTTTGTTCAAAGGCTTTCATCTTTGGATTTGTCATTGGCATCTTTGGGAACTGCAAAATTATTTTTCATGATTAACAATAAATCGAAATCTATTTTGAAAAATACCTGTATCTTGCATTTCCAATTCGCAAACTCCCCCTTGAACATTGGTGGATAATGACTGGTCTGACCTTTTTATACATTGCTTCAGATGGCGGTTAGTCCTTCTGGAGCGTCCTTGCTCTAATACCAATTGACGATGATCGAAGGTCGACAAGAGGGGGGTGAATTTCCCATGAAAATAGAAAAGTCTATCTTTTATTTCTTCTTATACAAAGATTTTTGTTAGTTAACGCAAATAATAAATAATATTAAAAATATATCAACTTAAAAGAAAAGAGGCAGTTGGAATTTTACTTGGTTTGCAACCAGGAGGTTGCTAATCCAAGGCAAAATAAAGCTCGTATCTCCTGAATAAACTCCTTCGGACAGAGAATCCTCTTATACAAGACAAAGCTCAGAAATGAAAATGAAAACTAAGTTGGGGTTGCAAGGTTGCAAACATAGTCCCACATTGAAAACAAATGGGAAAGATCATAGACTTATAAGGAGAAAAGATATCTCCATTAGCATGAGGCCTTTTGGGAGAGCCCAAGAGCAAAACCATGAAGGCATAGGCCCAAAGTGGACAATATCATACCATTTTGGAGATATCTAAATTCTTTTCGGTCTTAACAATTGGTATCAGAGCCAGGTCGCTCTTCACCGTACTAACCGCCGGAAGAAGCAAGAGCTAGAGTCATGATCCAGATCAAATCATGTGGGTTAAGCGATGAATAAAGGATGTGTGGGTTCCCGTGTCTTGATCAAGAGGACCAGACACCAGGCAGAGAAGTCCTAGTTGCAGCTAGGCAGTTGAGTCCTAGTAGGTCGAGTGGACCGAGGGGCAGAAGGTCCTGGTGGGTTGAGGATTGAACATCAAATGGAAAGGGTTTTCGCTTGAGGGGGGCTTGTGTTCCTTTGTTTGAGGGGGGATTGTTGGGGTTGCAAGATTGCAAACATAGTCCCACATCGAAAACACATAGGAAAGATCATAGGCTTATAAGGAAAAAAGATATCTCCATTGGCATGAGGCCTTTTGGGAGAGCCCAAGAGCAAAACCATGAGGGCTTAGGCCCATAGTGGACAATATCATATCATTGTGGAGATATCTAAATTCCTTTCGGTCCTAGCAAACTATACAGAACTTGTTTGCTAATGCTTAAGATGAATGAGTGAATTGAAACTGAGTTCTAGGAACCTATTTATAGCCCCGAACAAACTTATATGTTTGTTGACATGGCCATACTGGAGCGCCCGGTGCTTCAGAGTGCCTATCACGTGGCCTGGATGTCATCCGTTATGCAACAGTCACAAATGATAGATTGGCTGATAAGTATGGACTATCGGGCGCCTGTATGCTTACGGGCGCCTGAGTGCTCAAGCGCCTGAGTGATCAGGCGCCATAGATCTCGGGTGCCCGTATCCATATTGGTACCCGACAAGCCTTTGGTTAGCAACACGCTGACCAAATTTTAGTGGGTCTTATTTGTGTGATTTCTGGCCTAGCGGATTTAGGCTCACCTAAACTCGACTTCGACCTTTCGCCCCTCAAGCACCCTTCTTCCGGCTTCTCATCCCTCGGACACCGCACACGTCCTTCTTGCTCCACCAGTGTACTCTACCATAGCTTCCACTTCCCTCAGATGCGCCGAGTGACTCACTTCCCCATGCAATCCTTCTCATCCACTGCGTCTTACGCTCGACTTCCTCCTCTGCTAAGTTCCTGCACACATAGACAGAGGAATTAAAAATACTAGGACCTAACATAAATCGATTGACCACATCAAAATCAACCTGGGGTACTTACAGTATCAAGCAGTGCCACCACCTCCACCAAAGACGGGACGAGCATATGCTGCCACCAGAGAGGAGGCATCGCGGACCGAGGGATTGATTTTTCATCGTATGATGTATCAATCATTATTTTTAGTTAAAATAGTGATAAATATGAGTAGTTCATTTTTCATGATTGTCATGGATACATTTGGATGGGGTCTAGCGGGTGTTTACGACAAGATCATGGGGCCTACGGTTATACCTACTAGTTGGAGAGATGTTGGGCATTAATCAGTGGTTATGGGAGACCACTAGTTTTAGTTGGCTGTTATCCTACCTAGAAACGTATGGTTACTTTCCGTTCAACATTTATATGGTATAAGAGTTGTTAGTATATACCATACATGATGAGGAAATTTGGGGACCAAATTTTTATTAGTAGGGGGAATGTTAACTATGACAAATCGGAACCCGGTCCAAAAAAATATTCGAGAAATTTTTTCAAGGTTTTTGGGTTTCGGTCCTTTAGATGATGTTTATCGAGGTGTAAATGAATTAAATTTGAAATTTTAGAGGGGGTTGAATACTTAAATGAATTATGACATTAGGGTGTGGATTCAAATAGCTAAAAATGTGTAGGACCGGTGCCATCGATAGAGGGGCGGGGGGGGGGGGGGGGGGGGGGAGGGGTGAATATCGACTTGAAAATCCTTGTAAAACTCGTTGGAAAATTCGGTGTTCGTTCGTTTTTCTAGTCAGAAAGTTAGTAGCACAGCGAAAAAATAAAGCAAACGAAAAACACAACAAAGAAGACACGCGGGTTTTTACTTGGTTCCCAACCCCCAGGTCAGTACGTCCAAGGCCTAATTACAGGTAGCACCCGTCCACTAATGGTCTCCTTTCCGGACTTTCCGAAGGTAGAGAAACCCGTCTTATAGTTCAAGTTTACTGTTTATGCAGTCTGACCCTGATTGTTATTTTGGTGTTGACACCGATTTTAGTTTAGGTTGATTAGATGATTATGATTAAGTTCTGGTCATGGACTAGGCATACCTAGTGGGACTAGGTCTGATGAAAGTCTGGCTTGGAGGGTCAGGTCCTAGCTTGAGAAGCTAGGTTGGTGAAAAGTCCTAGCTTGGAGGGCTAGGTGTGAAAAGTCCTAACCTGGAGGGTTAGGTGTGGAAAGGTCCTAGCTTGGAGGGCTAAGGGATGAAATCCTAACTTGGAGAGTTAGGTGTGGAAAAGTCCTATCTTGGAGGGCTAGGTGGATGAAATCCTAACTTGGAGGGTTAGGTGTGGAAAAGTCCTAGCTTGGAGGGCTAGGTGTGGAAATTCCTAACTCCGAGGGTTAGGTGATTGGAAATCCCGGTGAGTGAAGTCGGGTCCTGGTGAGTGAAGCCAGGTTGATTGGAAATCCCGGTGAGTGAAGCTGGGTCCTGGTGAGTGAAGACAGGTTGACTGATGTCCTGGTGAGTGATGCTGGGCACGGAGTCATGGTCTGAGGGACTGAGCACGAGTCAGGGGAGGCTGGGAGCCAGTTCTCTTAACTTAGAGAGGGTTTGGCCTTACCCATATCAGTCTGGTGACCGATCAGGGAAGTTGGCACGAAGTTCCCTCGTGGATCGATCTGGTGACCAATCCAGCGATGTCTGATTGGTCTGGTGACTGATCAGGGAGCTTCCAGTAACTTTGGCAAACCTACTGTTCGGCTCCTGATCGGCTTGGTGACCGATCAGGAAGAAACCTTGATCGATCAACCTGAACGATCAACTGTCGTGAGGATTCTCACCCTGACCGATCAGGTTGGAGCTCGATCGGTCTGGGATCATCCTGATTGGTCTGGTGACCGATCAGCAGTGTATTTCAGGCGAGATTGTGGCAAGCAGATTTCTGGATCGGTTTGGTGACCGATCTGATAACCGGTCAGGGTGACCGTGTTAGTAATATGAGAGAAGTGTCCTAAGGTAATCGCCTTATGATTGTAATCATTTACTTTAATAAATGAAAATTCACTATTTGAGTATAGATGCTTGTGTATTTGATTGGGATCTTAAACTCATTTACTGAATGTCCGCAATACAATTCACAGCATGAGAGAATTTGTGATGGAATCAAAACTAGTGATTATCTCTACATGTGCAATTGTGAAGTATTGAAAATATCCCTAGTCGATGAATTGATAAATATGGACACTATTAATTCTGTTGAGACTAGCATGGGTTATTCTCTAATCAGCTGATTCTCACTGGCTGGTGACATTGGGATGTCCGGAGATAAACATGAATGCTAATTAAGGGAACTAGTTCATTGGAGTGACTGGCTGTAAAACTTCACATGGTAGTCTATATATAGACATGTCAGTGAAGTTCTTACCGCAGCTTAAGTGCGATGTTCCTTTGACTTGCGATGTTCAAGTCATCTTGGTCATGGAGACTTATACTTTAACATCTTAAGCAAGCATCTCCAAGGAGGTGTGGACCCAGGATGGTTGGGTATAAGCCGAAGTGCCCGAAGATGTTTGAACAGCCTACAAAGGATTCACCACTCCTTGCGAGGAGCTGTATACCCAAGGCCTATCGTCGGATTGTTACTCGAAGCCTCTGGCCAGAGCATCACATGTTCAGAGTATGAATCTCTCAGAAACATGAGAGTAACTAGAATCCGTTGGACGAGAAAGACATTACTTGGGCTAGGTGTGACGTAGTCAGCCTAGTGGGGACTGACACACATAGACCGTGTCCTGAACCAAGTGGGTAGAAGATGGTGAAGGGAATGGGGCACGATTCATTAGAGCTGCTGAAGGGTTTCAGAATTATTTCTGAGGTCAACCGTTGATCTTTCGATTAATTGAGGATCATGATGTACTACTAGGTGTCACTCATGATCGTTCTATAATTGATGAATTATAGACGGCCAACATAAATCGAAAGTCTATTTAGTCACACGCACTACGAGTAATCTGAGGGATTTAAAACGAGTTGAAAATTGAATTTTCCGATCAAGAGAAATAAGTCGAATCTGAATTTATCAGAGGCGCAAGGGAAGCTTAAATGGCTATGTCTTTTGAAGGCTTATTGGGCGAGTTAAATGAGTTCAATTCGCGAGGGATTTGCCTTGGTGTGGCCGGCCAAAGAGGGTGCCCACCCTCTTTGGTTTGGCCGGCCACAATAAAAGAGAGAAACCAATTTAATTGGTTTAAATTATAAAATAAATCAAGTGCGATTTATTTTATAGAATTATGGATAAATAAATTAATTTATATAAAGAGATTTATATAAAAAAATTTATATAAAGAAAATTGTAGAAATTTATTCTTTTTATGGAAATTAAAATGAACCATGAATTGGTTTAATTTTAATTTATAAAATCAATTATGAATTGATTTTTCCATGATAAGAAAATTTTATACAAATTTTATTCCATAATTAAAAGGAGAGATGTATTTGTTTTATTATAAAGTTAGTTATAATAAAACTTGGCATAACGGAATAATTCATAAGAAAATTTATAAGATAAATTTCTTATGAAAATTTATTCCGTTAATTCCGTTAAAAGGGAGACTTGGCAATGGAGAGGCTACTATATAAAGGAACCAAAGGCAAGCCTTGAATTCCAATTAATCAAGAGATTAAGAAGTTCTCTCTCTCTCTCATTCTCTCCCTCTCTCTCTCTAGGGCCGGCGCCCACCATTTCTCTCTCTAGGGCTGGCGCCCCTTCTCTCTCCAGGGCCGGCGCCCCTTTCTCCCTCTAGGGCCGGCGCCACCTCCCTAGCCGTGAGCCACCACCAAGACGATGCGGGTCGCGACTCCTTCCTTCCTTCACGGAATCTTGATTCCGTTACTTGGTGGTTAGTTTCCATATCTCTCTCTTGATATTCTAGTTGTACCTTTGGAGAATCTAGTAGTTCTTGTCGGCACAAAACTAGTGGCTTTACGAAGTCATCCCGAAGAGAACTCGGCGTGGACGCGAATAGAGGCGAAGCTTCCAAGGGACGCTACGGTTGGATCTCGTCCCTTTCTTCGAGTTACGCGAGGTACAAAGTAAATTAGTTTACTTTTCTGCAAAATTTTAATTTATGATCATGTCCACATATCATAAGGTCGCATGCTAGATACGTGGTTAAAAATAATTTGAGAAATTATTTATGCTAATTCTTCTTCTGCACGTAAATATTTTAAAATTTACGAACCCGTATCCTTGTCAACATGCACCCGGTCCCAACAGTGGTATCAGAGCCGGTTAGTGTTCGACATAATCATATAATTGTTTTGTGGAAAACTTTGTCATGATCTCAATTTTGGAAAATTTTCCAATTATGGAAACTTTTCAATTATAATAAATTTTAGATTTAGGAATTTCAAAGTTTGGAAATCCTCATGAAATTTCGCAAACGTTTGAAATATCCTAGTTTCTGAAATTTTATAATAATTGTGAAAACTTTCCATTTTTGAAAACTTTCTAATTTTGGAAATTTCCTATTTTGGAAATTTTTCAATTTTGGAAATATGTAAGTTTTCTTTGTACCAGAAACTTACAATTATTCTGAAAACCTATTATGAAATCTCGCAATTTTGGGCACTTTCTTTCAAGAAAGTCTAGACAAATTTATGGATCATTAATTGACAATTAAATTCGAATTGGTTTTAAATTATTAACAAAATTCTTTATTTTGGATTGAGCCTCGGGGAGCTGTCCAATTTAAAGTTAGTTGTTATAATTTAATTTCCCACTTTGAATAAAATTGTCATGTTTAATTTGGTTACGCCTCGGGGAGCGGACCAAATTGGATTTACGATAAATTACTTTTCTTTGGGTATCTGAGCCTCGGGGAGCCACCCTTAGAAAACAATTTGTTGTAATTAATTAATCCATGAATAAAATATGTGATCAAATCTTAGAAATTTGATTTAAGAGGTGATGCTCTTACATATTATTGTCTCTAAAATTAATTAGGAAAATAGTTTCCTATAGAGTTTTCTTAAATAAGACTTTCATGATAATAATATGTCGTTGAATTAAGGGAATCTGTCTCTTAATTTAATAAGATTTGATTTAGAAAAATCAAAGTCTTAAACATATTATTTCCTAAATTGATTATGACAATTTAGGAAATTGTTTCCCAAAATAATTCCTTGAATAAAGTATGAAATTAGAATTAGGAAATCCGGTTCCTAATTTAATTAATGAGACTTGATAAATTAAGTCACATACATACTTTATTAAGGAAATCGTTAGTCATGACATAATTATATGTCATGAATGTGCTTAGAAAAGAAAGGATGAGACCCAAAACCCCTTACAAAATATTAAGGCCAACACCTTCCATTAATATGGTTAGAATCGGAGTTTTGTTTCTCGTTTGGGTTGATGGACACATTCATGCCCGGCTCGAACCTCAACATGTTCAAACCATGAAATTAGTTTATGAATAATATAGTTGGAGTCAGAGGTCAATCCTTAGTTTTGGTTGTTGGACACATCCAAGCCTGACTAAACGGTTGAATGAGCTCCAACCATATTAAAACTATTTCTTGATTAATGGGTCAGCCTTAAGCTTGGAGCATCGATTTGTTGTGCCACAGCCAAGGTCGATGTAAAGAGAGGTGCAATTGGGTGTTATGTATAATGTTGCATACCTGTTAATGAGTTAACAACCCAATGATTTATGCAACCATTCAATTAGTTGATAGCATAAAGTGATAGTTACATATATGTGATATATAATCGGTATAATTACCTACCTTCGTAGCTAAGAATAACTTGATGGCCACAGCCATGGTTGTTCTTATCTATGGTTGGATATCAACCTTTTTGGAGGTGTTCCTACAATCTCCCGAATTGATAAAAAGGGTTATTCAATTCGAAAAATAAATAGGATTTAATTAATGTATATTGATGCATTCTTTATCATTCTTCTCACATAAGCTCAATTTGTATTTCTAGGATAATCACTCGATCATGTCTTCTCTGAATTTGCGTTCCATTTTGGACAACAATAAACTGACTGGGCCAAACTTCATGGACTGGCTTAGAAACCTGAGGATAGTCCTCAAGGCAGAAAAGCTTGCTTATGTCCTTGAAGATCAACTTCCCAACCGTCCTCCAGAAGATGGAACTCCAGACCAGCTAGTGGCCTATCAGAAACATGTGACCGATTCTGAACTTGTGAGTTGCATCATGCTAGCCTCTATGGTACCTGAGCTGCAAAAGCAGCATGAGCATATGGATGCTTATACCATCATCTTCCATCTTCATGAGTTGTTTGAAGAGCAGGCGAGATCCGAAAGGTTCGAAGTCTCCAGACTCTTCTTCACCTCTAGGATGCAGGAAGGCACTTCTGCCTCACAGTTTGTGTTAAAGATGTTGGGGTACATTGAATGACTGAGCACACTCGGTTTTGCAATGGATCATGAACTAAGTATTGACTTAATTCTGCATTGTTTGCCCAAAAGTTATTCACAATTTGTGATGAACTATCGGATGAACAAGCTGGAGACTACCATTCCTGAGTTGCTCAACCTGCTGAAGACTGTAGAGCCTTCTATAAAGCAGGATCAAAAGACGGTACTGTTAGTTGGTTCCTCGAAGAAAGGTTCTAAGAGGAAGGCCAAACAATAGAATAAAGGAAAGAAGAAAAAGGCCAAAAAGACTGAAAAGACACCAAAAGGCACTTGTCATCACTGTAGCAAGGAAGGTCACTGGCGAAGAAACTGCAAGGTTTATCTTGAGTCTTTGAAGAAGAAGGCATCCGATGCCCCATCCTCTTCAGGTATCTTCGTTATTGAATGTCACTCTATTTCCTCAAATACCTGGGTACTTGATACTGGGTGTAGCTCACATATATGTAATGACATACAAGGGCTAAGGAATAGAAGAAGACTCGTCAAAGGAGAAGCGAATTTGCGAGTTGGAAATGGAGCAAAGATTGCTGCTATTGCCATCGGAACATATTTGCTAAAGCTCCCTACTGGACGTATCTTAGAATTGGATAATTGTTATTTTGTTTCTTCGTTAATAAAGAACATTGTATCTATTTCATGTTTGAATGAAAAGGGTTATCATTTAACTTTTAGTAACAATTGTTGTTACATAACTTTAAATGGCGTTCTTTATGGGAATGGAACTTTGTGCAATGGTATCTACACGTTAGATTTATCCGGTGACGTTTTCAATATCGAAGTTAGCAGTAAACGTGCTCGAATAAATAATCGAATAGACTCCTACATGTGGCATTGTCGTCTTGGCCATGTAAGTAAGAAGCGCATGACCAAATTACACCGAGGTGGAATTTTGGAATCATTTGAACCCGGTTCATTTGATACATGCGAATCATGCTTAAAAGGCAAGATGGCCAAATTACCCTTTTTCAGAAAAGGTAATCCAGTGGGAGAATTGCTTGGTCTAATACATACTGATGTATGTGGACCAATGTCAACTCTTGCACAAGGAGGCTATAGCTACTTCATCACCTTTATCGATGATCACTCACAATTCGGGTATGTGTTCTTGATGAAACACAAATCTGAAGCTTTTGAGAAATTCAAAGAGTTCAGAAATGAAGTGGAGAAACAGCTTGGCAAAAGTATTAAGATACTTCGATCCGATCGGGGTGGTGAATACTTAAGTCAAGAGTTTCA
>JAGFNQ010003757.1:50268-170345 GCA_024364735.1 Boesenbergia rotunda
CATCTCAACCCATTCTAGGTTATCAATCAAAAGTACCCTAAGGTGCTTGTGAGATGCTGGCTTCTAAATCTATAGGTATATGCATTGCTAGGGTTAGGGCCTAGGCTAAGTCCATTTCTGAGAAAAACCTAGTTTTGAAGGGGGGTAGTTTTGAAAATAAAACTAAGTTGAAGAAGAAGAAAAAAAATTTTATTTTGAAAAGCTTTTTCAAAACTGAATAAAGACTGATTTTAAAAATCATTTAAAAAGTATAAAAAAAACTGATTTTAAGTAAGAGAACCACTAGTTGACTAAGCCTATTTTATCAAGCATAGCCATGATCAGATACTCAAGTTAAATAAGTAGTCAAACAGAATAGGTTAACTAGTCAAACAGAGGTACAGTAGAGTCAAACATAAGTCATGTTTTTGTTACTTAGTACAATGCAGAAATAGTCTAACTATGAAGAAGGGCCAGGGTGGTCAGATGAGCCAGGCTGCCATGATCGGAATAGTGCCATCATCTCAATGTATCATGCATCAGCCACTTCTCGATCGGCTCTACGAGCATCCATCTGCTCGATGTGATAGGCCTCAACCTCCTCTCGGAGACTGTGGATCTCCGTCTGCATCTGTGTGAAGCGCTGGTCGATGGTCGGTGGTGGAGGCTCGTTTATGTGTGCTCGGGCTGCTGCTGCCAGATCTCCGACGTCGACCTCAACCTCCTCATCCGAGTTGATCTGAGGACTGGCTCTCTGACGTCTCCAGGACAAAACCCCGGTACCGGAAACCTCTATACCAGCTAGGGAGAAGTTTCTATATCCTATCTCGTCGTAATCGGTCAAAGCGGCCATCTCTCCCTCGGTGATGTTCCGACCGTGGTGATGTAAGATGGATGTGATGATGTGGCAGTAGGGTGTGCGTACCCGCCCTTGCGTGGTAACACTGGACGCATGTAGGATAGCATGAAACATGTGAAGTCCTATGTCGATGTCTAGCTGATGAATCAAGGCATATAGGAGGAAGGTGTGAAATGGTCGCATAGTAGCGACGTCTCTAGTAGACAAGGGCAGAATATATCGGACTATGACATATAGAGCGTAGTCCTGGACCTGTAGATCGACAGACTGAAATCGTCTGGCCAGGGGTTGCCTAAAGAAGTAAGAGTGTAACGTATCTAAGATAATGTGAGAATAGGGAGCATCAAAGGGAGACTCCCTAGGAGGGTAACAACAGAAGGTGGACTGTGAAAATCGTAGTCCTAGAAATCGGTTGAGTAGTGTATGTGTGATTGTTAAGGGAATTCCTTGGACAGTGGTGACGAACATGAGACCATCCTGTCTAATTATGTTGTTGTAAAATTCTGCACATAAGGATGTATTGATTAGATGGGTGCAGAATACGAGATTGTCAAGTTGGTAAAAGTTTATGGCATTCATTGCTAAGGGACAGGATTGGATGAAGAATTTTCTATTTAAGTAGCTCATTTTGATAGGCTTATAGGTCGTTCGAGCAAACTTATTACACAATTCTAAATTCGGAAGCCTAGGATCAGGACTAGGTTGGGTACCGGGTTTTGCCTGGTTTGGTCGGCGTCTTCTAAGAGAAGAAAATATGCATTTAAAGAAAGTTTGAAGGAATTGCATTAAAGAAAATTAAAAAAAAATTAACTTAATTGCAAGAAAAATTATACCGGGCAGCTCGGGGAGGCATGGTTGAGGATGAGAGCTTGCAAGGTCTCTTGGAAAGTAGAGAGTTGAAGGGGAGGAGTGGTTTGAGTGTGAAGAGAAGAAGGGGGTATGGAGCCCTTTTATAGGGCATTTCCGGGCGCCCTTTAGCGTGAGGGCGTCCTGGCTGGCGAGGGCGCCCCGCCGGGAGAGGGCGCCCTGGCAGGGCTGCAGCTGCCTTTTGGCAGCTTTATGTCTTTGAATGGCTATACGGGGGCGCCCGGGAGCATCCGGGCGCCCTGGTCAGCGTGGAGTGGCAGCTTTCTGCCACTTGATGAGCCTTGGGGTGCCCGTAAGGGTCTGGGCGCCCTAAAGGGCTGTTTTGACCCCTTTTTGTCTTGAAAGATTGAAATGTGTGTGGTGGGAGGCGCCCGAAGGGTCATGGGTGCCCTAGCAAAGTCTACTTGCGTTTTGATAGACTTGTTTGACTGCATTTGACCAGATTTGACTTGCTTGACCAGGTTTGACCTGATTTGATTGTTTTAGCCATGGTTTGCCTGGCGTTAAGTCAGTGCCGTTCTAAACCAAAAAAATGCAGTTAAATGAATTTTCATTAAGTTTGCCGTCTCACCCAGTCTAGGGTTATCAACCATGTTAGCCTTAAATGTTTTGTGAGACAGGTTTTGGTAGAAAGAATTAATTTGAAAAAAAATTATGATTTATTTTGAAAAACTTAATTTAATTTTGAAACCAATTGAATTTATTTTGAAAAGAATGTTTTAAGTCTACAATTAACTAAAAATTTGTGTTAGATTCGAATTTGACAAAGAGTAATTTGAATTTGAATTTCAAAGATTGGCTTCCAGGTCTTGGCGAGGCACTAGGCCTTCTTTGGCCGTAGCCTTATTGGATCATCAACCCTTTCCTTGACAAAGCCTTTCAGTGAAATTTCATTTTCAAAATTATTTTTTGAAAAATTCTGGTCTAACAGTTTGATTTTTGGATCGGTAGCTTCAGCTAGTTTCACCAGTCTAAAGAGACCAAGTAGTGTATACTTGACCTGATTAGAATTGGTTTCCCTAACGTACTATCATCTCACCGCCACCCAATACTATGTTGTCAAATTTCAGTTAAGTTGGTTCAGTCCTTAAACTAATCATTCCTAAATCTAAGCATGGTAAGTTGCAGAAATTAAATAAACAAGCAAACATGCAATTTAAGGACAAAGAAAGTTGGATTTTATCTAACAATAAATATGGTTTTTAATTTGACTCCTCCTGGACTAAAGCCACGATAATGGTTTGGCAAGATATGAATCTTGTCCTTGGGGATCCAATACTGATTTGATCCAGTTTGTTTGTTCAGGCACAGTTTAGGTACCCATGCCTGAACTTTAGGTCTGGATTGGTTCAGTACAACATAATTGGTTCAGTACAACATAATAGGTTCTTTGCCTAGATTTGGTTCTATAGCCTAGTCCGGATCGATTTAGAACCGACTTCTGTTTTCCAAGAATCATGTCAAGACCCTTGGAACCAGAGGTGAATCGTTCTAAAGCTGATCTAAGATCCTTAACCTGAGTTTTTAGGGAGGAGTTCTCTTTCTCAAGTTTTTCAACTTGAGTAGGAGTTCCTTCTTGAACCTTCTCGGTTAAGGGTTTAGAGTCAGCTCCCTCTTTCAGGAGTTTTACTTCCTGTCGGAGGGATTCGACTCGGAGTTTAACTTTTGCCAAATCTCGAGAAAGATACGAAATTAATTCATTTAATTAACTTCTATTAAAACCACTTACCTTGATTTCTCCATCCTCTGAAAATGTCAGTCTGCCGTCATCCTGTTCTGATTCTGACTCGGTCTCGACTTCTTCTGAGGCGGTTAGTGCAAGTAGGTTTGACTGTGGGACCTCTTCTTCTTCTTCGGAGGAGGACTCGTCCCACGTTGCTTGAAGTGCCTTTTTCCTTCTATTCTTCTTGGTCTCCTTTAGGTTCGGACACTCCGTCTTGTAGTGACCTTTCTTCTTGCACTCATAGCAGGTCACGTTGAGCTTGTTCTTTTCTTTTGCGGGTTCAGCTGGTTCGTCCTTTCTTCGGCTTGTTTTCCGTCTGTTGGTTTGGTTCTTCAATTCTTTGTAGTAGCTTCGGGCCAGTCTGACCAGCTTAGGTCGATCTCCTTCTTCGTCTTCTGAGTCTGAGTCTGAGTCTGAGTTAGACTCGGGTTCAGGTTGAGGCTTCTTCTTTGTTGTCCTTCCAGTTTTTCCTGCAACAAAGGTAATACCTTTCTCGGCCAGATTGCAGTTAGTCTGTTCGTGTAATTCTAATTCAGAGAACAATTCATCTAATTTAATTTTAGAGAGGTCCCTTGAAACCTTGTATGCATCTACCATAGATGCCCACAAGGTGTTTCTTGGGAAAGCATTTAAAGCGTACCTTATTAGGTCACGGTTTTCGACCTTGTGACCAATGGTGTGTAGACCGTTCATTAGTTCTTGAATTCGGGCGTGAAGCTGCGCTGCCGTTTCGTTGTCGCTCATTTTGATTGTGTACAGCTTGTTCAGGAGGAGATCTCTCTTGCTGATCTGAGTGTCTGATGTTCCTTCGTGCAGCTCGATCAGTTTCCCCCACAGCTCCTTGGCACTGTTGAATGGGCCGACCCGGTTCAGCTCATCTTTTGTTAAGCCGCATTGAAAGGTCTGGGTCACCTTTACATCAGCTTCAATTTTGCGTTTCAGAGCGGTGTCCCATTCTGAGTAGGTTTGAGGTACTCCTTCAGCGTTTCTCGGAATCTCCAGTCCGGACTGGATGATTATCCACATATCCACCTGAGTTTTCAGGTGGACCTCCATTTGACTTTTCTAGTAGGAAAAGTCTTCTCCACTGAAAAGTGGAGGTCTGGTTGTGCTGAATCCTTCTTGTATGACCATTAGGGATTTTATCTAAAAAAAAACTAAGAAAAAAAACTTTGTCCCAAGACTTGGTCTTGGATTAGTAGTGCCGGATAAATAAAATTAAATATCGAGGGGTGTTGCACCAACCTCGATTAACGAGAAAAATTTTGAAAAATTTCGTAATGTTTTAAAAAAATCCGAAAATTTTTTCAAACTGGTGGTTGCACCAAATTTGAACTTCCCCGCTCTGATACCACTTGTTGGATCGAGAGAAACGATAGAGGGGGGGTGAATATCGTAAAACGCTCGGATTGGAAAAGAGAATGCGTAGCGGAAGATTAAAAACAAGAACACGCAAACACCAAGGTTTTTACTTGGTTCGGAGCCTAGGTCGACTCCTACTCCAAGGCCCACGGTCGCTGACCATTTACTGCGGGCAATACTATAATCGCGCAAAATCAGTTATAGTAATGGAATTACAGTTAAAGTGCAGTACTGAAATTAAACTCTTCTTTTTACCGACGTTCGGTGTAGATTACTTTTTCCGGAGTAGTAGGACGTCGTCGGCGCTTGTATCTCGAGTCGGGAGGTTGCTGGAGCAGAGCGCGGAAGCAGAAGAGCGTGAATGCGTTCGAGAGCTTGGTTGTCCGAAAGCCTTGGCGTTGGGTGCTATTTATAACACCTTGGGGCACCCTGGACGTCTGGGGCGCCCCCCACGTGTCACATGATCCAAGCTTCGCTCGGTCAACCTCTATCCCACTCAAATAGGGCTGAGGTTTGACACTGGAGGCGCTCGGGACGCTGGGGGTGGCCTGGCTGACTTCTTCAGCGTGGGCTTCTCGGCTGGATAAGGGTAATCGGCCTTGCTGGCTTATGCGCGGGGCGCCCTGGGCGCTGGGGGCGCCCCGGCCAGTAAGCAGCCGAAGCACTTATTCCTTTTCTTGTATTGTGTTGGCCTTGGGGGCGCCCGGAACACTGAGGGCGCCCTGCTTAGCTACTTGCCTCTCTCCTTTGGGCATTCTGAGCTGCAGACACACGTTCCTTCGGTCCTGCATCCAGGGTTAGTCCAAAACAATATGAAGCAATAGAGTATTTTATTTATACAGCCTTAGCTGTCTTGGTTCTGACTTTGGGTCTTCAAAATGGAACCCTAGGTCGAACCGACGCCTACTGTTCTCTCAACGGGGAACGCGTCCTCACCTACTCCTCTCAGGAGAATGTACCTGATGCCAACCGGCTCCTCCGGTTGGACTTTTGCCTGGCGGTCCTTTGCCAGGTCTTGGATACCAAGCTGTCCTTCGCCCGGTGCCTAGCATTCCTTCGCCAGGTCTTCAGTCCCAAGTTGTCCTTTGCCTAGTGCCTAACATTCCTTCGCCAGGACTTCAGTACCCTGGCCTTCCTTCGCCAGTGCCTAGCAGTCCTTCGCTAGGGCTTTATACCCTGACATTCCTTCGCCAGTGCCTAGCAGTCCTTTGCTAGGACTTTGTATCCTGCACACTTGATTAACATGTTAGATGACAAATAAGACTTAACTTTTGAACCCTTTTGCCATTATCAAAACTCAGGTTCGACTTGGGTGCTTTCTGCACTAACAATGTCGAGTCCTATTTTCAAGTAATTTTCTTAAAATAGATTTGTCCTCCTTTAGTTATGCTTCGAGGTTATGATGGATGTTTGTTTCTCAGAATACAATGACAAACTGTGAATCTCCACCCAACGTTGGTAATCATAATGAATTGAGATTATACCCAAGAGGTTATGAATACGTCGTTAACAATAGTTGATGTTTTCGTTACACTTTTGAGCAGCAAGCAAAAAATGATTTATGTGGCAAAATATTGATTGTTCCACTTAGACAAATTTTGTCTCAGCTGGTCTGACATTCGATGCGCATACACGAATCGACTTGGTTGCAAATCCGGGCTCTAAATTTCCTCCCATGTGCCACACGTATAAGAGAGAGAGTCTCTCTCCATACATTTATTCACATCATACATTTATGTGTAACAATATAAACCAACAATAGTGTCATGAAACTCTCAATGTGAGATTAAAACTCATACACAAAGGAGTTTCCTTCTTCCTTTTCACCTCCTTTTCCA
The DNA here is from genome assembly GCA_024364735.1 of Boesenbergia rotunda. Lineage (NCBI taxonomy): Eukaryota > Viridiplantae > Streptophyta > Magnoliopsida > Zingiberales > Zingiberaceae > Boesenbergia > Boesenbergia rotunda. The sequence continues at coordinate 56,897 of JAGFNQ010003757.1, forward strand.
TTCACATTTCTGACAACCCTCCTCCTCCTCGCATGAATGAAAATAGTATATGTGATAGCATTTAACAGTTGGACACCATATCCATGAATTGTTTTGTCGTCTATATAAACATTGACATATTTCACTCAGAACTCTCCTTGATACAACTTAGTTTTCATGAGTGTATTTGTTCTTGGACATGAACACGTCTGGTTCTATGAGAAGTTCTAAGAATTATATCTCAAATTCTCTTCAAAGTGACCTCACTTCTTTCTCACATAGGTGATCTCTCAAGAGTATTCCATATTACTCTGCTGGATCATTAAAAGCTGTGTATTTAACCTCTATCCTTCACTGATCTATTGGGTCGTTCTTCGGCAGTGAGCAACTTTGTCGATGCAATTAGGTTGTCCCTTTGATCATTGTTTTTGGGATATCCAGTCTGCATAGGTTGGGTTTCCTTTGCACCAACATTTCTCATCAGAATTAAGCTCATCTCTCATGATGAACTTGCAGCTAACTCTTTATTTAACCTTTTAGTTAATGAATCTGCTAGACTATCCTTTGACTTGATATAGTCATATGTGATAACTCCAATTAAAAGTAATTATCTAATGATATTATTGTAAGATGTGTATACTGAAAGACATGACTTCTTTATATGAACATCTTCATTTTGAAAAGAGAATCATAACTTCACTAGGTGCCTGTTTATATTAGTACATACATGAAGTCCAATTACATTGCATTTTAGATAACATGTTGTGTGGTGTCACACGGAAGATCATGTTATCAGTTCCAGCTTAGTATAAATAGAAGCTCACAACCGAGATGGAATTGGACAACCTATCGGGATGGTTGTAGTGTAATTAGGTGTGGTTGGTCTTGACCATAGAATTACACTAGTGTGCTTTGAGTACATTGAGTAGGACTGAAACCCGAGGTTATCCAATTTGTACTGACTCGAGAATTGGATAGGACGTCAAGATATTATTATGGAGCACAATCCCTTAATCACGATATAATAACGGACATATATTATTAATTATTATTTTTTTGATTTACCAATGGGCGAGATCTATTCTGTTAGATCGATAGGCCCGGTAAGTTAGGAGATAATATTAATAATATGATGTGCTGTTGATTATTGACGGAATCCATGTCCTAGTGAGTCGGGTTGATAATGCCCCCTTGATGAGCTTAAAAGGTTCATCATGCTAAACCCTGCAGGTGGATTTGATCCGGCATGATGATAAGGTCGAGTGGTACTAGTCAAGGAACCAGAGGTTAATTAATTTGAATTGTCAGTAATTAAAATTAATTAACGGACATTCAATATCTTAAACATGGGGGGATGGACGACTCGTAATATGTGGAACCCATATGAAAATATGGGGGTTGGTGTGGAAGTTCAATTAAGATCCTTTAGTGGAATGGATCTTAATTAATGGATCGGGTTTAGATCCATTGGTGGGCCAAGGTCCAACTCCTCCACTTGGTCCTTACCTTAGCCCTATAAATACCATATTAGATCAAGAAACCAAGGCTTAATCAATTGATCATAATCCAAGGCTTTTTCTCTTCTCCTCTTCTCTCTCTCCTAGGTCTTGTGGTCGGCGCAAGGAAGAGGAGTGATCTCCTCTTCTTTTCTTCCTCCTCCCACCACCATCTCTTGGCTGAAGGTCACATAGACAAGGAAGGGACCTCCTCTTCCTTTTGTGGTGCTCGGCGGCGAGAGAGGACTGGTCGGCGGGCGGTGGAGGGCAGCGCAAGAGGAGGGTGCGGCGGTGCCGCAAGCTGAGAGGAAGGGAAGGATTCGGCCAGTTTTGGGTGGGAGAGAAATTGGTTTCTCTCTTCCATTCTCTTCTTCATCCTCTTCCTTGTGGCCCGCGCAAGCTTGGAGGCTTCTGGTGGTCGGCGGCGCAAGGAGTTAGGGAAGGTGGCCGGCGGTTCCAAACCCTAGAGCTAGGGTTTGTGTTGGCGTGAAGAGAAGGTCCTTTGGAGTGCCTCGGTGATCTCGATTCTCGATAGACCATCGCCCACACGACGTTCGGGAAGGGAGGGACATAAGGTAGAAGGTCGCGAGGTGATCGGGAAGGTATAACTCTTCCCAAACTCCTTTGATTATGTTTGTGACATGTTTGCTAACCTCGTCATTTCATGTTAGTTAGTTTATTATTTTGATTTTGTATCATAGCCAATAATTTACTAATTGGACCTCGACCATAAACACAAAAGTCGGCGATCCACTCGTCGCCTTTTCCGCGGTCGAACGGTCCAGCAAATTACAAGATCGATTTTTGTAATTGGCCGAGTTATAATTTGGATCGTTCGATACGACACGAGATGGTCGTTGGGAGACGGGTCTCCATTCAGATTAATTTTTTAATCCGTAGACATGGAGTGGTCTCTCGGAACGACCAAGTATTCGCTTAGGAAACCCGCCAAGCCATACCCAACAATTGGTATAAGAGCTGAGGTTTCCGACTTTGTGTGTTTAGGATTGGTTAATTTGTGCATCTTCATACATTTTATTTTGCTGGATGATGCGTGGATGTGCGTAGGCTAACTTTGTGTTGCAGGCACAAGATTCCAACTTGTCATGTCCAAATAATGGTTATATGAATGGTTGTGCAAGTTTAATGTAATTAATTAATCCTCGGGGTTGACGAGGCTAGGTATTTAATTTTTGTAATTAAATACGACACATGTTTAGCTGAGTTATTTACTTTACTTTCGATCTAGTTTTCATGTACACTCCCTTGTGGAGTATAGGATCGATGATGTAAATGAGTAGCTAGTCATTTCGGCTCGGAGAACCCTCAAGGTAGCTTGCGCAGAAGGAAGGGAGGAGCGGACGAAGTGACGACACGACTGGAGACACATTAGAGACCAAGGGCCATGAAAGTGGGAAAATCTAGGATTTTCTGCATTTTTCATATATTTGGTTATGTGCTTGGTTGTATGGTTGTGCTAAGTGAAAATTCCTCGAAATAAATTACTAAGTGGGAGAGAGACCCTAAGGGCCTCACGACCTCCATTGCAATCTGATATGTGATGCGAACAAGCCCACGTGTTAGCTCTGAGTGCCTTCCTCCATAACGGATACGCTTGTTCTGCGGATCACAAGATCAGAAAAGATTATAGAAGATTATTTAAAAGCGTGTGCACTTCCCCAACGGAAGGCATATAATCTTAAATAATTCTCTTAGTGTCGTGTAATGGTAAACACTTAGATACAATTATTAGTATCCTCCCCAACGGAGTCATTGCTAATAATTTGTAGGGCTGAAGTTGACCAACTATTAGTCTTACTTGTCAAAAAGTTAGGTTGACAAGATAGTAAGATTAATGGGTAAAACCTTCTCGAACGAATGTAGGGTTTGTATACGTCCACACTAACGTGGGATGCAAATTCTCGGTGTTTGAGATGTTGGTTGATTTCGAAAATTTATTGTTTTGAGGAATCAATTTATTTTCGATTTCTAAAGTAGTGTATGTTGTGATTATCAGGTTTTTCATAATGACCTTCAACCCACTAGCAACAATTCTTAAGGAAAATAAACTTACTGGCCCAAATTACATAGACTGGAAGAGGAACCTTGACATTGTCCTCACTGCTAAAGAGTATAAATTTTTACTCTTCGAGGAATGTCCGGAAAGGCCTAGAGAGTGTTAGGATCTTGGGATGGCTAGAGAGGGGGGTGTGAATAGTCACCCACCAAAACTCACTTCTTCTTCCTAAAATCAGATTAGCAGCGGAAAACAAACAAACAGAAAGAAACGAAAACAGAGACTAACACAGTGTTTACAAGGTTCGGGGATAACTTGCCTCTACTCCTTGGCGTGCCCATGAGGTGGGCGATCCCTTGATCTTCGGCAGATCAGGCCCCGGAATGAATCCGGCTAAAAACGTCCTCCTTCTCGATGGAGTAATCTCTCCACAAATGTCTCAGAAGTATATCAAGTGAAGCACAAGAGACTCAAGAAGAAAGCTTACACAACAGTAGCAAGCAAAAACACCAGTAGTAAGCAGAAAGATCAAGAGAAAAGCAAGTCGCAGAGAACACCAACAACTCAATAGCAAAACCCTTCGCTCCGTTGTTCTTCTTCTACTCTGCTTCACCAACTTCTTCTTGTTAAGCTTTTCTTCTGCACACCTACAGGCGTCGTCACCCACTGCACACATACAGGCATCGTCACCCACTGACCCCTTCTGAGCTCTCAGCATACTGAAGTCATCCTCTTCAGCTATCCTCTGCAGCTTCCGGTCAGGTGCCGTTGAAACCTACAAATGTGTATCAAACAAAATAGCACCAGAGAAAGTCACCCTTGACCCTTCTTCTTGCTCCTTCATTTGAATATCAAAGCTCTGTGTCGTCTGCACACTTATAGATTCATTAGCGAAGCAAATCAGAAGTAAATCAGAAATCAGAACTGTGCTGACAATAATTTGAATTAAAGTTCAGAGGTGTTGATCGGTCACCTTGACCGATCAGACAACCTCCTGACCAATCAGACTCTATCTTGATTGATCCAGTGATGTTCTGATCGGTCTCACTGACCGATCAGAGACCAGGGAATCGGTCACCAGACCGATCACTACACTCGCTGGAACTTTAGGTCAAATCACCTGATCGGTCAAAGTGACCGATCAGGGAATTCCCTGATCGGTCAAGGTGACTGATCAGGCAGGTGCTGGACCGATCAGGATCCATCCTGATCAGTCCAGGCCGGTTCTGATCGGTCGCACTAACCGATCAGAGATTCTTGTGATCTTTCTGTGACCACACAGAATGTTTTCTGATCGGTCACCAGACCGTTCAGAAAATCTTTTGTTTCCTCAGAATCTTTCTGGATCGGTTAACAGTCCGATCAACTATCAAAAGAGTTTATGCCAACTCCCTGATCGGATTTCAGACCGATCCAGCCAACTTTACTCTGATCATTTGATTAATTCATGGCCAATTCTATCCATGACTAACTCAAGTTAGACCCTGAGTTCAGAGAACAGACCCCCTTGCCCTCTCTGACTCAGTCTGGTCCGGAGAACGAGCTACCGAGCCCTCTCCGACTTATCCCGGTCCAGAAAATGAGCTACCAAGCCCTTTATGACCAGAGTCTGGAGAACAAGCTACCGAGCCCTCTCCAACTTATCCCGGTCCAGAAAATGAGCTACCGAGCCCTTTATGACCAGAGTCTGGAGAACGAGCTACCGAGCCCTCTCTGACTCATCCCGGTCCAGAAAACGAGCTGTCGAACCCTCTCTGACCAAAGTCCAGAAAATTAGCTACCGAGCCCTCTCCGACTCATCCTGGTCCAGAGAACGAGCTACCGAGCCCTCTCTGACCAGAGTCCGGAGAACGAGCTACCGAGCCCTCTCCGACTCATCCCAGTCCAGAGAACGAGCTACCGAGCCCTCTCTGACCAGAGTCCGGAGAACGAGCTATCGAGCCCTCTCCGACTCATCCTGGTCCAGAGAACGAGCTACCGAGCCCTCTCTGACCAGTACACTTAATCGGAACTTAACTATCTGATCTCAATTCTCACTCAACCGAACTTAAATATGTGTCAACATCAAAACGACAATCAGGTCAGGCTGCATCAACAATCTCCCCATTTTTGTTGTTTGACAACACGATTTAAGTTTAGGTATTAGGTGAAAATAAGAGTCAAGTTTATTATTGCAAGGGAATCATAATCCTCCTCCCTACAATAGTTATGTTCGTTAACAGGTAAAGAAAACAAATCCTAAACTTAACTAACCATCCTTTCCCCCTTTGTCAAACACCGAAAAGGGTGTAGACTGGTTATTAAGTTCATAATCTCCCCCTTAAAACAAGGGTCTCTCCCCAAAACCAAAAGAGACGAAGAGTAATAGTTGAATGGCATATGAAAGACATATAGCAGAAATATATCATGACAAAAAACGTATATGCATCATATGACACTAAGTAATGGAGTAATGAGTAAAAACAGAATATAGCTGATGACAGAAATAAACACCAAAACAAGCATAGCATAATGTCACATAGTCAGAAGAAAATATCAACAACAGTCATAAGTCAAAGCCAACATCAAAGTACATCAGTCCTGATCATCGGAAGCACGTAGGACATCAAACTGCATCGGATCAAATGCAGGTATATCAGTGTCAGTAGAAGGCAGAAAACTCCCCGGAGCCATGCTGCTCGATGCCTGATATGTAGGACCGGTGTCGCCGATAGAGGGGGTGTTGGTGCAGGAAGCACCATATCGAACCTTGTTTTGATATTGGCAAAGAATTCAAAGTTAAGTTTATTTGTGATATAATAAAGTTACTCAAGTGTGCAGAGACAAAGTCCTAGCGAAGGACTGCTAAGCACCTGGCGAAGGAATGCCAGGAAATAAAGCCCTAGCAAAGGACTGCTAGGTACCTGGCGAAGGACTGCCAGGATACAAAGCCCTAGCGAAGGACTGCTAGGCAACTAGCGAAGGGCTGCTAGTCACCAAGCCCTAGCGAAGGACTGCTAGGCAACTAGCGAAGGGCTGCTAGTCACCAAGCCCTAGCGAAGGACTGCTAGGCAACTAGCGAAGGGCTGCTAGTCACCAAGACCTAGCGAAGGACTGCTAGGCACCAGGCGAAAGACAACTTGGTATCCAAGACCTGGCGAAGGACTGTTGGGCAAAAGTCCAACCGGAGGAGCCGGTTGGCATCAGGTAAATTCTCCCGAGAGGAGTAGGTGAGGACGCGTTCCCCGTTGAGGGAACAGTAGGCGTCGGTTCGACCTAGGACTCCATTTTGGAGGCCCAAAGTCAGAACCAAGACAGCTAAGGTTGTATAAACTAACATCTCATTGCTTTATGGTGTTTTGGACTAACCCTGGATGCATGACCGAAGGAACGAGTGTCTGCAGCTCAGAGAGCCTCAAAGGAGTGAGGCAGCAGCTGACCAGGGTGCCTGGAGTGTCCCGGGCGCCCCCAAGGTGAACACAAAACACATGAAGCAAAGGGCAGGCTTCGACAGTTCATGGGCGGGGCGCCCCCATGCTCCCAGGCGCCCCAGCTACTCCCGGGCGCCCCCGCTGCTCCCGGGCGCCCCCAGCGTCCCGGGCGCCCCCTGCGCAAGCTGTCGAAGCAGAAGCCAGCGAAGCCAAGGGATAAGCTCTGGCCCGGTCAACCCGGGCACCCCCAGCGTTCCGGGCGCCCCAGTCAAAGCTTGATCCCGAGTTTTAAGGGATCAGAGCTGACCGAGAGCGAAGCGGATCGGTTGACACGTGGGGGGGGCACCCTCGACGTTCCGGGCGCCCCCAGGGGCTATAAATAGGCCCTCGACCCCAAGGCTTCAAACAACACTTCTTCCAACGCCAACGTGCTCTTCGACTCAAAGCGCTCTGCTCCAGGAACCTTCCACTCACGACTCAAGCGCCTACGACGTCCATCTGCTCCGAAGTATAAACTACACCGGACGTCGGTAACGAAGAGATATTTTCTTTTAGTTTACTATACCACAATTGTACAACTCTTGTAAACTATTTTTGCGAACTTATAGAATTGCCCGCAGAAAACGGTCAACGACCGTGGGCCTTGGAGCAGGAGTCGACCTAGGCTCCGAACCAAGTAAAACTACCTATGTTCGCGTTTGTTTTTATTCCGCTGCGTACTTGCTCTAGTTTTTATCCGAAAAGCGTTTAACGATATTCACCCCCCTCTATCGTTTCTCTCGATCCAACAGGGGGGGGGGTGAATATCGATCGTGAAAATCTTGTCGTGAAAACCTCGTAAAACTTTCGATCTACTCAGAGCGTTAGTGCAGCGGAACAGTAAATAAAAATAAAAGCAAGACAGGGACACAGCGGGATTTATTTACTTGGTTGCCAACTCCCCAGGGTTAGTACGTCCAAGACCTATGTACTCGGCGTGAGTCCACTATTGGTCTCCTTTCCGAAATTTCTGGAGGCGGAGAAAACCCGTCTTAGAGTGTAACAGTACAATCAAAAGTATAGCAAATTAAGTACAGAATATTAAATGCAAACCGAACAAAACAAAGTTGAAGCTCGGCCGATCTGGACCTCCGAAGTGCCGCGCACTTCCTCCTGGAGCCTCCCGGTCGTAGAGCCTCGTCTTTAGCACGTTGTCATTGGTCAGAATGATCAGAATGGCTTATAGCAGTTGTGTCTGAAGCAGAGGGGTCGAAGCCCCTTTTATAGCACTCCTGGGGGCACCCTGGACGTCGGGGGCGCCCCGATAAACCTGGTCAAACCTTATCCCTGCGTCGACCTCGCCGCAGCTGATAAAACCTTTGACCAGGGCACCCCGGACCTCCCGGGCGCCCTCATGAAGGCTTATCTGTGTTTCGGACTTGAAACAACAACTACAGCTTTGAACCCGGGCGCCCCGGACCTCCCGGGCGCCTCGCTTGAAGCCTATTCTGCTTACCACACAACATTGCCTTTTCTCTGCTTTAGCTTGGGCGCCCCCAACACTGGGGGCACCCTGGATGATGGGGGCGCCCTGCTTCAGGGCCTCCAGCCACCTGCTTTGTCTTTCAATCTTGGTACCTACAAGATATACAAACACAAATCACATACATATAATATTAGCCTTAAGGACTTGGTTCGGACTTTGGATCTCCACGAAACCCTAGGTCGAACCGACACAAGTTCTCACCCCCGAGAACGCGCCTTCCACCTACTCCTTTCAGGAGCCGATTGCCACCCAGTCCTTCGGGTGGACTTTTGCTTAGACTCCGATTACTCCGGATCTCGAGACGCCCGAACCCCGACCCGTCTCTACTTCTATCCTTAGTCATCGCTCAGCTAAGTTGCTCAGTCCCTCGGACCAAGACTCCGTGCCCAAACCCTAGGTCAGGTCTTCAAAGCCTAGCAGTCCTTCGCCAGGTGCCTAGCAGCCCTTTGCTGGGTCTTCATTATCAAGCAGTCCTTCGCCTGGTGCCTAGCAGTCCTTCGCTAGGTCTTAGACTCCTAGCAGCCCTTCGCTAGGTGCCCAGCAGCCCTTCGCCAGGTCTTAGGGTTTCGATGCCTAGCAGCCCTTCGCTAGGTGCCCAGCAGCCCTTCGCTAGGTCTTATGGTTTCGATGCCTAGCAGCCCTTCGCTAGGTGCCCAGCAACCCTTCGCTAGGTCTTAGGGTTTCAATGCCTAGCAGCCCTTCGCTAGGTCTTAGGGTTTCGATGCCTAGGTTAACTAGGACTTTTCTTCAACTTAGGTTACTTCTCCTTTGCTCCCCTTTGTCTGTTTATTGTATCACTGACTTAAGTGTATTGTCAAACATTAAAACACTTAAAGAAGAACATCATTGATGCAACTTGCACCAACAATCTCCCCCTTTTTGATGTTTGACAATAACTTAAGTTAGATTGGTTTAAGGGGCTAACTTACCTTCCTTGGGATCAAAAATGAAAAAAAAATGATATAAGTTTTGAAACTATATTTTTGATTTTTGGGAGAAAATTTTTCTAACTTAAGCACCTCTCCCCCTTTGTCATACATAAAAAAAACACAAGAAAATACTTGTACCAACAATAAAAACCTTTGGTTCTTTTTGAGAATACTTAGTGCAAAATTTTTGAAAGCATTGTATTTTGAATGGTATATTGCATTTTTTGAAAAATGCATATTTTGAAAAAGATGCTATGCGCTTTGAACAGTACAAGTACTTTGAAAATTATTATGATCTTTAAAAAAAATGCAAGTACTTTTCTAATTTTTGAAAAATATAAGTACTTTTGAAAGAATGCTATTTTGGAAAATATAAATATTATGCATATTTTGCAAGTACTAACTATTTTTGAAAAAGATGAAACTTTGAAAAATCTAAGTAATTTTTGAAACATAATATTTTACTTGACTATGTTTCTTTTCCAGTCTGACACAATCCTAGGAAACCTTGTTAACTGCAAGGATATTTTCCTAAGTACCCTGGAAATTCTTCAAACTCAAGTAAATATTAACAGAATTTTGCCAAAAAAATGATAGTACTTTTTGAAAAATGTGTGAACTTTTGAAGACCCAATATTTTACTTGACTTGGTTTATCTTCCAGTCTGACACCATCCTGGGAAACCTTGTTGACTACAAGGACATTTCCTAAGTGTCCTGGAAATTCTCCAACCCAAGTAAATATTTTTTTTCAAAAATAATTTCATAAGTCACACAAATTCTGACAAATAGAATAATAGTATTTTGAAAGACTACTTATGTTTTTAGCAAGATTTGAAAATACCGCGCATGAAAATATTTGAAATAATCAATAATTCTTTTAACTTGATCTCCCCCTAAACTTGACCCAATCCTGGGAAGCTTGTTGACCACAAGTACTCTTCCTCTGAGTCTTAAGGTTTGATTCAAATCAAAGGAATTATCTAATAATTTCAAAACAATTAATTATACAAAAAAACTATTTTCAGAAGTTTGATTCATACTCCCCCTTAATTTGACACATCCTAGGAGTCCTTGTAGATTATGAAGTGGACCTTCCTCTGTGTCTTTAGGGTTTATCAAAATCAAACAAGACAAAGCCCACTTTTAGAATGTATTTTTAAAGCCCGGTTTCGAAAATCATTTTAAAAGACAGTGGTTGTTCAAGGACAATTTTTGAACCAGAATAAACCACTCCCCCTGTACCCAACATCGTTTGACTCTATCTAAGTGCCTTAAGGAACTTTAGTGTTGTCCTAAGAGGCTTGTGTCTAATTGAGTGAGTCAAACAATTTTTGAAACGATATACTTTTGAAAAATGTATAATATGTATAATCAATCAGACAAGCATGAATTCCATAAAAACATTATTATGTTGAAGCACTATTTTGAAAATATATTTTTAGGAAATTATTCTAACAATTTTGAAAAACAATTATGAAAAAAAATATTTTTCAATTCATTAGTCCTTAACATCTCACCCATTTTAGATGTATCAATACAACAAGCATGGTTGCCTTATAGGTGTATTGTGAGATGCTTGAATCATTTTTCTTAATTTATTATTGACTCTAAGATTTAATTGAAGCTTGTGTTAGATTTGAATTTGACAAGAAGTAACTTGAATTTGAATTTCAAAAATTGGCTCTCAGGTCTTGGCGAAGCACTAGGCCTTCTTTGGCCGTAGTCTTATTGGATCATCAACCCTTTCCTTGACAAAGCCTTTTAGTGAAATTTCATTTTCAAAATTACTTTTTAAAAAATTCTAGTCTAACTAGTTTGGATCTTGGATCGGTAGCTTCGGCTAGTTTCACGAGTCTAAAGAGACCAAGTAGAGTATACTTGACCTTATTAGAATTGGCTTCCCTAACGTACTATCATCTCACCGCCACCCAATACTATGTTGATCAAGTTTCAATTATTCATTTTCCTATAGCCGTTCTAATATATGCATAAATTTTAAATATGAATGACATGTCATATATTAAAAGAAGTAGCAAATGCATGGCATGACAATTATGTATGAGTCAAACAATTCAAACCATTTATTTAGGTTTCTAAAAATGTATCAAATTCTCGATTTGATACATGTCGTGTGAATCCACGAATATGCCAACCCACTTTGACATATTTAATTTTATTAAATTAATTGTTGCAGTTTGGATAAGGTTTTAGTTTAGTACGAGTTTAAGTTATTTTGGATTAAGAATTAATTGTAGTTTGAATTCATTTGAAAATGAATTAATTTAATTGATTTGAATTACTTTGAATTAATTAAAGATGACTTTATTTGAAGTAAATTGAATTAATTAACTTTATTTGAATTAAATTGATTTGATTAGGATTTAATTGATTTAATTAAGATTTAATTAAGGTTTAATTCGAATTTAATTAAGATTTAATTTAATTAAGATTTAATTTTAATTTAATTAAGATTTAATTTTAATTTAATTTAATTTGAATTTAATTTTAATTTGAATTTAATTTTAATTAAGATTTAATTTAATTTGAATTTAAATTTAATTTAATTTGAATTTAATTTTATTTAAGATTTAATTTGAATTTAATTTTAATTAATCTTTAATTTATTTTTTATTTAAGATCAAATTAATTAATATTAATTTGAATTAATTGAATTTATTTGAATTAATTTGAATTAATTTGAATTTATTTGTTTTATTAATAATCGTGGATTTAAGTTCATCATTTTCATTATTTCGAAAATTTCTGCTTCATCTTTATCTATCTTTTCAAATTTTTTTAACAATTCGTATTTATTTGAACCTTTGTAATTTTTATTAATTATGACCTTGATCTTAGATAGTTCCATATCCTCCTCATTCTCAAAATTATATCTTTTAATATCCTTAAAATAGGAGGAGTAATTTGGGCCACTAGTTAAGGTTTTGTAATAGTTTTCAAGATTATCTATGATTAAATTATTATCTAGGAGAATTTTATCTTCAATATTATCCTCAGAATTATCCTCAGATACATCTTCAATATTTTCAAGAAATTCAAAATTAATCTCTAGATTATCCTTAAGATTTTCAAAATTAATTTCTGGATTATCCTTAAGATTTTCAGAATTAATTTCTGGATTAATTCTACTAACTTCAGAGTTATCTTTAGAATTTTTAGATTCGAATTCAGAGTTATACAACAGATTTTCAAATTTGAATTCATAATTATCTAAAGAATTTTCCAATTTGAATTCGAATTTATCCTTAGGATTTTCGAATTTGGATTCGGGATTAATTTCATATTTAAATTCAAAATTAATTGTATCATTATCCGTAAAATTATTAGAGTTCATTCCAGATTTGAGTTCAGAATTAATTTTAGCAATTATTGAATTGGTATTAATGATTAAACAGTTTATTTCTAACATTTTAGCCATATTCACATTTTGTAACTTGTCGTTCAAAATATCTACTTGACTATGCAGTAATTCTAACTTATCAGGGAAATTATCTAAATTATTAAAAGACATTGCAGGAATTTGTAAAACTTTTGGAACATAAATCTTACGTACCTTGGCCGGACACTTGTTCTTATAGTGTCCGTATTTTTCGCACTTGAAGCATTGTACGTGACTTTTGTCCCTCCGGCTTCCTGGCGCTGGTGCCTCCTTTGCCACCGGTGGTGAAGATCGAATCTTATGAGTAGGGTACTGATTTTTATAGTGCCCTGTCTCCCTGCACTTAAAACACGTAATTTGAAATTTAAAAACAGACATTTTAATTAAAATATACCTGATTCACCCCTGGGCTCCCCCTCAACTCCTGGCGTCGTTGCTCCGTCGACGGTTACTCCGGTGAAGAGCGGCTCCGCTCTGATACCAATTGTAGGACTGATGTCGTTGATAGAGGGGGGTGAATATCGATCGTGAAAATCTTGTCGTGAAAACCTCGTAAAACTTTCGATCAACTCAGAGCGTTAGTGCAGCGGAACAGTAAATAAAAATAAAAGCAAGACAGGGACACAACGGGATTTATTTACTTGGTTCCCAACCCCCCAGGGTTAGTACGTCCAAGGCCTATGTACTCGGCGTGAGTCCACTATTGGTCTCCTTTCTGGAATTTCCGGAGGCGGAGAAAACCCATCTTACAGTGTAACAGTACAATCAAAAGTATAGCAAATTAAGTACAGAATATTAAATGCAAACCGAACAAAACAAAGTTGAAGCTCGGCCGATCTGGACCTCCGAAGTGCCGCGCACTTCCTCCTGGAGCCTCCCGATCGTAGAGCCTCGTCTTTAGCGCGTTGTCGTCGGTCAGAATGATCAGAATGGCTTATAGCAGTTGTGTTTGAAGCAGAGGGTCGAAGCCCCTTTTACAGCAATTGGTGGTGATCTTGAACAAAACATAATCAGTAGCAGAGAGACGAAGAGCAGCGAAGGTAGGAAACTCACTAGCAAGTTCATCAAGCCAATCAGGTCTGGGGTGTCCGAAAAAGTACTCATATATGGAATCAGGGGTGACACCGTCGAACGGAGGCGGTAAAGGATCTGGAAGAGTAGGGTATATGGGATAGTAGTTTGTTGATCGACGACAGGCTAGATACTCAGAGAAAATAGGGTAAGTGAAATCCAGATTAGTCTTGGCCACTCGAGTTGTACACCCCATACCGCCATCACCTTGAAGATTGTTATAAAACTCGGAAACCAGGTCGGTATTGATGTTTCGTTCGAGAAAAACAAGTGACACAAGATCGTAAAATTCAATTATCTGTCTCACAGACGGGCAGTAATCATAAACATCGGATTTGTCAACCGATCGACACGGAAGTAGCTTAAAAGTTCGATTTTGAAAGGCTTGCTCGAATGAAGCATTAGGAAATCTTTAACTCGAAGAAGGCTGAGGTCGAGAGGATTGGTGGGAAGGTCTAGATTTAGAAGGCGATTTGGATTTGGAGGTACCCTCACCAGCCTTAGATTTTGAGGATTTCCTAATAGGGATTAGAGAAACACAAGGTGGATTAGGGGTGAAGGTCACGACACAACAACAAAAACGGTTGGATTAGAGGTGAAGGTCACGACACAACAACAATAACGGTTAGCAAATCCAAAATAACACATGTATTACTAACAGGTTACAAATGAGAAGAAAATTGAGATTAGTTGAAAATATTACTTGGGTGGCATGTTGTCGTTGGTTGAGGACTTCACGGTACAACCGCACGAGAAACCCGGAAGCACTGGAGAGACAGGAAGGAGAAGAAGTCTCGATGGAGATGGAAGAAGATGATGCTGTGGAGAAAATGGTCGGCGGCTAGGGTTGGAAGAGGTTTATGGGAAAACAGGGTTAATGTGGTTGGTGGATCGATCCACCAACTTAATTTAATGCATTAGATCAGACGGTCGATCCGATCAAAGAGTATCCGAACCGATCAGGAAGTATCCTGATCGATTAGAGAGAGTTTGATTGGTCATCTTGACCGATTAGGGAGAGCCCTAATCGGTCTCCTTGATCGATCAGGGAGTATTCTGATCGGTCTGTGGACCGATCAGTCAAGTTTCAGTTCGATATAGAGATAGTTTTGATCGGTCTGTGGACCGATCAAACCAATTCTTGATCGGCCACAATGACTGATCAGGGTGATTCCTGATCGATCTTTGGACCGATCACTCGCGATTCTGTGCCATACAAAAATGTGTTGGATCAGTCGGTGGACCGATCAGATTTCAAAAGAGTGTCTGAAACTCTGATACATTCCAGAAACTCCTGAAATCGTTTCAAACACCCCTGAATCAAATGAAAGGTCGTTTCCTTATGGATTTAAAATCCCAAAACACGTTTGTATCAGGTTCGTATCAAGTTTGTATCAAAAACAATGCTCCAACCAATTTTACTTGATTGGAATGTCCAAGTATGTTCTTGGAACCAAATACATATATATTATGCATTGGTTTTCCCTATACTTGGTCAAATTAATGATCATTATCTCTTCAACCTCATTATTCAAGGGATGCATGATACATTTTGAATAATTTGGTTGATCCTAACATCTCACCCTATTTCTAGCAACACAAAATATTTTGTTAGATCTTATAGTTTGTGTGAGATATCCCCAAGTTGCCCAGCAATTAGGAATGTTCATGAAGTGTTTTTACCATTATCCTATTGTGCATGGCACATCCCCAACTCCCTCCTTAGAAAGCTAAATTCACTTTCGGGTAGTGGTTTAGTGAAAATATCCGCTAGATTAGATTTTGACTCAACATGTGTGAGTACAATATCTCCTCTAGCAACATGATCTCTAATGAAGTGATGACACACTTTAATGTATTTGGTCCTTGAATGGTGGACTGGATTTTTTGTAAGGTTTATGGTGCTTATGTTGTCACACAACACTTGCACACTCTTGTTAGATAATCCATAGTCCTCTAAGGTGTGTATCATCCACAATAATTGTGATACACTCTCCCCCATGGCAATATACTCCACCTCGGTCGTGGAGAGAGCAACACAATGTTGCTTCCGACTTGACCAACTCACTAAAGATGATCCTAAGAATTGGCAACCCCCACTTGTGCTTTTCCGATCCAACTTGCACCCAGCATAGTCGGAATCGGTATAGCCTATCAAATCAAAAGACTCTGTACGGGGGTACCATAGACCAACTCCAATAGTGCCCTTAAGGTATCTCAAAATCCTCTTAACAGCAATTAAATGAGATTCCTTGGCACATACTTGGTACCTAGCGCACATACCCACAGCAAAAGAATGTCCGGGCGGCTCGCTGTGAGGTATAGCAAACTACCAATCATGCTTCTATATTGGGTCAAATCAACTGGCTTCCCACTCTCATCATTATCTAATCGCGTGTTAGTAGCCATGGGAGTGGTTTCCTCCTTTGAGCCACTCATATTGAATTTCTTGAGCATCTCTTGAGTGTATTTGGATTGATGCACATAAATTCCTTCTCTTGTTTGTTTGATTTCAAGTCCAAGGAAGAAAGTCAATTCTCCCACTAGACTCATCTCAAACTCACTCTCCATGTGCTCAATGAACTCATTCAAATAGCCCTTGTTGTTGGAGCCACAAATTATGTCATCGACATATACTTGGGCTACAAAAATATTTTCACCATCTCTATGTAGGAATAGTGTAGGGTCTATTTGACCTCTCACGAAGACTTTTTCAATCAAAAATATTGACAACGCTCAAACCAAGCACGAGGTGCTTGTTTAAGCCCATAAATAGCCTTCTTTAGCTTAAACACGTGGTTTGGAAATTCGGAATTTTCAAACCCCGGTGGTTGTTCAACATAGACCTCTTCTTTAATGAAACCATTTAAGAAGGTCAATTTTACATCCATTTGATAGAGTTTGAAACCTCTATGTGCTGCAAATGCAAACATCAATCGAATGGACTCCAATCATGCCACGGGAGCATATGTCTCATCGTAATCAAGGCCTTCAACTTGACTATAGCCCTTGGCTACTAAGCGTGCCTTGTTTCTTACGATTTCTCCCTTATGGTTCAATTTCTTCTTGAAGACCCATTTAGTTCCAATAATTGTGGTCTTCTTAGGTCTAGGAACTAAGTCTCAAACTCGACTTCTCTCAAATTGACTTAACTCATCTAGCATAGAAATAATCCAATCGGGATCATGTAATGTCTTGTCAACTACTCTAGTTTCAATTTCAGAAATCAAGGTGACCTCATTAGCCTCATTCCTAAAGAATGATCTAGTTTTAACCCCATGATGGATATCTCCAACAATTTGATCTTGGGGGTGACTTTAGGCTAACTTAGTTTGCCTTGGTGTTGGAGGTGCTTCTTGGATGGTTTCACTAGACACA
Organism: Boesenbergia rotunda; assembly: GCA_024364735.1. Classification (NCBI taxonomy): domain Eukaryota; kingdom Viridiplantae; phylum Streptophyta; class Magnoliopsida; order Zingiberales; family Zingiberaceae; genus Boesenbergia; species Boesenbergia rotunda. Next base: position 74,101 of record JAGFNQ010003757.1, read on the forward strand.
GGTTCAGACTCAAGGTCAGGCTGAGCCCCATGTAGTCTAGGCTCACCATCATCAGACTCATCCGCAACATCTCCAATACTTGGACTTTCACCCAATCCTAATCTCCTAAGTTCGAATTGAACTCCTTCTACATCTCCTGAATGATCAATCACTTTTGGGATCTCCTCAAATACAACATCAGAAGATTCTTCAACTAACATAGACTTCATGTTGTAGACTTGGTAAGCTTTGCTGACAAGGGAATACCCGATAAGTATCCCTTCATCAGCTTTTGCTGTGAACTTTCCAAGATGATCCTTGGTGTTTAAAATGAACACCTTACACCCAAACACTTGGAGATGTCTAACTGTAGGCGGTCTTCCAAACCAAAGTTCATGTGGAGTCTTTCCTAAAAACCTATGGATAAGAACTCGATTTTGCACATAGCAGGCTGTGTTTACAGCTTCAACCCATAAGTAGCTCGGTAAGGAGTACTCATTAAGCATGCTTCGCGCAGCTTCTTGTAGGACTCGGTTCTTCCTCTCTACGACACCATTTTGCTGTGGTGTTCTAGGAGTAGAAAACTCATGTCTATATCCTTTCTTTTGATAAAATTCTAAAAACTTATGGTTTTGAAATTCACCTCCATGATCACTCCTAATGATTTTGATTGTTGTAGATTTTTCATTTTTAGTTCTTCTACAAAAAGAAATAAAAATATCTAAGGTTTGGTCTTTATGTTTTAGAAAATAGGTTCATGTATATCTAGTATAATCATCAACAATCACAAAACAATATCTACTACCATTCAATGAAACTATGGTACTGCAATCAAACAAGTCCATATGTAATAAATCTAAAGCAGTAGAAGTACTTACAACGCTTTTACCTTTATGAGATGCTTTTGTTTGCTTACCCATTTGACATGCATCACATAATTTTTCTTTTCCGTACTTGATGCTCGGTAAATCTCGTACAAGTCCCTTGTTGGCCAGTTTCCGGATGTTCTTTATGTTCACGTGAGCCAACCTCCGGTGCCAAAGCCAAGATTTTTCTTCTTTTGACATGAAACACTTAACAGAGACATTAGTGGCACTTTTAAAAGAGACTTAATAAATGTTGTCTACTCTTGTGCCTACTAGTACTGTGTCATGTGTGTCATTGTGTCTAACTAGACACTGACTTGGGTGAAATTCAATTGTGTATCCCGCATCACACAATTGACTAACATCAGGAGATTGAAGGTTATCCCCTTAAGGGCATTCTTGATCCTAAGACATTCGGATATTTTAATGTCACCTATTCCTACAACCTTGAGACTACCATTGTTACCAAATGAAGTATTACCTCTACTTTTGCTTTGTAGGATAGTGAATAACGATTTATCCCTGGTCATATGTTTGGAGCACCCACTATCAACAAACCACGTTGATAGATGCTCCCCCTCAACCAATGCCTACACAACACGAAAGATAGATGATTTAGGTACCCAAACCTTGAGACCTAATGCACCTACAATGCAAGTCTTTGGCACTCATGCCTTGGTCATTTTCTTCCTAAGTCCTTGAACCCTAGAAACATTTGATGATTTAAACTAGGTTCTAGACATCAATGATATCTACACGTTAGATTTAAATGGCTTTCTTTATGGGAATGGAACTTTGTGCAATGATATCTACACGTTAGATTTATCTAGTGACGTTTTCAATATCGAAGTTAGCAACAAACATGCTCGAATAGATAATCGAATAGACTCCTACACTTGGCATTGCCGTCTTGGCCATGTAAGTAAGAAACGCATGACCGAATTACACCGATGTGGAATTCTGAAATCATTTGAACCCGGTTCATTTGATACATGCGAATCATGCTTAAAAGGCAAGATGACCAAATTACCCTTTTCTGGAAAAGGTAATCCAATGGGAGAATTACTTGGACTAATACATACTGATGTATGTGGACCAATGTCAACTCTTGCACAAGGAGGCTATAGTTACTTCATCACCTTTATCGATGATCACTCACGATTCGGGTATGTGTTCTTGATGAAACACAAATCTGAAGCTTTTGAGAAATTCAAAGAGTTCAGAAATGAAGTAGAGAAACAGCTTGGCAAAAGTATTAAGATACTTCGATCCGATCGAGGTGGTGAATACTTAAGTCAAGAGTTTCAAGATTATCTTAGCGACAATGGGATATTGTCCCAATGGACTCCGCCGTATACACCACAGCATAATGATGTATCTGAGAGGCGCAACCGAACCTTGATGGGCATGGTTAGGTCTATGATGAATCATGCAACTCTTCCAAAATCCTTTTGGGGCTATGCACTAAAGACAGCTGTTTACTTGCTAAATAGAGTCCCGACCAAGGTAGTCTCTACTACTCCATATGAGATATGGAATAGTAAGAAACCCCACTTAACTCACCTTAAGATATGGGGTTGTCCTGCTTATGTGAAGCGGACTGTATCAGACAAATTGGATGCTAAGTCTGATAAATGTCTATTTATTGGATACCCTAAGGAAACGAAGGGTTACCAATTCTATCATCCCTTGGAACAAAAGGTGTTTGTTTCAAGGCATGCTGTATTTCTAGAAAAAGAATTTCTTTTACAAGAAAACAGTGGGAGTGGCATTGAACTTGATGAAGTTCAAGAAACTCCAATAGACATTACAGAGACACCTAGTCTAGACCCACAACCAATAACTCATAATGATGAGATATCAGTTGAACCTAAAACAACACCACCTCTTCGTAGGTCTGATAGGACACGCAATATTCCAGAGAGATACGGATTTCTCATAAGTGAATCGAACGACGTGTTACTCATAAGCGATGACGAACCTGTCAGTTATGAAGATATTCTGAAAAATTCAGAAAGGGACAAATGACTTGAAGCCATGAAGTCGGAAATGGATTCCATGTACGAAAATCAAGTATGGGACTTGGTTAACCCACCTAAAGGGATTAAGCCCATAGGGTGCAAGTGGGTTTTCAAGAAGAAAACCGACATGGAAGGTAATGTAGTTACCTTTAAGGCTAGATTAGTGGCAAAAGGATATCGTCAAAAACAAGGAATTGATTATGACGAAACCTATTCGCCAGTAGCTATGCTTAAATCCATTCGGATGCTCCTAGCCATAGCAGCTCATTATGATTATGAGATATGACAAATGGATGTGAAAACAGCTTTCCTTAATGGAAACCTGCTTGAGGATGTATACATGATACAACCTGAAGGTTTCACATCGGTTGATAAAACCAAAGTATGCAAGCTTCGACGATCCATATATGGATTGAAGCAAGCATTTAGGAGCTTGAACATCCGTTTTGATGAGACAATCAAAGAGTTTGATTTCTCACAAAATCCTGACGAATCTTGTGTGTACAAGAAAGTTAGTGGGAGTGCAGTCGTATTCCTAGTACTATATGTCGATGACATCTTACTTATAGGAAACGATATATCAGTTTTACAGACAGTTAAAATTTGGTTTTCCAAAACTTTCTCCATGAAAGACCTGGGAGAAGCAACCTATATTCTTGGGATTAGAATCTATAGAGATAGATCAAAACGGTTGCTTGGTCTTTCGCAGTCTACATATATAGACCGAGTGCTAAAAAGGTTTAGCATGTCGGAATCCAAGAAAGGTTACCTTCCCATCAGGCATGGGATCAACCTTTCAAAGTCTATGTGTCCGCGCACAGAAGACGAGAGGATTTGCATGAATAAGATTCCTTATGCATCCACGATAGGATCTATCATGTATGCTATGTTATGTACTAGGCCCGATGTATCGTATGCTTTGAGTGTCACAAGCAGATACCAGTCGGATCCAGGAATGGATCATTGGGCGGCTGTCAAGACAATCCTTAAGTACTTAAGAAGAACTAAGGATGTGTTCCTAATATATGGAGAAGAAGATATGGTAATACGTGGGTATACAGATGCCAGTTTCCAGACAGATAAGGATGACTCCAAATCACAGTCTGGATACGTATTTACTTTGAATGGAGGCGCAGTAAGTTGGAAAAGTTCCAAACAAGACACCATAGCGGATTCTACCACGGAAGCGGAATATATCGCAGCTTCGGAAGCAGCAAAGGAAGCAGTCTGGATCAAGAAGTTTGTCTTCGAACTTGACGTGGTTCCAACCATTGATGAAGCAGTGCCGGTTTACTGCGACAACAATGGAGCTATTGCACAAGTAAAGGAACCAAGGTCTCATCAGCGATCCAAACACGTGCTTTGCCGCTATCATCTGATCAGAGAGATTATAAGTAGGAATGACATATAAATTGAGAAAATTCCCACTGAAAGGAATTTAGCGGATCCTTTAACTAAGGCCTTGCCTCAAAACAAGTTTGAGGGTCATGTTAGAGCCTGTGGTATTGGATACCGTAGCGATTGGCATTAGGCCAAGTGGGAGTTTGTTAGTGATATGAGAGAAGTGTCCTAAGGCAATCGCCTTATGATTGTAAACATTTATTTTAATAAATGATAATTCACTATTTGAGTATACATGTTTGTGTATTTGATTGGGATTTTAGACTCATCTACTGAATGTCCGCAATACAATTCACAGCATAAGAGAATTTGTGATGGGATCACAACTAGTGATTATCTCTACATGTGCAATTGTGAAGTATTGAAATTATCCCTAGTCGATGAATTGATAAAAACGGACACTATCAATTCTGTTGAGACTAGCATGGGTTATTCTCTAATCAGCTGATTCTCACTGGCTGGTGACATTGGGATGTCCGGAGATAAACATGGATGTTAGTTAAGGGAACTAGTTCATTGGAGTGACTAGCTGTAAAACTTCATATGGTAATCTACATAGATTTGTCAATGAAGTTCTTACTGCAGCTTAAGTGCGATGTTCCTGTAGGATCGATGCACGTGAGGGGGGGGGGGTGAATCACGTGACTTTTTAAAAAATTAGAGTGCTTCAAAAAGCGTGCACAGCGGAAATGAAAGAAACGAAAAACGAACACACAAACACGAACGATTTTTACTTCGTTCGGAGCCTTCGGCGACTCCTACTCGAAGGCCCAGGTCCCTCGGACCTTTCCGTTGGGCAATCCACTAAAACTCTCTACCGGGAAACCCCGATAGAGTAGGCGAGTACAAAAGAATTGAAAGTGTGACAACCCCACACTTTCAAGTAATTAAGTGCAATAAAGTATTAAAAAATATTCTTCTTTTTACCGACGTCCGGAGTAGGTCGACTCTTTCGGGGCAGCGGGACGTCGTCGGCTCGAGGTGAAGCGTTTCCGGAGCAAGGCGCGAGCGTAGAAGAACTTTGAAGCGTTGAAAGAATTGTTCTTCGAAGAAGAGGGTCGAGGGCCCTTTATATAGGGCTGGGGGCGCCCGGGATGCTCGGGGCGCCCCCCCACGTGGCGTTCGATCCGTTGCACCCTTCGGTCAAGCCTGATCTCTTCATCTTCGGGATCTGCTTTGACCGGGGCGCCCGGAGCACACGGGGCGCCCGGGTTGACCGGTCAAAGCCTCATCTCCTTGGCTTCGCGAGGGCGAGCTTCGGCAGCTGGCAGTGAGGTGGCACTGGGGGCGCCCGCGACACGCGGGGCGCCCCGAAATGAGCTGCTGTCGGGGCTTTTCTTGGTCTGCGGACTTGTTTGACTCTGGGGGCGCCCGGAACATCCGGGGCGCCCTGCTCAGCTACTGCCTCACTCCTTTGAGACTCTCTGAGCTGCAGATACTCCTTCCTTTGGTCCTGCATCCAGGGTTAGTCCAAAATACAATAAAACACAGTGTTAGATCATACAGCCTTAGCTGTCTTGGTTCTGACTTTGGTCTCCGAAATGGAGCCTTAGGTCGAACCGACGCCTGCTGTTCCCTCGACGGGGAACGCGTCCTCACTGGTTCGCTCCTCCAGTGACTTACCTCATTTACCTTGTGCAGCTCTACTTGACTTCTTGACCCACCAGGACTTCCTGCCAAGGCTCAACCACCTTGGTCTTCCTGCCAAGTCTCAACCAACTTGGTCTTCAGCCAGTTGTCAGGTCCCGCGGACCCAACTGGACTTCCCGCCAGGACTCAACCATCCTGGACTTCAGCCTGATGTCTGGTCCTAAGTCTTTCAACCCTGCACACTTAGTAAAGAGGTTAAACACTAACAACCCTAACTTTAACCACTTTGTCATACATCAAAACCCGAGTTTGACCGTTAGTGCAAACTGCACCAACAATCTCCCCCTTTTGGATGTATTGACAACTCAGGTTAAAGTTAGAAAAAAACAGCAGATATGAACTTGCATAAACATGCAAATAATATTACATAAGCATAGGTATGAAAGTTGCAGCACACAAGAAAGCAGAATTAACTGTGAAATAATCATGCTGTTTGCAATTTTCTAACCCTTTACCCTACTCTCCCCCTTTGTCATTTATCAAAAAATAGGCATAACAAGTTTAAGGGAGTAGAAATATTGGCTAAGTGTTAGAAATAAACTTGTCTTAAATCTATTTACTTAGCTCACAAAAAAAATTTTCTTTCAAAATATCAATCTTAATAAAAAATATTTTTAGGGATTAGTTGGAATTCCCTCTCAACCTTTATCAACTTTTATTAAAATATTCAAATGTGTTTTGTCAAAAATGACATTTTGAAAAAGTATTTTGACCTCAGCTCCCCCTGGACTAAGTAATGATTGTGGTCTTTTCATGTGTCTAACTTTAGTTACTGACTAACTATCTAGATGATAGTAGTGTTCACAGGGTTAGTCAAGTCAGGTAATAATGTCTAGCTCAGATTTTAGTGCAAGAGTACTTGACTTGATCAATGTAATGTTGGTATTTTACGCCCAGACTTACTGTGATGCACTGACTTAAGCATTCGGAAGTCCAGGCAGAGTCCTATGCATCTCACAACTGTTCTATATTTTTGCAAACACAAACAAGTTAATCTTAATGTGTTTTGTGAGATGCGGCTACCTAAATCTATAGGTTCAGGCAATTCTAGGGGTCAAGCTTAGGCTAAGTCTGCCAGTTTTGAAAATCAAATTTTGAAAGACAATAAAGTTCTTGAAAACCAAGTTTGAAAAGTCCGTGTTTAAGTCAAATTTTGAAAGACAGTAAACTTTTGAAAAACAAGTTTGAAAAATCCATGTTTTTAAACTCATAAGCTTAATTAGTTAACCCGAAAGTCAACTTAGGCTTATCAGGTCAGTCCTAGTCTATAACACACATTCCTATTAACCTTCTTAAGTTGCTAAATTCAGATTCAGGAAGTGGTTTGGTAAATATATCAGCTAGGTTAGACTTAGATTCAATATGGTTAAGTTCAATTTCTCCTTTATTTACATGATCTCTGACAAAATGGTGTTTGATTTCTATATGTTTGGTCCTAGAGTGGTGGATTGGGTTTTTGGTTAAATTGATTGAACTTAGGTTGTCTATAAAAATTTTGACTTGTTTAAAATCTAAGTGAAGGTCCTTTAGGGTATGCATCATCCAGAGTAGTTGGGCTACACACTCACCCATAGCTATGTACTCAGCTTCAGTGGTGGATAGGGCAACACAGTGTTGTTTTCTACTAAACCAACTAACTAGTGAGGGTCCTAGAAGTTGGCATCCACCACTGGTACTTTTTCTGTCTAATTTACAGCCAGCATAGTCTGAGTCAGAATATCCAATAAGCTCAAACTGGGTTGTTCTAAGGTACCAAATTCCTAATCTTTCTGTTCCTTTAAGGTACCTAAATATTCTTTTAACTAGGGTTAGGTGTGACTCCTTAGCACATGTTTGATACCTAGCACACATACTAACTGCAAAAAGAATATCAGGTCGACTTGCAGTTAAGTAAAGTAGGCTTCCTATAGCACTTCTATAGTACTTAAGGTCAACAGGTTTGCCTTTTGGGTCACTGTCTATAGTTTGATTGGTAGCCATAGGTGTCTTAATTTCTTTAGCATTATCCATTCCAAATTTTCTAAGTAATTCTTTAGTGTATTTTTGTTGATAGACAAAAGTACCCTCACTGGTCTGTTTTATTTGTAGCCCTAAAAAGAAAGTTAATTGACCTACTAAACTCATTTCAAATTCAGTTTCCATTATCGTTGTGAAATCTTGTAAAAAGTCTGAGTTAGTTGAGCCAAATACTATATCATCTACATATACTTGGGCTACAAAAATATCATTTTTTAGGGTTTTGACAAATAGTGTTGGGTCAATTTTGCCTTGGTTAAAACCTTTTGAAACTAAGTAGTTAGACAGTCTTTCATACCAGGCCCTAGGTGCTTGCTTAAGTCCATATAGGGCTTTCTTAAGTCTAAAGACATAGTCAGGGTGTTCTAAGCTTTCAAAACCAGGGGGTTGACCTACATAAACCTCTTCTTTAATTAGGCCATTTAGGAAGGCTGACTTAACATCCATTTGAAAAAGCTTAAACCCCTTATGGGCTGCATAACTTAAGAGCATTCTAATGGATTCAAGTCTAGCTACAGGAGCATAGGTTTCATCATAATCAAGACCTTCTACTTGGCTAAACCCCTTAGCTACTAGCCTAGCCTTATTCCTGACTGTTTCTCCTTGTTCGTTAAGTTTATTCCTAAAGACCCATTTAGTTTCAATAAATTTCTTGCCTTTAGGTAAGGGTACTAAGTCCCAGACTTGACTACGTTCAAATTGGGCTAACTCTTCCTGCATGGCTATGATCCAATCAGGGTCAAGTAAGGACTCTTCTATAGACTTGGGTTCAATTTTTGAAATCAATGCAATTTGACTAAGGTTTCTAAAAGCTGATCTAGTCTGAACCCTTAGTTCTGGATTACCTAAGATTTGATTAGTTGGGTGGGCTGAGCTAACTCGTATAGTTCTGGGTTGGTTAGGTTCAGTTTCAGGTGTGGGTTTAGTTAGATCATCGTTTTGGTCCTCAATTGGCCTTTCATCAGGGTCAGTACTGGATCTAACAAAGTCAATTGGTTGGTAGGTGGTTTGATCAGAGTTATTTGGGTCAGATTTTTCATCAAATTTTACATTTGTAGTTTCTTCAATTTTTAGGGTAATTTTGTTATAAACTCTATAGGCTCTACTGGTAAGGGAATAACCTACAAAGATACCTTCCTCAACCTTCGAAGTAAATTTTCCTAAGTGTTCTCTAGTATTTAAGATATAGACTTTACATCCAAATACTTTAAGGTATTTAATGTTAGGTTGTTTGTTGTAATAGATTTCAAAAGAGGTCTTTCCTAGGTTTTTAATTAGAGTTATTCTATTTTGTACATAACAAGCTGTACTAACAGCCTCAGCCCAAAGGTATTTAGGTAAGTTGTATTCATTAAGCATTGTTCTAGCTGCTTCTTGTAGTGTTCTATTTTTTCTTTCTACGACTCCATTTTGTTGAGGTGTTTTAGGGCAAGAGAATTCGTGATGGTAGCCTTTTTCTAGACAAAATTGATTAAATTTGTGATTTTTGAATTCTCCGCCATTATCGCTCCTAAGTCTTTTGATTTTAATCCCTTTTTCATTTTCTGTTAATTTACAAAATTGAGTGAGTATATCAAACGTTTCATCTTTATTTTTTAAGAATTTTACCCAGGTAAATCTTGAATAGTCATCTATAATTACTAGGCAGTATAGGTTACCATTAATTGATTTAACCCCATGTGAGTCAAATAGGTCTAGGTGAATTAATTCCAGAATTGACTTGGTTTGAGTTTGATTAGTTGGTTTGTGGGTTGACCTAGTTTGTTTTCCTTGTTGACAAGCATTACATAAGGTTGACTCAAGGTTAGATAATTTTGGTAGGCCTCTAACTAAACCATTTAGTTTAGGTAGTTTTCTGAAGTGAGTGTGTGAAAGTCTCCTATGCCAGAGCCAAGTCTCATCCTTATGGGTTAAGAGGCAGTTTTCTAAGGGACAGGTTAACTTAATTTCATAAATGTTATTGTGCCTAAGTCCTCTAAGTGTGATGTTTGGGTTGTCATTGTGTTTGATCAGACATTCATTGGATAGGAACCTAACCTTATAACCAGTGTCACACAATTGGCTAATGCTTAGTAAATTGAAGTTGAAATTTTCAACAAGTAATACATTTGTTATTATGAAATCAGACTCAAGTTCAATATTGCCTAGGCCAATTACCTTAAGTTTACCGTTGTTTCCAAAAGCAACGGTCCCTAGTCTTTTGTACTTGAGTTCTGTAAATTTGGTGGGATCCCCAGTCATGTGTCTGGAGCATCCACTGTCAATGATCCATTTGTTTTCCTACAGTTAAGTAAAAGGTTTAGACCTTAGGTTAAGTTTTTGAATTTTAAAAAAATTTAAGAAGATTTAAAAACTTGAGTTTGAATTTTAAATTTGAGTTATGTTAATTTTGAATTTAAATTTTTTTTTTTTTTTGAATTTGAATTTTAATTTTTGAATTTGAATTTGAATTTTAATTTTTGAATTTTAATTTTAATTTTTAAATTTGAATTTGAATTTTAATTTTTGAATTTTAATTTTAATTTTTGAATTTTAATTTTAATTTTTGAATTTGAATTTTAATTTTAATTTTTGAATTTTAATTTTAATTTTTGAATTTGAATTTTAATTTTAATTTTTGAATTTTAATTTTAATTTTTGAATTTGAATTTGAATTTTAATTTTAATTTTATTTTTGAATTTGAATTTTAATTTTAATTTTTGAATTTGAATTTTAATTTTAATTTTTGAATTTTAATTTTAATTTTTGAATTTGAATTTTAATTTTTGAATTTTAATTTTAATTTTTGAATTTTAATTTTAATTTTTGAATTTGAATTTGAGTTTGAATGTTGAGTTATCAATCAATAATTTGAATTTGGTTATCCTTATTCATCTCACTCGGTCTAAGTCATCAATCAAGGGAGTCCTATGATTTTGTGAGATGATTTTGAGTTTGTTTAGAAAAGTTAACTTGACCTTGTGTTAGATCCAAGTTCAACAAGTAGTAAGTTAAAAGTACACTTCAATAATTGGCTTCCAGGCCATGGCGAGGCACAGTGGCCTTCTTTGGCCGAAGCCTTATTGGAGCAACAACCATTTTCTAGGCAAAGCCGCTTAAAGAAGTTGGACTTTTAACTTACTCATTGAAAACCCTGTTACTAAATAGTACAAGAGTCAAATTAACTTTGAAGCTAGTCCTAAGTGCCCACCTGGGCAGCGGCTGATTTTAAGGTGCCAACTAGTTTGGAGCCTCCCCCTAAATTGTAGACTGGGTGTCTAGGGTCAATGTAATGGATGTCCCTTTTTGGGACATAAAATTGATTCTGACCTACTTGCTTTGTTAGATAAGCTTTCGGAACCCACGCTTTTCGTTGATTTTTGCGGGGGTGGATAAAGGAGATAAAGGATCTTTGGGACGATCTCGATTTATATCCTATCCCAGATTTGTTATACATGCCCTTTTGTGATCCAAGAATAAGGTCAAGGTTCTTGGATCGGGTTGTGAAAGTTGCTAGTAGATCCTTAAGTTTTAGGACTTCGCCCTTTAGGGTTGAGTTTTTAGTTTCAAGCTCAATTAATTTTTGATTTTGAGTTTGTTCAGTTAATGTTCTGGTATTAATTAATTGCTCCTTAAGGTCTTGATTTTCCTTAAGAAGCTGGTCATTTCTAGATTCAGATGCAAGCAATTTTTTATTTAAAACAGAAATAATTTTAAAGAACTTTTCATTTACTGAATCTAAATATACCTTAGTCGAGTCGTCCGAAAAGAGTCCGATCTCTTGACTCGACTCATATTCGGAATCTTCGTCGTGCTCTGAGTCTGACCCGGGTCCGGTTGCCATTAGTGCGAGATAGTTTGAGTTCCTTGGTGGTTCATCGTCGGAGTCGTCTGTGCTGTCATCCCAAGTGGCTTGAAGAGCCTTCTTCTTCTTATTCTTCTTGGGTTGATTCTCCTTTTTGTAGGGGCATTCGTGTTTGAAGTGTCCTTTTCTGTTGCAGCCGAAACAGGTTATTTTACTTTTGTCTTCACTACTGGTAGGCTTCATTATCCTCTGGAGGTCCTTTCTTGAGAACTGGCTTTTCTTTTTGGCGAAGACCTTTCTTACTAGGTTGACCATTTGTTCCTCATCATCTGAGTCTGAGTTTGACTCTTCTTTTAATTCTTGAATTTTCTTGTTTAACTTGCCATCTTTTGAGGAACCTGCAAATAAGGCAAATCCTTTCTCGGCCTTGGCGTTAGTCTGTTCGTGCAGTTCTAATTCACAAAACAATTCATCTAAATTAATTTTAGAAAGGTTCCTAGAAATTTTATAAGCATCTATAATAGATGCCCATAGTGAATTTCTAGGGAATGCATTTAAAGCATACCTTATGATGTCTCTGTTTTCTTGTTTGTGCCCAATTAGGTGGAGTCCATTTAGTATGTCCTTGATTCGGGCGTGGAGTTGGCTTGCAGATTCTCCTTCCTGCATTTTTATATTAAATAACTTATTTAAAAGTAAATCCCTTTTTGTTACCTTGGCATCAGAGGTGCCTTCATGTAGTTCAATTAATTTGTCCCATAGCTCCTTTGCTGAGTCGGTTGGTCCAATTCTATTTAGCTCCTCTTTGGTAAGTCCGCACTGGAGGGTGTTCTGGGCTTTGAACTCGGTCTGAGCCTTTTTCTTCATCTCTGGGTTCCATCTGTCGGGCTTCAGTGGAGCATTATTTCCCTCATCCATTGGCGGTGTGTAGCCTGTTTGAACTGCAAACCACTGATCCATGTCGGTCTTCAGATAAACCTCCATCCTTCTCTTCCAGTAGGGAAAGTCTTCCCCATTAAAGAGGGGAGGGCGGGCAGTGCTATAGCCTTCACCTTGAGCCATCTGAAATAGACTACACAAAAACTTGTCCCAAGACTAGGTCTTGGATTAGTAGTGTGGTAGAAAAAGGAGAAGAGAGAGAAAGAGTGACTCGAAATGGTGTTGCACCAAATTCGAGTAAAATCAAACGAACGGAAAAAATAATCCAAATCTAGGCAACAATACCTAATTTAGATCAAGTGTAGCGAAAAACCAAAACTCGAAAAAAAATTGGATTTCCCCCGGCTCTTATGGTGGTTGCACCGATACAGAGCGTACCTGGCTCTGATACCACTTGTAGGATCGATGCACGTGAGAGGGGGGGTGAATCACGTGACTTTTTAAAAAATTAGAGTGCTTCAAAAAGCGTGCACAGCGGAAATGAAAGAAACGAAAAACGAACACACAAACAAGAACGATTTTTACTTCGTTCGGAGCCTTCGGCGACTCCTACTCGAAGGCCCAGGTCCCTCGGACCTTTCCGTTGGGCAATCCACTAAAACTCTCTACCGGGAAACCCCGATAGAGTAGGCGAGTACAAAAGAATTGAAAGTGTGACAACCCCACACTTTCAAGTAATTAAGTGCAATAAAGTATTTAAAAAAATATTCTTCTTTTTACCGACGTCCGGAGTAGGTCGACTCTTTCGGGGCAGCGGGACGTCGTCGGCTCGAGGTGAAGCGTTTCCGGAGCAAGGCGCGAGCGTAGAAGAACTTTGAAGCGTTGAAAGAATTGTTGTTTGAAGAAGAGGGTCGAGGGCCCTTTATATAGGGCTGGGGGCGCCCGGGATGCTCGGGGCGCCCCCCCACGTGGCGTTCGATCCGTTGCACCCTTCGGTCAAGCCTGATCTCTTCATCTTCGGGATCTGCTTTGACCGGGGCGCCCGGAGCGCACGGGGCGCCCGGGTTGACCGGTCAAAGCCTCATCTCCTTGGCTTCGCGAGGGCGAGCTTCGGCAGCTGGCAGTGAGGTGGCACTGGGGGCGCCCGCGACACGCGGGGCGCCCCGAAATGAGCTGCTGTCGGGGCTTTTCTTGGTCTGCGGACTTGGTTGACTCTGGGGGCGCCCGGAACATCCGGGGCGCCCTGCTCAGCTACTGCCTCACTCCTTTGAGACTCTCTAAGCTGCAGATACTCCTTCCTTTGGTCCTGCATCCAGGGTTAGTCCAAAATACAATAAAACACAGTGTTAGATCATACAGCCTTAGCTGTCTTGGTTCTGACTTTGGTCTCCGAAATGGAGCCTTAGGTCGAACCGACGCCTGCTGTTCCCTCGACGGGGAACGCGTCCTCACTGGTTCGCTCCTCCAGTGACTTACCTCATTTACCTTGTGCAGCTCTACTTGACTTCTTGACCCACCAGGACTTCCTGCCAAGGCTCAACCACCTTGGTCTTCCCGCCAAGTCTCAACCAACTTGGTCTTCAGCCAGTTGTCAGGTCCCGCGGACCCAACTGGACTTCCCGCCAGGACTCAACCATCCTGGACTTCAGCCTGATGTCTGGTCCTAAGTCTTTCTGTAACGACACGGTCTCTCAACCTCTTTGGCGGCCAAATCAATATTTGGCGGCCCAACAACTTGGCCTCTCGGGCCCAACAACCTGGCCCCTCGGGCCCAACAACCTGGCGGCCAAATCAACATTTGGCTGCCCAACTATGTCGTCGACCAACAACCGATGTCGACGACTAACAACCGTGTCGTTACTCACTAGGTCTTTCCACCCCTGGCTAGTGGATTTTTGCCTTCCTCAGGATTCGAACTCTAGACCTCCAGGATAAGTACTAGAGTTTATGAATCCTGATACCAATTGAGCTGTAGCTCAATTGGTATCAGGATTCATAAACTCTAGTACTTATCCTGGAGGTCTAGAGTTCGAATCCTGAGGAAGGCAAAAATCCACTAGCCAGGGGTGGAAAGACCTAGTGAGTAACGACACGGTTGTTAGTCGTCGACATCGGTTGTTGGTCGACGACATAGTTGGGCAGCCAAATGTTGATTTGGCCGCCAGGTTGTTGGGCCCGAGAGGCCAAGTTGTTGGGCCGCCAAATATTGATTTGGCCGCCAAAGAGGTTGAGAGACCGTGTCGTTACAATAAAAAGGCGCCTTTTTATGTAGCGGCCCCGCCTCTATGGTCCCCGCAGGCAACCCTCTAGGCCGGCGACCCTACGGTCTTCCCACCCCTGGCAGTGGATTTTTGCCTTCCCTAGGATTCGAACCCTTGACCTCCAGGACAAGTACAATAGTTCCTGAATCCTAGTACCAATTGAGCTGTAGCTCAGGATTCATAAACTCTAGTACTTAGCCTGGAGGTCTAGAGTTCGAATCCTGAGGAAGGCAAAAATCCACTGGCCAGGGGTGGGAAGTCCTAGTGAGTAACGGCACGGCCAATGGTCGTCGGTTGACGACATAAGGGGTCGCCAAGTGGGCCGCCAGTTGGGCCGCCCAAGGGACCTCCAGTTGGGCCGCCAAGTGGGCCGCCAGTTGGGCCGCCCAAGGGGCCGAGGGGCCGGGTCGTTACACTTTCAACCCTGCACACTTAGTAAAGAGGTTAAACACTAACAACCCTAACTTTAACTACTTTGTCATACATCAAAACCCGAGTTTGACCGTTAGTGCAAACTGCACCAACAATACCGACAACTTCAAACATAATGAAGGGAAAATGTGTCATTGTCATAGCAACATTTCGTCGTCTCTGGATTATTTTGGCGCAGCACACGAGAGAACAAGTGATGTAGAAAATTGATTCTAAGTCTCTAGTATAATAACCCTTATATAGGGTCATACGGGTGCCCTTAAGCCTATACGGGCGCCCGTGTTGCTTCGATCCAGCCGCGGCCTTATCCCTGCTTAGTCCAAGATTTATCCTTACTTAGGCGCCTGACTGCTCTCGAGCGCCTGTTTTGCTGATGTTGAGCCACCACTCAGTGTGCGCCAACTCAGCCGAGCCCTGGTTGAGTTACAGGTACACAAGCGTCCGAGTCTCTCTTAGGTGACTGTGTTCTTGGGCGCCTGAGGACCGCCAGTCGCTCGTTCGCTTAGCTGCAACACAGGGTTAGTCCAACAAATAATATGCAAAGGAAAATGCATGTAAAACAATCAGTGTTGTCCAATTCTAACTTTCAAGTTTCAACTGAAACCCTAGGTTGAATCGATGTCTACTGTTCCTTCTTCCGAAGAACGCATCCTCACCTACTCTATTCTGGAAAAGATACCTGTTGCCAATCGACATCTCCGGTTGGACTTTTGCTTGGCCTTTGAAAACTCCAGACTCTTGATGTCCGTACCTCGACCCGTCCCTACTTATGTTTGTTGTCCTCGCTTTGCTAAGACTTCTGCCCGATCTTCCGGATCAGAATTTCGGTGTCTAACCCTCGGTCAAGTCTTCATGCTCAGTCTTCTGAAGCAAGTCTTCATGTCCAACTTTAGTACTAACCAAGTCTTCGATGTCCAACCCTCGATCAAGTCTTCGTACTCAATCCGTAGATCAAGACTTCGTGCCTAGTTACACTAGGACTTTTCTGCACACTCAAGATAACACGTTAGATCACAAATAATATTTAACTTTGAACTCTTTATCAATATCAAAATAAAGTTCGATAAGGTGCTTCTGACACCAACATCTTACATTCGGGACTCCATCGATGACGGATTCAATACATTCTACAACTTTATAATTGAATCATTCGTTGAAAAATCTTGGTGCAGGAACGATCGTTTTACGACAACAGATCGAGATCTTGTGCAAAATTGACCAACAGACTTAAATATAATGCCTTCTGATACCCATGTGAACAATGGCATCATTCGAGTGGATAATGAAGCAAACACACAACATTATCTACACTACGATAATACGATAATGCACTACTGCCAACACATAGGTCATTAAAGTTAAGGGGGGATTTTCGTGATAAAAGTTTATTTTAATTTTTTAGAATATTTGATATGATACAAATGATGATCAATAATAGATGCGGTGAGAAGGATGGCCCTAAGCAGGGAAGAAGTCAAGGATATTAGTTGACGGGGAAGTTAAAGTCAAGAGACAATTAACCTAAGCACCTCTAACCCACTCCTTTATAAAGTTCGATCGAGTATCAGAAGGGGTGTAGCTTCTTAAGAACCGATCGAATGTCCCGATCAGCTGATAGCAGGGCCTCGCCCAATTAGAGAATAGTCGGGGGGAGTGGCTTCCCGAACTCCAATCAGAGACAACTCGATGGCGCTTCAGCGAGTCCATACCCTCGGCAAAACCTTTAAAAAGGCCTACTAGACACATTCATGACTTAATTCCCCTTTATATTCCCCCGAGTGGGAATGATCTGCGAGCCCGATAGACGGTCCAAAAAACCATCCTCATGGCTGAGGCTGCCAAGGCCCAGTGGGCTTGTCGACACATAAGCCCATGTCACAACCAAAACCCAGGGACAAATTGTCAGATGCACATGGCACAGTATCCCAACGCAGATACGAGATAATAATTATATTTATCCTCAATAATGCGGAAATTACCCCATCTCATTAATGTGGAGATTACCCGGGTGTTATAAAAGAGGATCTCTTCTATGTGGGGTAGGTACATTTTTCTCCTAACTTGAGCATTCTGCTTTGGTTACAGCTATCTTCATTTTTTCATAGGCTAACTTGAACATTGGAGTAACTGCACTAGAAACCCCTGGACATCCTTCTTCCTTTCATGTTGTCTTTGGATCTGCAGGTTCTCTAAACTCAAAGTCTTCGGTGGTCAACATCTTGTCAGTTCACTAATATTTTATCTTCTATCGTTTTCTGATGTGATCAAATAAATTTAAAAAATTCTTTGGTTATAAAAATATTAATATTTTAATGAAAACATGTACTTTAATTAGAAAGCATCTAATTTAAAAAAAATGAATGGCATTTTCAACCCTCAAATTATTCATCTCTGAATAATTTGAAAGAAGCTTGAATTGGCACATCAAGGAAGGCCAATCAAGTAAAGGAAGCTTGAATTGGCAAACTGATAGAGCTAGAACAAAATGGAAAAAGTAGAGATAAATTTTAAATTCAAATTAAAAATAGTAAAAATATACATTCATTTTCTTAAATATTTTATATAAAAGTAGAATATATATAGATGATATTAAAAGTTACCTTGAAGGGGTCAATCGGCATATTGAATTGGGTTAAGACGTCAATAGAACTCTCTTCACGATTGAAATGATTTGCCAGGGTCGATCCACCAGAGTTGACCGACAGGAATTCCAATAAAGACTGATCCGCCATAGCTGCTCGGAAGAATTTCCACTAAGGGTTGACTCACGCTAGCTGATTCGCTAATGTCGATCAACAAGATTCTCAAAAAAAGCCGATCCACCAGAGCAAAACGACAAAGTCGACCGATAAGATTCCCAGTAAAGGCCGAATTGCCAATCTTCAGTTGGTCCTATTCCGGGGCTCAGCTCCCCGATCGGATATCCAGCACTCGTCTGACAGTCTTTGCAAATTAGACACCCTGGCTCACCTCCACTTTGATCCGACATCTCTCCTAGGCTCAAATTTCCAAGAGTTTTAGCACATGGACGGATATGACATATGGAGCAATATGGTGTGACATGGCATGATCTCTACAAGATCTCCACAATACGAGACATGCGGAACATCACCTTTTGATACCTAGACATGACATATTCTTTACTCAGATATAAAATCCTATCAGAACTATATCATCTCCTCTAGCTGCCACGGATGTGATACATCACCTCTTCGTGTTATAAAAAGTCTCACCTCACGAGCCAAGGTACGTGCACGTCTACAGAGATACATATTACTTTACTGCCTTGTTCATCTTCTTCATTTCTACCGTCGGAGATTTGAATTGAACATCGGAGTGGAAGGCCAGGACAGCCCGATCATCCCTCTAACATTATATTTCCCTATTTCTATCTTCTAATAGCCTTCCAAGCATTGTTCACCTGGGACTTTTTGAGATTCTTGACTCCATGCTCCTAGCTCTTTCTTGGAGGTCCAATAATTTAGTTAACCTAAAAGATAAGCAATTCAGTTAACCTAGGAGACAGTTAACCTTCTTCTTCTTCCGATCCTCCAAGTCATAGCGACCTGGTTGACATTCCAAATAGCTCATCGATAATCCATCTCTGTCAATTTTAAACTGAATCGATAAAAAATCATAGTAAAATCGTGAATGTAACAATTGCAATAACAAAAACCATATAATATTATACAAATTATCAT
The DNA here is from genome assembly GCA_024364735.1 of Boesenbergia rotunda. NCBI lineage: Eukaryota > Viridiplantae > Streptophyta > Magnoliopsida > Zingiberales > Zingiberaceae > Boesenbergia > Boesenbergia rotunda. Next base: position 93,092 of record JAGFNQ010003757.1, read on the forward strand.
TGTTCATTAAAAAGACAATTCAAATATAGCACAGCACAGTCCAGTACACAATACTAATTAGTAATTAAAAATGTTATAAGAGAGAAAGAAATGCAGGTAATTAGCTATAATTGCTAAGCCCCTTGGCTAACTAATTCAGTAGCATAAACCTGCCCATACTCTCCCTTCTTAACCTCCTCGTCCTCAAAGTGATCAGCTCTTACGTTCATGGTCAGCATGAGGCAAACAAGCCACAAGATGGCCGCATCAAGTGCGAGAAAAGCTCCGCCGCCAAACATGCCGGTCTTCGCCGTAGGACACTGCGTCGTGAGATCGTAGTGAACGTTGCGCGATCGGTGTAACCCTTCAGTAACGACAGTCCAAATCAGGAACGCAAAGGCTAGAATTGACACAATCCTGAAATTAACAAGACGAAAACAAGTTAGTGACTGCAGAACTGATAAAGTCGATCGTCTACATGTACAGTATACTAGAAACAAGAGAGAACTCACTCAGCGATCACGAAGAATACGAATAAGGTGGAGTAGCCAAACAAGACATTGTTTGAAACAGCCTTCCCTTTATAGTTGAAGAACACAGCGACGTGCCCTCCGATGATCGTAAAAACTAGAGCAACCACTGACAAAGACCCGACAAGCACTGTCGGATCGCTTGGGAATTTGCAGATCACAACGCCCTTTCCTTGAATTGGAGTTCCAAAAGGAGGCTGCATGTAAAATGAATTAATACGCGAAATGAAATGCTAAACCTTAATGTACTAATGAATATTCTAATTCCAAGAGACATCAGAGAGAGAAAGAGAGAGAGAGGGGAAAAAAACAAAAACCTTTTTGTTCTCTGCGACAATAGCCAATATGAAGGACAAGAACCCTAGAATAGTCACAAAGGACCCGATCTTTCCACTTTGCTCCAAGGCCATTGCTGTTGGTGAGGTTATGTATCAAATCCCTTCTTCAACACTGAGATTTCCACAAGGAAATGTGAAGCAGAATGTAAATTTTATAGAATTAGATGAGAAAGAAGAATTACTAGATACTGAATAGGGTTTAAACCTGCTGAGAATTAATCTAAGAATTTGTCGTCTGTATATGTTTTGTGATGAATGTGTTGCATATATATCGTTGGAGGAGATCCACAATAAGTGCGCAATAAATAGGAGACGACCTGGATTTTGATAATAAGTTTTCTTTATTCGGTTGAGCGATTCTGACGCCAAGGAAACAACCATTGACAGCGGATCAAGGCAGGAAAGGCTCCACCCAAGCAGTTACTTTCCTTGTTCAAATGTATTATACTATTTATTCAATGATTTGGTGTAGTTTACATCTTTATATGGATAATATTTATTTTTTTTTTTTGTTTTCAAATGTGATGGAAATAATAAGAAACAGCATTAAATGAATTTCTTGTGAAAACTACAATTTATTATTATTATTATTATTATTATTATTATTATTATTATTATTATTATTATTATTATTACTAAGGTATCCAATTTATTGCTATATATATATATGCACATCTATATCGATGAATTCCACCAATAAATACTTTAAAAAAAAGGTATTGAGGAATCATATATAATTGGCTATGTTTGGAAATCAACAATGGGTAACGTGCGTACATGCCATTCTTTGCGTAACATAAATTCATTGGCAATTTACCAAAAGACGTACGTAACAATTGAAAATTACCAAAAGGCGTCCCATAGTTTGTATTTTACCAAAGGGCGCACTCATTATAGTGAACTTCCTCTTATACCCCTCCTGTTATCTATTGTCTTTCTCTTTCTCTCTCAGTAATAAATTCTGAGACGTCAGCACATGCAACATGACTTAATTACTGACTTTTATTTTAAAATAATATATTATGGAATCGACGCTAAATTAAAAAATGTAAGGTAAAAATTGAAAAAATATTTCACTTAAAAAATTTCTCATCCAACATGATTTAAAAATATAAATAAATGATTTTTATTTTTGATTAATAGAAATTAATATATTAAATAATATTTAATAAATAAATTAATGTATAAAAAGTTTTTTGAAACAAACTGTTGGATTTAAAAATATAAATAAATAATTTTTATATTTGATTAATAGAAATTAATATATTAAATAATATTTAATAAATATATTAATGAATAAAAATTTTTTGAAAAAAATTGACCGTGGACCTGAAATCTATTGATTTCAGGTCCACGCTGTACCTGAAATATTTTTATTTCAGGCCCAGCATGAGCCTGAAATTTTTTATTTCAAGCCCACGTTGGGCCTGCAATCTTTTGATTCAGGCCCGACGTGAACTCAAATTTTTTTTTATTTTAAAAATATATTAATATATAAAAAAACCTATCAAAACACTTAATTTCATATTCAAACGCAAGGCCTGAAGTCATCCCAGGAGGGTCTCAAGTCAAATAACTTCAGATCCTATAAATAATTAATTTAATAAATAATAATTAAACATAAAAAATATTGTTAATATTAAAAAAATTTCCAATGCCCTTTGGCATGAAGTCATCCGACTTCAGGCCTATCAATTATTAAATATAAAAAAAAATTATAAAAAGTATAATATATAATTACATATTATTTATAATTTTTATAAAAAAGGTATAATATATAATTACATAATAATAAAATATTATAGGAGTGGTTTAGGTATATCAATGAGTTTTGAGCAAAACTCACAGATGGACCTACCATATTTTGAATTCTGAAATCTCTATATCAGTAGATAGGGTTGAGCTAGGAGATGAGATTTTGGGTGCCGAAACCTCTAATCTTGCTGTATCACCAATGCTATAGGAGTGGTTTAGGTATATCAGTGAGTTTTGAGCAAAACTCACTGATGGACCTACCATATTTGGAATTCTGAAAACTCTATATCAGTAGACAGGGTTGATCTAGGAGATGAGATTTTGGGTGCCGAAATCTCTAATCTTGCTGTATCACCAATGCTATAGGAGTGGTTTAGGTATATCAGTGAGTTTTGAGCAAAACTCACTGATGGACCTACCATATTTGGAATTCTGAAAGCCTTATATCAGTAGACAGGGTTGAGCTAGGAGATGAGATTTTAGGTGTCGAAACCTCTAATCTTGCTGTATCACCAATGCTATAGGAGTGGTTTAGGTATCAGTAAGTTTTGAGCAAAACTCACTGATAGACCTACCATATTTGGAATTCTGAAAACTCTATATCAGTAGACAGGGTTGAGCTAGGAGATGAGATTTTGGGTGTCGAAACCTCTAATCTTGCTGTATCACCAATGCTATAGGAGTGGTTTAGGTATATCAGTGAGTTTTGAGCAAAACTCACTGATGGACCTACCATATTTGGAATTCTGAAAACTCTATATCAGTAGACAGGGTTGAGCTAGGAGATGAGATTTTGGGTGCCGAAACATCTAATCTTGCTGTATCACCAATGCTATAGGAGTGGTTTAGATCTATCAGTGAGTTTTGCTATAAAGATAGTAGCATTAAAAATATAAATAAATGATTTTTATAAAGATAGTAGCATTAAAAATATAAATAAATAATTTTTATATTTGATTAATAGGAATTAATATATTAAATAATATTTAAAAATATATTAATGTATAAAAAAAATTTTGAAAAAAAACTGACCGTGGGCCTGAAATATTTTTATTTCAGGCCCACGTTGGGCCTGAAATCTTTTGATTTAGGCCTGACGTGAACTCAAATTTTTTTTTCTATTTTAAAGATATATTAATATATAAAAAAACCTATCAAAACACTTAATTTCAGATTCAAACGCAGGACCTGAAGTCATCCCAGGAGGGTCTGAAGTCAAATAACTTCAGATCCTATAAATAATTAATTTAATAAATAATAATTAAACATAAAAAATATTGTTAATATTAAAAAAATTTCAGTGCCCTTTGGCCTGAAGTCATCCGACTTCAGGCCTAAGGAGGGCCTGAAGTCTGATGACTTCAGGCCCAAGGAGGGCCTGAAGTCTGATGACTTCAAGCCCTCCATTATTAAATATAAAAAAAATTATACTTAAATCACTCCTATAGCATTGGTGATACAGCAAGATTAGAGGTTTCAGCACCCAAAATCTCATCTCTTAGCTCAACCCTGTCTACTAATATAAAGTTTTCAGAATTGCAAATATGGTAAGTCTATCAGTGAGTTTTACTCAAAACTCACTGATATACCTAAACCACTCCTATAGCATTGGTGATACAGCAAGATTAGAGGTTTCGGCACCTAAAATCTCATCTCCTAGCTCAACCCTGTCTACTGATATAGAGTTTTCATAATTTCAAATATGGTAGGTCTATCAGTGAGTTTTGCTCAAAACTCACTGATATACGTAAACCACTCTTATAGCATTGGTGATACAGCAAGATTAGAGGTTTCAGCACATAAAATCTCATCTCCTATCTCAACCCTGTCTACTGATATAGGGTTTTCAGAATTCCAAATATGGTAGGTCCATCAGTGAGTTTTGCTCAAAACTCACTGATATATCTAAACCACTCCTATAGCATTGGTGATACAACAAGATTAGAGATTTCGGCACCCAAAATTTCATCTCTTAGCTCAACCCTGTCTACTGATATAGAGTTTTCAGAATTCCAAATATGGTAGGTCCATCAGTGAGTTTTGCTCAAAACTCACTGATATACCCAAACCACTCCTATAGCATTGGTGATACAGCAAGATTAGAGGTTTCGGCACCCAAAATCTCATCTCCTAGCTCAACCCTGTCTACTGATATAGAGTTTTCAGAATTACAAATATGGTAGGTCCATCTGTGATTTTTGCTCAAAACTCACTGATATACCTAAACCACTCCTATAGCATTTTATTATTATGTAATTATATATTATACTTTTTTATAAAAATTATAAATAATTATATATTATACTTTTTATATTTTTTTTTTATATTTAATAATGGAGGGCCTGAAGTCATGAGACTTCAGGCCCTCCTTGGGCATGAAGTCTTCATACTTCAGGTCCTCCTTAGGCCTGAAGTCGGATGACTTTATGCCAAAGGGCACTGAAAATTTTTTAATATTAACAATATTTTTTATGTTTAATTATTATTTATTAAATTAATTATTTATAGGATCTGAAGTTATTTGACTTGAGACCCTCCTGGGATGACTTCAGGCCCTGTGTTTGAATCTGAAATTAAGTGTTTTGATAGGTTTTTTATATATTAATATATTTTTAAAATAAAAAAAAAGTTGAGTTCATGTCGGGCCTGAATCAAAAGATTTCAGGCCCAACGTGGGCCTGAAATAAAAAATTTCAGGCCCACGCTGGACCTGAAATAAAAATATTTCAGGCCCATTGTCAGTTTTTTTCAAAAAAAAATTTATTCATTAATATATTTATTAAATATTATTTAATATATTAATTTCTATTAATCAAATATAAAAATCATTTATTTATATTTTTAAATCCAAAAGTTTGTTTCAAAAAACTTTTTATATATTAATTTATTTATTAAATATTATTTAATATATTAATTTCTATTAATTAAATATAAAAATTATTTATTTATATTTTTAAATTACGTTGAATGAGAAATTTTTTAAGTGAAATATTTTTTCAATTTTTACCTTACATTTTTTAATTTAGTATCGATTCCATAATATATTATTTTAAAATAAAAGTCAGTAATTAAGTCACGTTGCATGTGCTGACGTCTCAGAATTTATTACTGAGAGAGAAAGAGAAAGGTAATAGATAACAAGAGGGGTATCAGAGGAAGTTCACTATAATGAATGCGTCCTTTGGTAAAATACTAACAATGGGATGCTCTTTGGTAATTTTCAATTGTTACGTACGCTTTTTGGTAAATTGCCTTAAATTCATTGTATTGAGCAAGTTCGAAAGTAATTAATTTTTTATAAAAAATACAATTAAATTGTTTAATGTGATGCGAAAAATAAGAATTTATAATATCTAAAATAAACTTTGTTTATATATGTGGTAATAATTTAATTGCTCTCTAGATTATTAAATATGATACTTGACAAAAGTAAATAAACACTTTTAGATATTCTTAAAAATATTTTTGATATTAAATAATGTAGAATTTAAAAATATTTCATATTCATCAAGAATGAATGAATAGATTGATATAGTTGATATGTGCATGAGTGATTATTTCGATAAATTTTATAGTCAATTTTTATAGATATAAAATCTCTTATTAGATATCTGATCTCCTGTATAAAGTGACTGTTAAAGTAAATATCCTCCTTAATTGATATATCTTTTTTAAAGAGTATGGAGCCATCCTAAAAGGGTTGTTAAGGTGAATATTTTACTTTTCACTCCATGAATATTTCTTTCATGCGTAATTAATGAAAAATTAATCCTCATTTGGAAGATAAAAATTAATGTCGAAGAATTAAAAGGAATTCATTGGATCAAGGTGAGAGAACACTTTTCTTCGAGAAATTTCATTATAAAAAAATAATTAATTAGATAACATCGAATTTAGGACGACTGATTTAATCCTGCGAAAATTTTTCATTGACCAATAGAATAAATTGAGAAGTACTTGCGTCAGGCAACCCAGAAATCTAATATTTCGTGGTTACAAAAAGACTATTTATGATAGCAAAAAATAATTCGCTTGCCCCCAGTGTCCCCGCTAACCCGTCGCAGGACTAATTCGGAGAAGGTAAATCATGAGGGTTACTAGCCTGAACAATGACTAGTGCATGAGGGAGGACAGATGCATAATTTTGCCAAGATTTAACCCCAAATCTCATGATGACAACATTTCATATGCTAACTATCAGTCTATCTCATGAGGACTTACAAGAAGATTATATGAAAGGATTAAGAAAAGGAACACTTAAAAAACTCATTCATGTAAGAGCAATTTATTAGAAGCGATTTTACATCGCTCTTGAAAATCAAATAATAGAATCAATTTACACTAACCCATTTGTATTAACTTACTTTTTCAGAATGATTTGCAACTACTCATGTTGAATAGTTTTTGCATCAATTTGAATAAACCGTTGTTAAAAATAATTTTGAAACTACTGATATTAGATATTTTTAGTAATAATTCTGTGTAAAACTCTACTACTAATTTTTTCTAGAGTGATGATAGGGAGAGTGAATTTGAGAGAGTGAATGGGAGAGTGAATGACGTGGCAGTTATTGTATACACGTCCGATTGACGATCGGACACCACCGGCGGCCTTCGGCCGCCGCCCCGAACTAAACTATATCCTGGGGGGCATGGTGAACCCGTCGGGGATCGCCACAATTGCGATCTCGCATCATTGACCGTCGATTTCGATGGGTTCACCGTTGCCGGCGATCCTGACGAGTTCACCGTCCTCCCAAGGTATAGTTTGATTCGGGACGACAATCAGAGGCTGCCAGTGGTGTCCGATCGTCGATCGAACATGTACACATTAGCTGGACGTCATTCACTCTCCCATTCACTCTCCCAAATTCACTCTACCAATCATTACTCTTTTTTCTATTACTTTAACTTCTAAGAATAGTTGCAAGATAGTTCCTACCGAATATTTTTGTTGAAACCCGAAATTTTAAAGGGTCATTTTGGAAAATAAGGACCTAGTTAGAATTTATCGAAGTTGTTGGGTTTATGTGCAAAAAACCAAAAATTAAGTTATTTAAAAACCTCTAAAACCCTAACTTCCCCTCATTCACCCACGCCCTCTCCTCTGCCGTTTCTTCGCTGCCTCGCAGCCGAGCCCCAGCCGAAACCGCCCGACGCCGCCCCGAGCAAGCGAACGACAATTCCCTTCTCCTTTTTTCTACTCCGGCGCACACGAGCAGAGCACCGTGCCCTCGCGCGAAGCCCTAGCTGTCGCTTCTCCCTCGCGACAGCCACAACCGAATCCCTTCGGTTTTCGCCCGACCCCGCTGCAACCCTAGGCGACGCCGACAGCCAAAGCCGACGCCGAGCGTCGCTGCCTTGGTCATCACCTTCCTCTCGTTTACTGCGGTGCTTCGATTGTGAGCCGTTGCCAGAGCAGTTGTGGTCCATTGGATATTGGAAGAGGAGGTAAGATTAGATTGAATGTTGATTTAGGTTGAATTGACTGGGATCGTTTCTGTCTTGGGAATTTTTGTTGCAGTTGTTCGGGTTGGTCTTGCGATTCTTCTCGCTGTGTGACTTTGTGTAGGATTAATTTGGTTCTGTTGTAGATTGGGTTCTAGGTGTGTACTGCGATCAGATCGCAGGTAGGGTGTTGTAACGATTCTGTTGTGAAGCAAGATTTAGAGCTGATTTCTTGTAATTTCCATATATGGGATTGTAGGTCTTGGAGTAGGTTATGTTTTAGATTAGTGTTCAGTTGGGTTCTTTCACCGTGAGTTTCATGCCGTGAACTGTAAAGTAGGGATGAGATTGATACTGTTTTGGGATTTGGTAATTTGGTCGTATGTTTATGTTCGATCTGTGTTAGGTTGTATAGCTGAACAATGGTACCTTGGTTCGAATTGTCGTGTAATAGAGTTAGGCTATAGATTTGTTTACCTTATGGTTTTCATGTATGGAGGGTAGATTCGAGGTTTTGAGGTTGAAGTCAGAACTGTTCCTTGGGATTAAGAGGAGACTTAATGCTGTTTAAGAGTTAGTTAAGGGGATATTGTAATTACGATTCATCCTAATTTGGTTTACTTGTAATTTAGATAATTAATTAAATATGTATAAATAGCTAAACTTAGTTCTTGGCACAGGACATTCATTGATTTAAGCTTGGACGTCTGGATAGGGATTTCTCATCGTTTGCGAACTTCTATAATAAAGGCGGGTACTTCTCCTTTGTACTCGAGTAGTTCTTTTATCTTAAAGCATGGCTAGTTTATGTCTTATAGATTGCTTGACCTTGTTCTTTGTCGTTATTTATAAATCGCCGTTGAGACTTATTCTTCGTTGATCTTTGAGTATTCCTAAATTCGTATCTGTACAGTCCTCGATTGATTTTCTGTTCTGTAAAGTACCGCTGGTACGCGAGTACTTAGAAGTCCATTAAACACAGATAGGTTTATTTGGCATTAGAAAATACCCTACCTAGTAGTGTAGGTGCATAATCGTTGGATTGCGATTTCTGGATTGGTTGTATTGATGCATCGTATACTCGTTGGATTTTATTGCATCGTTGTTTCTCCGGTTGTTCGTGCATCGTATATCATGCACCATACTTGCACATTGCATACTAACGACTGTTGGCTTACATTTGGTTAAGTCGTCGTTAGTCATATTGTTGCTCGAGTCGCTCAACCACATGATGTCATGGTAGTGGTTAGAGTGCGAGTGTTTGTCCTGTCATGCCAGACAGTGACACCCTCACAGTTGTTTTTAGAGGGATGAGCTGTTGGTGGCTCACCCTCACCGTTGTTTATTTTTGAGGGATATTGTGTGATAACTCCCCCCCGATGTACCGTGGGTTCGGAGTGTTGATTTTCCAGCATCCTGTCCACTCAACCACGCCTTATGTGGTATTATTATTGTTGTTGTTAGTTATTGATGTTGTTGGAGTGGTACAGTTGTCACAGCCCTACCCACTCGGTCACACAGATGGGATGTGTTGACGGCTGGACTGGCGTCAGGGGTGACACATGTCATTGCATCATGTGCATACGTATTTCTTTTATGCATTTGTTTGTGTTTGATGCACTTATATGAGCTATGATTGTTGCATATGTATGACATGCATGTCTATCTTGATATTATTGTTGTTGAGTTGTCTATACATGCCTAGTGCTTACTCGGATTTTATGCTATGTCGTTTTACTATATGTTATGCATGATTAGGTAAATCTGATATTTCTTATGGACTGTACCTTTTGATTCTCTACTTCGTTATCTTATCTATGCCATGCTTATTTTCTACTCATATACCCGCAGAGTCCGCCCGGACTCACCACCCCTGCTTCTCTTTTTGTTGTTTCAGATAGCAGGTAGTGGTATTGCTTGGAGCCAGGAGATGATCCAGTTGCCAGTCCCTCAGTCTTTCAGTTTCACCGGGTGATTTTGGTTTGGAGTTGTTTCAGAGTTGAGTTACTTTTCCGTATTGGGTATGGTCGATTTGTTTTCAGTACTCGGAGTTGCATTTTATTTCGTTATTGGGTTTTATTATGGTCAGAGACTTTTATGTTCTCTTTGGATTGTAGTTCATTTCAGTTTAAGGTGGCTGAGCCACCCGTTATCTTTTAGTTGATATAAAACTGCGTGGTGGTGATTTCTATATATTATTGTGATGCCAGCCGCTTGTGGCTGAGCCATATTGATGAGATATATGTATAATTGCCTCATATTGTCCGCTGTACAGGGGAGATGCTGCCCGATTTTCGAGGAAGCATGTGCCTCTGGGGGCGTGACAATTTTTACTCCAATATTTCATGTGACGTTTTGCTATAAGCCACTTCTATTATTTTAATATTTTAGAATTGGTTTGCAAACTCCACCACTAGAGACAAACACGAAGTATTTCTATGCTTTTCATCATATATATATATATATATATATATATAATATATATATATATATATATATATATATATATATATATATATATATATATATATATATATATATATATATATATCACACTAATTTTTTTATCATATATATGGTCATTCTGTCGATGATAAAAAGAATTAATTAATAGTTAAATATTTTTAACCAAATAAATTTGTTTGATAACTTATCAAATTAAAATTGATCAATAATTTTTTTTTTAAAATAACAACTAAAATATACCATTTACTTAATTTAATTTAATTTTATACCTATCAAATTTAACCATTTAATTTAATTTAAAATATTTATTATTCAAATAAATATTATTTAAATAAATTATAAAATCTTAAATTTATTTATAACTATTTTTATCTTTTCTCATTTTTATTTTTATTTAAAAGTATTCTTAATTATTCAAAACAATTTTTTTCTTATTTTATTTTTTTAAAATTGTTTTCTTTAATGTTTTTCTCTTAAACTCGTAACTTTCATTCAAGCTTCGCATGTAACATTTACACTTTCATTCCAGGCTTTAACAAATGATCATAACCTAATTAATTAATAAATATCTTCTCACTTTTCTTCCAATTATTAAAAATAATAATATAACAAAAAAACTATTGATTAGTTATTAAATAATTAACAAATATATAAACATATTAATAATTGTAGTTTAGTCGGTTAGGATATTAGATTCTAATTTAGGAGGAGTTTTAATACTAATAATTTTCTTTTTTTATTTCTATAAAGAAAAAGCTAATTCCAGCATTAGTTTAATTTGGGCCCAAACCAGATCATCGATACCTGACATGGTTACGAGCTTGGAGTCGAGTCTTGTTCAGATTTGACCCCGAGGTGGGTTTACTATATTGGCATTTATATGTTTTGAAATCGCTCTTAGATTTATGGTATCTTACCCATAAGGATTTTAGAGCACCTAAAAGGATTACATAGTGATTTGCAAGAAAAACATATTTTACCGACGGAATTTCCGACGGAATATTTATTTCTATCGGAACTTTCCGACAGAAATATATCCCGTCGGAAATTTCCGACGGAAATATATCCCGTCGGAAATTTCTGACGGAAATATAATTACATTGGAAATTCCCGACGGAAACAAATATTCCGTCGGAAATTTCCATCGGAAATGGAATTCCATTGGAAATTCTAGTTTTTCCTGACGGATTTATATTTCCATCGGAAATTCTGACGGAAATAAAATTCCGTCGAAAAATTATAATATTTGGACAGTCGACTTTCCCTTTCCCCTTTCTCTCACTCCATCCGTCTGCGATCCGTGTCGAAGCCACCTCCGGGCTCCTCCTCCCTCGCTCGTGGTTACTCGTTGTCCGGTAAGTCTCGTAATTTTTTTCTCCTTTCTCCGGTAAGTCTCGTTCTCCGGCCAGCGCGGGCGGGGCGCGGCGGGCCAGCTCGGACTGCGCCGGGCCGACCGGCCTGCTCGGGCCGCGCGCGGGCGCGACCGGCCTGCTCGGCCGCGCGCGGCGGCCAGCTCTGGTCGCGCGCGGCCAATGACTCAAAATGCTACTAATACTCAATCTATGATGTGTATGTATCCTAGTTAAAAGCATCTTGACATTCCCTGCATATATAATTTGGCTCAAGATGGAAGTGTTGCTGCTAATTAGTTTCATGCATCTGGATATATGCATTAATGTTAAACAGCTTATAAATAGAAGTCTTGGGCAAACACTTTTTTTTTTCTTTTCTGAAGATACTCATTAACAGATATTGGGGGCTAGAAATTACTTCATTAGCTAATTGAATCACACATGTCAATGGTGTATATATCTATAACTTTGCTGATGAGCCATTGGCCAATTCAAACATATCCTACAGTTAATTCTAGCTGTAATTCCATCTTCCTTTTCACGGTGCAAACTGCAAACTAACTTTTGAATCAAAGGTCTTTAAACAAGAATTACAAATGTTTCTCCTATTATTTTTATCATGAATGAGAAGCAAAACCTTAGAATTGTCATTAACCGTTGAGGTTAAGCTACAAAAAAAAACTTGATTCAAAATTTCAGAAAATAGAAATCATAAAATGATTGAAAGTCTCAACAATATTCAAGTTAATTGGCACGGTCAAAATTCAACAATAATTTTAACTATAATTTATTTTTTCTTAGATTATTACTTTTGCTGGTCTTCTCCGACTTTCATCTAATATTCAGGTATAATTCGTTCTTATGTTTTATGTTATGTTAAAACTTTATTAAATTAGCAATTACTTGTTATTTTAGTCTTTAATAATGAGGTATCTTTAGTTATTATATGATTTCATCGTACTTGTTAATTTAACATGTTATTTTAGAACTTATTATAAGAGATAGTATTTAGAATTAATAATTTAACTATATCTTACTGAATACTATGATACTTGCTTTCATTAGAATAATTTAGGTATATCTTAATAAATTTATTTTAATTTTATTCTAATTAGGCAACAATGTATATGAACAAGGCTTGGATGTACAACCGATTAGATAATATTGGATTTATCAGAGATGATTTTATTACTGATCTTGAACAATTTATGAATTTTGCTAAGAGACATCCAGAATGTATGGATGTTGATAAGTTAAAGTGTCCGTGTAATCATAGAAAATGTAGATATAAACTACCGTGATGAGGATATGGTCAGAGTACATATTTGTAGAAATGGGTTTGTGCCAAATTACTATAATTGGTACTGTCATGGAGAACCTTATGTATATGAATCAATTGGCCCTTCTGTTGGTTCATCATCTGATACTTTTGTTGCGTCCCTCGAACCATCAACTATTGATATTGCAATGCAATCAATGGTTCAAGATAGGATGAATGCAGCTGATTATTCCAACATAGATAAAATACATGTACCTGAATATCGGCAATTATATGAAATGTTAAAGTCTAGTGAAAGAGAATTATGAGAAGACATTCCTTCTGGTCATTCTCAATAATCAGCTACTGCAAGGTTGTTAAATATGAAAGCATAACATCATTTTTCAGAAAGATGTTATGATGAAATATATCAATTAATGTCAGAGTTACTCCCTGCTGATAACATAATGATTGATATCTTCTACAATACAAAGAAATTGGTTTGAGGTTTAGGTTTGCCTGTAGCAAAGATTGATTGTTGTTTAAATAACTGCATGTTATATTGGAATGAAGACAATGAATTGAATGAATGCAAAATCTGTAGTCACCCGCGTTATAAGCATCGTACTTGTATACCAGGGAAGAAGAAGAAAAATATTGCATGGAAAGTCATGTATTATTTTCCGTTAACTGCTAGACTTCAACGCTTATATGCATCTACCGCTACAGCAAGCTACATGGTGTGGCATCATGAGCATGAGCACGAAGCGGGTATTATGTGTCATCTCAGTGATTCTCCTGCATGGAAACATCTTGATACTGTATATCCTTCATTTGTAATGGAACCTCGGAATGTTAGACTGGGCCTTTCTGCAAATGGTTTTCGGCCATTTAGTCAGTCAAGACAGCAATATTGATCTTGGCTAGCAATATTTACACCTTATAATTACCTTCATGAATGTGCATGAAAGATAAATTTATGTTCCTTACTGTACTGATTCCTGGTCTAACCAATCCTAAAGATAAGATAGATGTTTTCTTTCAACCTCTAATTGTCGAGTTGAATGAATTATAGAATGTAGGCTCAACGACTTATGATGTTGCAAGTAAAATAAATTTTCGTTTACAAGCTACATTATTATGGATAATCAGTGATTTACCAGGATACTCAATGTTATCTGGATGGAGCACAGCTGGTAAATTAGCATGCCCACACTGCATGATAGATTCTGATGCATTTTCATTACCTTGTAGTGGGAAGGTATCTTGGTTTGATAATCATCGAAAATTTTACCTGTCGACCACCCTTTCAGGCGAAACAAACAAAATTTCCTAAAAAATGTTGTAGTCAGAAAATGTTCTCCAATTTATGCTTCAGGTGAAGAGATTATTGATCAAATAGACAGTTATGAATTCCTACTAGTATTTCAACCTGGTTCTTAATACATTGTTAGGATGTGCAAGTGTGGATGGAAGAAGAGGAGTATTTTTTGGGAGTTGCCATATTGAAAGTATCTTCTCATTCGACATAACTTAGATGTCATGTATGTCGAGAAAAATTTCTTTGATAATATCTTTAACACTGTCATGAATGTGCCTGGAAAAACTAAAGACACGGCAAAATCACGTGAGGAATTAAAAGAACTAGTTAACAGACCAGAGTTACATATGAATCAAACAACCAATAGATTTCCAAAGGCTTGTTATACATTAGACAAAGATGGTAAAGAAATTTTATGTAATTGGTTAAGAGAAATAAAATTCCTGATGGTATGCCTCAAATATGCTCGATGTGTGGATATGAATAAGTTGAAGATGTTTGGAATGAAGAGTCATGATTGTCATGTGTTCATGCAAAGACTAATTCCAGTAGTTTTCCAGACTTACTTCCACAAAATGTTTGGCAAGCACTTACAGAATTGAGTTTTTTTTTAAAGATTTGACGGCAAGGTGTATTATGATGGATGATATGCTTCGGCTAAAAATAGACATTCCTCTCATACTATGCAAGCTGGAGGCATATTTCCACCCAGTTTTTTTGATTCAATGGAACATTTACCAGTACATTTACCATATGAGGCAGAAATAGCTGGTCCAGTGCAATATAGATGGATGTATCCATTCAAACGATTTTTGAGAAAATTAAAAAATAATGTTCGTAACAAAGCAAGAGTTTAGGGGTTAATATGTAATGTCTATCTGGTTGAAGAAGCATCTTCTTTCTGCTCTTATTATTTTGCTGACAATGTGAAAACCAGACATCGTAAGTGTCCTAAAAATTCTGATGATGCTCAACTGAATGACTCATCATTGCTTTCTATTTTCAACTTTCCTGGTAAGCCAATGGGTGCATCTGTTACTAGATGGTTAACTGAACAGGAATATGATGCTGCAAGAACATATATACTGTTAAACTGCGATGAGGTCAAACCATACATAAAGTAAGTTGACTTCTCTAATAATCATCTTATCCTATATTAAATGTTTGCTTAATATACCAATTGACTTAAAATATTTCTCTGTCACAACTTATACAAACAACAACTATATATACAAAATCCATCATTGAGTGCAAGTGAGGTCGCTGAAAAGTTAGTGGTCGAATTTGCATTATGGTTTGAAATATATATAAGTTGCAATAACATTAAAAAAAATTATATATTTATGTCTATTCAGTTCGGTCTTAATTTATGTAGGTGAAAGACCGCAGAATATCAAATGTGCAAGATGATAGAATAATGAATCTTGCATTAGGACCGCTCCATAAAATAAAGGTTTACTTTGGATACTATGTTAATGGGCTTAAATTCCATGTGGCACAATGAGATTCACGGAGATTAACATATAATTTTGGAGTTTGTGTTAAAGGATATATCGACAACAATAACATAGAGTTTGATTATTATGCTAGACTTGAAGAAATCATAGAGATTGAATATCCTGCATTACCTATAAAATGGTGTGTGTTGTTCAAATGTTCATAGTATGATCCAACCCCAAGAACAGGTATAAGAATACATCCAAACTATAAATTAGTAGAGGTTAATAAAAATAGAAAGTTCAACAAATTTGAACCTTTTATTTTTGGGGTATAAGCGAGCCAGATTTTTTATCTTGAATACCCTACGAAAAGAAGGGAATCTAGTGAATGATTGTCTGTTTGTCGAATGAAGCCTCGCTCGACTATAGAAATGCTGGACACCATCACTGTTCAAAATCATGATGCATTTCAGAATGACGAAGTAGAGAGACATTTAATTGATTCACAACTTCCATTCACGTTTGATTTACTTGTAGATGTTAATGTGCCTTACGAGGATATAGATGATGGAGAGATGTCCAGCAGTGAGGATCTTGTTGAACTATCAGAGTCTAGTGAGGAGGACATCGATGCTAATAATGTATAAATAGTGTCGTTATTGTTCATCTAGTAAGTGATGTGTTGTTATTATGTATTGTATTTTTATTATCCTGTTACTCACCTTTATTATGATGTGTTATATATTATTTTGCAGACATTTCTTGTTGGGACCTTGTCGTTTAGCTAGAGGGGGGTGAATACCTTTCTATTTTGATTTTCTTCCTACAATGGTTAGCAAACACAAGCGGAAATCTCAAATCTAAACTAAACACTGCTAACACATCACCTTTACGTAGTTCGGAGATAAAGCTCCTACTCCATGGCAGTCCGTAAGATGGACGATCTCGATTCTTCGGTGGATGATTCCCCGGAATACCTCCGACTAGCTCTTGTCGCTCATTGTGGGTGGAGAAACGTCGCCACAGCACTTTGACAACGTCTGAACACGTTTAGGCTACTAACAGGCTTTAACCAAGCTTGTTTCGCCAAGGAAGAATAGCCAAAAATGAGCCCTCTTAAATAGTGCTCGATACTGTTCTGACCGTTACCAGTCGACTGGTGCTACACCAGTCGACTGGTCTTCGCGAATTTGAATGTCACCGCCTGACGATTCGCATTCTGGTCGACACCAGTTAACTGCCCAGTTGACTGCATCTGTCGACTGATCAAGCATTAGTTGACTGATCTCTCTGTGCTCTACCTCAGTCGACTGATCAAGCATCAGTCGACTGCCACCTAAGGTTTCCCTTCCCGAGTACAATTCTCTCAGCACTCGAACCCTAGGATTTTCCTTCCCGAGTATAGTTTTCTCAGCACTCGAATCCTCATGACTCAGTTGACTCTTCATTCATCAGCCTCGACCTGTTGCCTTCAAGCCCTCTTCAACTTTGGCTCTCGTCCCTCGGATGCATGCAAGCCCACGGCTTGTCTCCCATGTCATCCTTCGCGTATGCCTCGAAGTCCGCTTTCCTCAGCTCATCGTCCCTGCTTCAGCAGCTTCGACCTGTTGCCTTTAACCCCTCTTCTACTTTGGCTCTCGTCCCTCGGATGCATGCAAGCATACGACTTGTCTCCCATGCCACCCTTCATGTATGCCTCGAAGTTCTCTTCTCTCGGCTAATTGTCCCTGTTTTATCCAGGGTCCCTCGGATGCATGCAAGCCCACGGCTTGTCTTCCCATGTCATCCTTCACCGGCCCCGAAGACGTCCAACTAAGTCTATGTGTATTCTGCAAACCTGTACACTCACACACACATATTAGATCAACATAAAATTCGAACTTAATCATATTGATACATACATCAAAACTCATGATTTACTCGATCAAACTTGGGTCGATTGCACCAACATTTCTATGGCAGACCAGCAGGCAGTGATTCCCCGTGGCCACCGAGTTTTACGCATTGTTGGAGATGTGTAAGTATTTGTTGTTAGATGTAATTAATGTTCATATATTATTTTTAATATCTTATATTGATATGTTTATTTTTGGTTATGCAGTTTTACTCCAGATGGTCATAGGGTTTCCAATTATATCACAAGTAAATTTAAAGAACGAGCATGCAGATCTACAAAATGGAGGCATGTAGATCACGAAATGAAGACATTTTATTATAATGCATTTGTGGTAAGTAAAATCAATATATATTTGATTTTTATATTATATTTACTCATTACTATGCTAAATTTTGAATTTATAATTGCAGAAAAGATATACATGCGAGGAGGGTCAGGAGGAAATTTTTAAAGCAACATGGAATAGTTATTGTGAGAAGCTTTACAAAGACTACCTCTATTATATCAGACGAAAGGGCATAAAATCGACGTATATTTTTGAGGAAATATGGAGTGCATGGACGACCACCTGAGCTAAACAGAGGTGGAAAGAAAATGCCGATAAGGCTCGAGCTAATAGAAACATCGAGCCAGGTAGCCCAAGTACCGGAACTGCTCAACATATGTCTGGTTCCAAATCTATGGTAGAGCATGCTCTTGATTTGGTGTTTAATTTAATATTGGCACAAAATATAATTATCATTTATTACCATACTTGTATGATATTTGCCTAATATATATTTGTATATACGAACGAGAACTAGCTCGACCACCACCAGTATGACAGTCGTTGTGAGGACCCAAAAAAAAAAGATGGCACATTCGTAGATTCTCGTTCCGCGACCATCCATGTAATAGTGTTTATTTTAGTTACATTTTAGTACGATTCGTCGAATTACTTTTTAATCATGTTCTATTTTATAATATAGGCGAAAATGACCGAGAGAGTCGCTCAGGCATCTCAGCCTGCAGTAGAGGGGGGAGAGTCGCAATCTCTATCTACCGAGGCACTTAATGACATATATTATGATGTTGTCGGTGGGCGGACAAAGAACTCTACCCTCTAGGGCCTTGGCTCTCAGGCCAGAGTTGCATTTGATCATCACTTGAGGGCTTCAAGGGGTCGATCCAGTTACCGTTCATCTTATTCCAGTGAGATGCATAAAATATGTGAAGAAAATCGAGATCTGCGCACTCAAGTTCAAACAGTGCGAAGAGAGATGGCGGAATGGACGACCGCTGAGAATGAAAGGAGGGCCGCTGATGAAGTGACGAGGGCAGCTGAAAGAGCAAGGAGAGATGAGGAGCATCAGCAGCTTATTGTAGAAAATAGAGAACTTATGAGTCGTATGCGATTCTTCCTAGATTCCTTACCTCGTCCGCGATCACAGGACACTCCAGGGCCCTCTCATCCGCTGGCTGATTAAGTTTTTTTGAGGTATGTTCAATTAAACAATCCAGTATTATGTTACATTTTGATCAATTTCATCCATTCCTGTTACTAGTGAGTGATTTTGAGCATTTTTGATCAAGTTCTATTACAATCTGGAAGATCTCGATCACTGTGCTCAGTTCCATGTAAAATGATTGAGCACTGTGCTCATGCACAGGGTTTATCAGTATTCACTGGCTTTGTTTCAACTGTCAAGCACTGGTTTAGTTTATCACTGCCTTTTGTTTCAGCTTCCCACAGTTTCTGTACTTGTTCAAAACCATTGTATTTCTGCACTTATTCGCTGAATTAATCACTGCCTTTTGTTTCAGAATTGAATTGCCTATCAATTTCAATGTTTATGGTTCTGATTGTAGATTCATCTGTTTCTGTTCAAAATTCATAGTTTATCAGGTAGATAGAATATTCAGCAACGCAAATCACTCGAAAAGAAAAGGAGAAAACAAGTTCACAAATAGAATTTAGCAAACAACAAACATAATTTTGAATTAGATTAATATCTTTACAATAACAGGTGTATTAACTCACCTAGCTCCCTCTTTACTCTGTGTTTAAGATTCACCAATAACTATCTCACTTTCTAAAGTCAACGGAAGCTTTTTTAAAGTCAACGGCCAACCAATTCGTTATTACGCCTCTCCAAAATTCCACATCTGCAGCTCTTCTCCACCAAGTAAACTCTGATCATTATCTTTTCCCCCTTAGCTTTTCCACACTTCCATCACATCATGACGTGTCAATTCCAAGTTTAATTGCTTAGCTCCTGTCTCTGCAGTTTGTCTTTCTAATTTTTATTTGTTTCTGTTCCTCTAAGTCTCTTTTACTTATTGGTTTTTGAATTTTGATGGCATACATAGATTGTTTGATCTTTCTTTTACAGGCAACCAAAATGTATGAAAAAGCTGTTCAGCTCAACTGGAATAGCCCACAGGTCTGGTATTACAGTTGTTCATATTCTTGTATTTTCCTTCATATATATATAACTTTTTTCCGCATGTTGTACCAATATAAAAAATAATGAACCAGACAGCAGACAAATTGAACCTGGAGTGACCGGCCCGGTCCCACGAAATTTTTCACCGTCATCAGGTAAATCAGGAAGCGCTCGCATGTTGTATAACTAACTTATATGGTTGTAAATGAAAATTTTATCTATATTCAATGTCAGTTTATCTAAGGTGCTAATTATATAAAGATTTTATTATTCGATTAATTTGCTTCGTTAGAGGCCCAATTACACTTTGGTAAGTTAATGCTTTTGAATATCTTATTGTTAATTTCTTAAAACAGCCATTTGTCATATTTTATTTGATAATCGAATACATTAATACCAGTATATTAGGTTGGCCGGTCTAGAGTCCATGGCACATTCTCTAATTGATGCCAAAATATCAAAGCCTCTCACTATTATCCTTCTTGCTGATATATTACCTCCAATCAGGACACATTTTAAAATTATAAACTACTTGATCTTTTCCTAGATGTTTTCCATGCCATAGGATTTTGTAGTAGCATTGCCTCATTATATTTTGCTTAGACATTGATATTTTTATGCAGTTATGTGCTTCGTTCAAGTTACCATACTTTGTTTTAATTTGTTTCTTACAGACATAATTTTAATTGTATATTAGTAATATATGGGCCTCTTTACCCATTTTTGTTTTTAATTGGTTTAATAGTGTGCTAATCAAATGTCCTTATTGGTTTATGATAGGCCCTTAACAACTGGGGGCTTGCTTTGCAGGTAGATTGATATTGGTTTATCAACTAAGTTGAATTATTATACAAGTAATTTTATGTTCGGTTTTAATCTTATTAAGGCATTTTGGACAAAATCATGATACAAGAACTTGATATGTTTGTATAAATGTTTGATAGTTTTATATATATGAATTTGAATTTGATATGTTTGTGGTTGTTTGATAGTTGTATGTGAAATGGTTTGTATTTTGTTTTGAATGTCATGATCTAGTGAAATGTGATGTTGTGAATGTGATTGATCGATGTTGTGAATGTGATGTTGTGTTGTGAATGTGATTATCGAAATTGGATATTTGTGAATTTGGATATTTGTAAAATGTATATGTGATTATTACCAAATACAAATTGAATCTGTAATTTTTTTATTTACCGACGGATTTCCGACGGAATTAATATTCCGTCGGAAAATATCGAAAACATTTCCGACGGAAATCGGGATTTTCCATCGGAAATTTCTGACTGGATTATTGATTCCGTCGGAAATAGTAATTCCGTCGGAAAGTGATTCCGACGGAAAGAAAATTCCGTCGGAAATTTTACCGACGGTACGAAAATTCGTCGGTAATTCCTTATCGACGGATTTCACTCCGACGGAGAAAATTCTGTCGGAATTCCATCGGCAAGTGCGTTTACTGACGGAATTCCGTCGGTAAATTTCGTCGGAAATACTGTTTTTTATGATAGTACCGCTTTCAGAATTTATAGGTACGGTAACAGTTTAAAATCGTTATTATATGTACAATGTATAATATGACCAATTTTTTAATTTTTATTAATGGTTATGAAAATCACTTTTATAGGATTAGGAACCTCAAGATCTTGAAGTCAAAAAAAAAATCACTCTTGTATGAGTTTTTTTAGTTGAGGTTCTAAAGAGCTGATTGAGGTGTATTTTTTTCATTTAATTGAATGGATAGAGAATTAATTGGAAAGTTGTAACTCTCAACATTTTGATCACAAAGACAGTAAATTTATAAAAATTAAGGGCCAAGGCTCGAGGCTAATACTAAATGTGTTATCCATTGGAATAAAAAAGTAATATTTTTTATTTCTAATGTGAACTTCGTCGGTTCGGAGTAAGATATAAATAAATAAATAAATTTTGAGAAATATTTTATTTTAACATATATTGATCTGTGAGAAAAATTAAATCGCTAAATTTTAGTGGTCTGACAATCCAAATTGATTTTTTTTCTTAATTATATTTGATCCCATTAAATTATATATATATGTTAATTACTATAATAAAGATAAAACAGTAAATAGATATAAATATATATATATATATTTAATTAAAGCTACAAAATTTATATTATAATTTATTTTAAAATAAAAAGTTTTTAAATGATATTAAAAATTATAAAAAAATATTAATTCAACATAAAAAAAATATATGCAACGAGAAATTTTAATAAGAAGTCTAATGAAAATAACGTGATACTCTAATTGTAGTGATCTTCGACAGGCTCATCATGCCCTACACCTGTTGGAAACCTGTAAGTAAATTGGATTTACTTTCGGTCGTAATGATTCCATCTGGAATGAATTCCAATTCTCATGTTTAGAATGAATTGTAAAAACAGAATGAATTCATTTATTGTTATACTTTACAATTTTATCTGTGAGATGACCGGAACTTTGATTTGTTTTGTGAATGATGATTTGTATTTAATTACTCAGTGAATTCCATTCATAATCAGATGTTAGGTTGATTGTTTGAGGGATTGAAAGGAATTGGAATCAATTCCTTATCAATTCCTTCCTGAAAATTGATACCAAAGGATGGAATTGAATTCTAATTCCCAAAGAAATTCCAATTCCTTCCTTTCCAAATAGGGTGTTAGAATATAGTTTGATTCAGGACGATAGCTTAAGATCATCGATAATATTCGAACGATAATTGAATGTGTAAATAAAAAATATTACGTCATTCACATTAAATTTCTCATTAAAAATTCTTACGCATATCTTTAATCTTCAACGTATCATATTCTAATCATTTAGCATATACAACTAGATATTTTACATTGAAAATTGATCCAAACCGTATCAAATGTATTACCGTACGCCCCATTTGATTTGCTTCTCATCAACACGAAAACCCTTGAAGTCAAGCTCGTTGACTCTTTAATAGTCAACATGTCTCACGTGGCTTCCTAAGCAGCCTTAGCATTTGATGCCACATGGGCCAACGACGTTCACGGTCGCGCCGGCCTCGCCGCCCATTTAAAATTTTCCCCATCTAATTATTGACGCCCCATGCGATAACGTGTTTACGTGTACGATTTGACTTTTTATTGACATTGACTTTTTTATAATTTAGATTTTTAATTTTTTGTTAAATTAATTCAGATGAACAATTTTATAAAAAAAATTATCGATTATCAGAATAAATAATCACATTGAGGAAAAAATCCTTAATATGAGCTCACGTTGCAATTTCGTCCTGTCCCGTCACAAAATTTCCTTCGGTAGTGGCTTGTTTTTAAATATTAAATTCTTATCCACTCGACGAATTATTGATTCAGTTTTTTGGATTCTTCTACATTCAAATCATAAATCTTATTTGATTCACTACGTAGAAAAGCTAATTTTTAAGAATCTTCCAAATGAAGTTTCATGTATCCAAGGGAAATAACTCAGTGAAATTCAGCGAAAGAAAGACTATTGCATCAAAATAATTAGCTTTTAATTAAAAACCTTTCATCCTGAAATAAGATCAGATTTATTTAATTCGTCGAATTAACAATGTGTTTTTTCATCCCGACCTACTACATATATAAATTGTCTATTGGTAATTATCTAGGTAACACAAATGTGACTTATTGTAGTTTGTCAAGATGAAGATGTAGATTCCCTTCGCGTTCAAAGAAAATATTCGACTTTAAAATCGATATGATCGAGAGGATTTTTAGTACGAGTTTCATCTGAATTTTCATAGTATCAGTGATGCCAAATTATGATTGCTTCTAAATCTGTGTAATTTTTCTCCATTTCACGCATAGATTCATCTTAAAATTTATACATAAACAAACGCCATCCGTGCATATATAAAAAACTGACTGCACGGTTATCTTATCCAGTGGCTCCTGACCAGCAGTGAGACGAAGCAAAAGTGATCTCTGACCCACGCACCACAATTGATCATCTCTGAGCTAGTTAGGTAGCTAGCTATTCCTCACAGCCTTTCAATAAATTAAGAATAATATCCTTTCCCTCTGTTGGGCGGTTCCCCGCTCATCCTGCACATGATCCCACATTCCAAGACGAATAGTACCGGAGCAAAGAGCTTGAACCAGTGCTTGCCGGGCCGGTCACCCCAGATTCAATTTGTCTGCTGCCTGGTTCATTATTTTTTCACTTTTTTTTAAACCAGTGCCTGCATGCATGTGTTTCACCGCTTCTCTTCCGCTTAACCATCTCAATCATTGCCACGGAGCATCCTTGAAAAGAATGCGGCGCACGCTGCAGTCTTCGCTTGGTCCAGGCTGCTGTCGGCCCACCAGGTATTTGTCGAATTGCCGCAGCGAGGTCAGAAGCTGCAGTTCTGCTCTCTCTAGCTCCCTGTGGATTTCTGCTCGAGCAAATGGGTGCGCAGAATTAATTAGTATCTGCTGGCTTCCATGCAGCTTTGAGTTCGGGCTACGAGGAACAACTCCTCAGCCTGCACCTTCCCCCATGACGACGACCCGGAAGAGCTCCCATTGCTTCTCTCTACTGCTTGGTCATTGAGCTGCACGGAGAAGAGGGAGTGAACTGGGCGGTGGTCGGAGAACCGCGACTCGCCTCTCACGTACCACATTTGCTTCATCCCCTTCCCTCGCCACAAGATACGGTCGCACCTGTACTTGTATATATGTCAGCAATTAACTACTCTAATTAACGTTAATCCAAGTATTCAAACATAATTTCATAAAAGTCACTCTTTTACTCTATTTGATAATTAAAGTGCTAGCTTTAGAAAAAAAGACAAGAAAAAAGCGTGCGTTAATTAACGAACAGATGGCAGCAGATCGAGACTCCAAGTATCCAAACATACTCGTGTCCTACTAAGCCAGGCCAGGATGAATTATTACAGGTTAATTAATCATTATAATAATAAAGTAAAGCTGGTCGGCTCAACTACATTTGTGAAAGTTTGGACACCTTGCACCTCTTAATTCGATTCCTTAAACCTAACAGGCTAACAACACCGTTGGAAACCGTCAAAGTCAATGATGCGGCTACCTAAGCAAACTAGCGTTTAGACTCCCTAATTAGTAATTAATTGGCATGGAGTGGGATAATTAATGAAACTGATCGGTTAAGTCATTGTACGTGGAAGATTAGAGAGTTAATTACCAGGCAGGGATTCGCCTTTTCTCTTTGGATTTGGCCGGATTAACAGCGTAGATATCAGAATTGGTCTTGTATTTGTACGTCGGAGGGAAGCTTATTCTTCCTTCTTCCCACCCTGCAAACACGCCTCCATCTCGCTGTTCTATCAGTAGCTGCAATTAATATGTTGCACCAATTTAATTATGCATTAACTAATTAAGTTTACTAATGCGATCCTCGTAATTAATATTATAAATTAATTAATTACCTGGTCTCTCTCTAACAAGGCTCGCCAATTGTTCCTCTGCAACAATGCTTGTGTCTCGATGCTACTGGAAGCCATTAATCGATAGTTGAGATCTCCAAGCCATATGATCTTGCTGCATGATCAAATTTTGAACCTAAATTAATATGCATTTATAACTTGTCTTCTTTTTTGTGTAAGAGGAAAAAAAATAAAAAATTTAATTACTCGTGCTTCAGTATAGATTCTGGGGTTCGTGCTGCATTAGTCCTGTGAGAATGTAGGAATTTGGTCCTCTTGATGATCTCCATCACGTCGGAGTTCCGGCGAACCTCGTCACCGTCTCTTTCCCCTGACGCCAGGTGCGTGCACACGAAGCAGAAGCTTGTTCCGTGCAGAGTCATGCTCATCGATATCGATCCCTGCATTTCATATGATGAGAAGATTTTGGGGAAGAAGGAGGTCGGTGAAGAATTCACTCACCTTGTTGCCCATGTAACCCATGATGCCTCTGCCGACGCAGGAGACTTTGAGGCTGGTGATGGCGTGGGAGATGCCGCCGCGCACCCACACGCAGAGGAAGATGCCCACCATCTGCTTGCTCGCCGCTAGGCAGTACATCTCCTGTCCGGCGCTGCCGTGGCCGTCGTCGTCTCGCTCCTCTAGCTCCAGCGAGAGCAAATCGGAGAAGCTGACTCTGGGCTTGATACTCCCGCTGTCGAGATCGCCGGAGGCGCAGCTGCAGGGATTTGGCTTCTCTGGGTTCAGCATCCGTCGAATAAGGGCAAGCCACCTGTTCGCCGGGCCTCTGTCCTCCGGCCCCAGGACATTGCCGGCGTTCAAGGGGACGATCTCCTGAAACCTGTTAATTCCAAATAAAAAAAACAATATTTTAGGAAACCGAGTTGGAATATTCAATTAAACATGAGCTGAGCTCCGAATTAATCAATAAGTATCGCAGTACCCGAGAACGTAGATGTCCGGCGAAGGCGTGCTGATGAGCCAATCTCTCAGGTCGAGGTCGCCGTGGGGCGGCCGCCCTCCCACGTTCCATGTGCCCACGAACACCCTGCTCCACCCGATCAATTAAACAATTCAATTCCACATTAATGATTTCAGTAGCAACTCCAAAAAAATGCCCTTAATTTGTGATCATTAACGCAGGCCTGACCGCAAGCCCTCGACGGCGTGCGAGGAGCGAACCGGCATCTCGTTCCCAAAACAGGGGCGTTCGAGGCTGTCACAGCTCTCCACCAACCAACCACCTATATATCCATAAAAGGACGCCAAAAAGAAAAAAAAAATCAAAACTTTTGAAGTTGCAGAAGTGAAATTAATGCAAGCGTTGGGAAATGATTAGCATCGAGATGGGAACCTGACGACTCGCTGCTGGTTATGACGCTGCCGTCCTTGTCCGAACAGCTCTTCCGCCTCTGCATCACCCCAAAATTGCCTGCTGTTTGAGGCGGAAATCTTAAAAGCTTCACCTTTTAATGAATGAGTGCGAAAACAGAGGAGCCCCTTACTGTTGCGGTCACAGTACGACTCCGGATTATTCAAGTTGAGCCATTTGCAGACAACCGTCTTCGGCCAAGAAGATGACTGCGACAACCCAATAATTAACTCGATTAATAGCGTTCGAGAGTAATAATTAGAGTATGGAGTTGAATCGTGAGAGAAAGATCTCACCTTTGGAGGCATTCGAGTCGGCTCTGCTCTCATTGAATCCGGTGAGGAAGACGTAGACCTGCGTGTAGAAGAAATTAAAAAAATGGATGATTTTTATTGCAAGATGACGTAGTGTTGAATAGTAGCAAGCTAAAAGTAGATACGGATGTGACTACGGGGAAGAGGAAGGAAGAAACGAGAAGAAACCCAGGCCATGTATTTCCTCTAATTTCGCTTTTGAAACGTTGAGCAGAGAAAATGGCGTCCACGGTCAGAGTCGCTATTCAAACCGATCTTAAATCTCAAAAAGTCCAGAAATTTGCTTCCGCCGCAGAAATCGTAGAAGTTGGAGAAAGAAACCGAAGTCGATCCTTTCCTTCATTGTTGAAAGAGTAATCTATTAATTAGCTAGGGAGCTTTAATTACCTTCAAATGGATAAACCGAGGAGCTAGAGAAGTGATCGCTTGGAGTTGGAGTTGAGGTCTCTTCTCGCTTTGCTCGCCTTCTCAGAAGCCTTCAAACCACTAGATCGCAAGCGAGAGTCAGAGAGGAAGAGAGAGAGGAGTGTGTGCGTGCGTGTGTGTTCATGAAGACGAAGGCTGATCTGTTCTCGTCGTATGGCAACCAACGAGGAAGAGGCTTTTTATTCCTTTCCCCCCTTCAATTTTCTTTGGATGAAATTACTTAATTACCCCTGTAAAGTTAAGACTGCTCTGAAGAAGTCCTTGTTAGCTAGCTTTGGATCACGTGCATCCAATTCGATCTCATCGGACGGTCAAGACGTTTTCATTTAAACTACTGTCACGGGTCGGATCTATCTGTAAGTGAAACGGGTCAATTTGATCCTATTGAAGTAAAAGAAAGAATACAAGTTATTTAACATGATTGGAATATATATATATATATATAAATGAAGAACAACAATAATAAAGACATAAAAACTTCTTTTCCAATAGACTCTTTTCATGTGTGATGGAAAGGTTAAGAGTGTCCCTTTTTCTGCCTGTATTCCACTTTGCCAACCTTCCAAGAACTTCCAACCCTAATTTTTTTTTAAACTTTTCGAAAGGAGATCGAAGTGGGGAGAATCCCACTATCGTACAATATCCTACCAAATATGGTAACATTTTGTTGGTCTAAGGGAAAAAAAACACTTAATTCACTATATTGACTACTCGTTCAATAATATACTCTTCAATTCGATTGTGTAATTAATTTATTGTGCCTCTTATAATAATACTAGTTTTTGTTTTTTACTTTAACTTACTCATTGTTATTCTCACATTTTACAATTATATTAATAAAATCATGTTAGTTGAGAGTGGTTAATTAAAACAAAATCAATCTTAATAATTAAAAAAAGAAAGAAAGTTGGTGTCGTTTATACCAACACCAATATTTTTTTGACACCAAACACAAAATGCATGCTAAGAGTGGTCCTTCTTCTCATTTCCTTATCTTCTTATCTCGTGAGAATCTCTAACCCTAATTCTCAAAGTGCCTTCAATTCGTCCTCTCCAACAGATTCATTCAAGGTCATGATTAGTTTAGTAAAGAATTAATACATCATATAATAAGAATTCCGGGCTTAATTTGGAGGCTTCCTGTCCATCCATGACTTTGATAATCCCGCCTGTTATCATAATTATGCACCTAATCACACCCCACTTGAAACAATTGCGATCATGACCAAATGTGCTAAGGGAAATGCTTCGTTGTGGACACATGGTAGCATCATGCATGCCCTAACACAAAGGATCAATTATCAATTCACTAAAGGGATGGCCCTACTGCCCAATTTCGTGGCCTAAGTTAATTGCTACCCCTCACCATGTGCAATCAAGATAAAATTTTAATTATCGAGAGAAGAAAATTTTAATTAATTAGATCTCATATTATATTCATTATCGCGTGTGGTTCAATAATTAGGATAGGTGGAAGAAGTTGGATGCATGATCTAATAAGAATTCTTTTAGCAGTGCTTGTTTAAATAGCTTGGGGCTCTTGAATGATGCTCACATGCATATATGCACTGACTGGTATATGAAATATTATTTATACATTGCAAGGATGTGTTTCCTTCGTGACAAACAATATATAGACATTTAATTATATATGAAAGACAACTACACAACTTAATTGTCCCAAGAATTAATTATTGCATGCATGGTAAATTACAGCAGTAAATTAAATCAAATTATTTCGATCATAAAATATAATATTGCTACATAAAGTTATGAAATGATGTTGTAAAAGATAGATAGAATTTTCGTCCGTACCTTGAATTGAATTAGTTGGAGCATCACCATCCAAGAGATTGGCACCAAATCATTGTCGTCCATTTTTGTTGAAGAATTGAATTATCAGTCAATCGGTTCCAAGATTTGTTTCGTGGTCTTGGGGAAAAAAACAATAATATATATATTATTGTTTAAATATAAAAATAAGGTCTATGAGAAAACAAATAGAAATAATTTCAAGAAAAATATTATTTAAGTTGAAGTTTAATGGAGTTATTGATTGGGTTGAATATGTGATCTCGATCGCTTGATCTATTACACGATCATCCGATAACATCATTGCTCAATAGAAGGATACGATATATATATATATCTACTATTAATGTCGTGTTGTAGTTGTGTACAATAGTGTTGGATAGTGAAAGGTTAGGCATATATCGACAATGATGTACAATAGACAACGAGCTAGGATGATAAGATCATTACTAACTTACAGAGCTAGCAAATAGCTAGCTAGATCATTGGTTGCAATCTATGTGTAGTATTTGAAAATATTTATAGAAAAATATTTGGTAAACTAAAAAAAAAATGCAATGTCCATATATAATCGATTAAGTAGGAGCAAGCCTCCTCCCCACTACTAATTAATTAACTAATTAAAGAGGAGGAAGGATTTAATTAAGTGCATGAGGGTGTTAGTTATAAGAACTAATTAAGAAGGGAAGCATTAATTATATATAATTAGGTAGTTGGAGGTACGTGTTTAGTTTGCATATGGCATGACGATGATCACTTGATAGCTCCACGTCATAAAATATCAGCTGCATGGAGCACGCTATGATCAATTGATCATGAACTGTGGTCGAAAGATTAATATTAATCCTTGCTGCTTTTAAATTAACAATTGGGGAAAAAAATACCCTAGCTAATTAATTGGGGTTAATTTACTTGACTCATTCGTTTTGTTATAATTTCGAGTATATATAGATTATTTAATTTTTTTCTATTTAATAAAGTCGGATCGGGCCACTTCAAGAGAGCCCATGAGCCCAACCGAAGGCCCATGCTAAAATCCACTCTCGCATTTTATTTGATGTGAATATACATTTTTGTCCTCAAAATGCACTTACAGAAATTTCAAATTCCATTTTGTCTTGACAAAACACAATTCCTTCAATTCAAAATCCTTCATAACCATTTAATATTTATCAGTAGTTAAAACAAAATTTTCAAGTTTTTGATGTGCAAGACTGCATTTACGATCAATGTGGGCGGTCCAATTTTGGATTCAAGTAATGATTCTTTATGGAGACTTTGGGAGAATGATCTTCATTCTTGGTCATTCCGGCTGAACGCCTCAACTGGTCCCATTTTGATCAGATATACAGCTGAAATCCTCTATTACCTAGCACCAAGCTTGGTCTATGGCATGGCACATGAAACGGCAGTTGCTAATTTAGTAACCATAATTTCAACATCTCTTGGCTGATTTTGGTAGAATTGGAGTACATTTATGTGATTTTATTACGACAGCAGCAAATCTTCTGCTCGACGTCTAAATCAACAATCAGTCCGCATTAAGTTCCTTTGATATATCAAACAAAGTTGGGATATTGAATGCTTACTATGTGGATTTTATTGCTGATGTTCAAATGTTTATTCAGATAGGATTTTGATTCGAAAAGAAGACTTCAAGTGATCTGATGAACCTACCAGCTAATGCAATTCTTGATGATCTGGAGATCATGAAATTCAGAAGTTCAGACATTTGTCTTTGCAGTAAACCTGGTAGGAATGCTGTTTCTACTTGTCATTCTGGCAATACTTGGCTCGTGCTTCAGATTAGGTACAAAAAAGAATCAGATTTTGGCTTGGTTTCTTTTGGCTGTAGCTTCAACTCTCACTCAGGCAACTCAGATTGTGATGTTTCGTCAGTGCCTTCTCATGGTGTCAACCAGTTAGTAGCCTTTTCAGAGATATGAGAAGCAACCAAGAACTGTGATGAAGGTTGGTTGTAGGCATTGGCAGATTTGGAAAGGTGTACAAAGGAGTATTTGGAAAAGGACTCATGGTGGCAGTGAAAAGGCGAAACCCATATCTCAACAAAGCTTAACTGAGTTGAGGACAGAGATTGAGATGTTATCCAAGCTTCCACATCGCCAATTGGTATCTCTTATAGACTATTGCCATGAAGCTAATGAGATGGTGCTTGTTTATGAGTTTATGACTAGGGGACCTCTAACCAACATTCTCCTTAATGAGAATTTGACAGTTAAGGTAGTTGATTTTGGTTCGTCTAAGATAGTTCCTACACTAGACCAGATTCTTGTGAGTGCAGCAGTAAAGGGAAGTTTTGGCTACCTTGATCCTTAGTATTCTAGAAGGCAGTTGCTTACAGAAAATTCGGCTTTTGGAGTGGTTCACCTGGAGGCGTATGTGTGAGGCCTGTGATCAACCTAGCACTACCAAGAAATCAGGTTAACGTTGTTGAGTGGACAATAATTTGCCAAAAGCTCGGTCAGCTTGAGTTGATAATTGACCCTTATCTTGCAGGGATTGTTAGTCTTGATTATCTTGTGAAATTTGGTGGAGCAGCTGAGAAATGCATAGCAGAATACAGTATGGTAGATGTGTTATGGAATATGCATTATGCTCTATAGCCGCAGCAGGAGAAGACAGTTTTTTGAGTATACTTGGTGATGGAAGCAGTTGTAACTGTGTCCAGGACCTCCAAGAATTTATTTCACAAGTGGAGAACATAGAAAATGAGCACGATATTGTCAGGTTCTCCAGTGATGTTATGGATTTTCCAGCAAGTACAGTGTTCTCGTGGCTAATATATCCAAAAGGAACGTAGCTGATTCGATATGGTAAGTTCAGCTTATCTACATGTTCTACTAATTATGTACAGGAAAGTCTGTAGGTGCTAATTTTTGTACCGAGATAATGCTTTCAGTTCTTGAAAACACAACACTAAAAGTTTTTAGTTTTTCACATAAAAGTATCATTCAGCTAAACTTCCATTGATGTTTTTTAGTAGAACCACATTATCAACATGTAGTTCTTCGCATCATAAGCATATCTGTTATTGGGATTCATGTGCGTTTGGGTAGATGAGAAAATTTGTCTTTTTGGTACTTCAAAGTCTAATTTAGTGCATATTAATCAATCTTCATCCAAATTCAGTTCTAGAGAGTCAAACCTTCTTATCTAAACGACTATTATTGAAGAATCCTGCCAGACTTTGGTAGGGAATGGAGCATTAGTTCCAATCCCTTTCTGTATCCCATGTATGCACTTATATCACTCACTGTTTGAAAGAGCTAAGAAACTGACTAAAAAGGTATCTGATTAAGTGCATAAAAGAGAAGTTAGGTCAGTGTACTCATGCCAACGCCCACCAATAGCTATAGTTAACTTCCTACACGTTGTTTAATAAATTGGATTCTTACTCTGGCATGGTTGCAATGCAGTAATGTTAATTAGCACAAACAAGAGTGAAAAAACCCTTGAAACCTATGCACATTGCTGAGTCCGTTCCAGCTACTTGATTACATAAGTCTGGTCTGATTTCTTTATGCCATCAACCTAACTGTATAGCATTTCATCATACAACCTACAATGTATAAATTTTGTAAATAGCACACTGATGGAATTGTATGATATTTCCTATTAATAGGGTAGATGCCTACCAATCACATCTTATAAATTTAGTGCAAATGTTAGAATTTTTCTTGAGAAATTTTCATTTTTTTTTCTTGGCTTGATGGACCTTTTATTTCATTCCAAGGCATCCTATCATGTCAACAGGAACACGCACAGGAAAGTTAGATAGATGTCGGCAGCAATTTTAGACAAGTAATGAGCGTAACGGGATGAGTTTGATGATTAACAAGAATATAAGGGATGTGAATATAGCAGGAGCTAGGTGTTAAATTTGAACAAAAGGAACCACCAAACAACAAGAATCGCAGAATAAATAACAGTACACAAACGACACATTTCAATATTGCAGAAAAACTCTAAACTGTTGAACAGACTAGAGTAAAGAAACAGCTGCGTAGATTGAATTTAGAAAATAAGAGCTGTCTGAATTGAGGAATACTTTTTAGAAGAGAACAAGAATTGAGGATCCTTTGGGGCCATAGGAAATCTTGGTCATAAACTTGCAGTCGATATTTTTAAGTTTTAAGATATCAAGTTTGAGATAAAACAAGATATGGAACTCTTTGATATATGTACAAAAGAATTGAAATTCTGGATCCCGTCGCTTTGATGATGTGACTCTTTGATATCAAGATTGCATAATATCTTAGTAAACATGATAAAAATGCATTTAGATTTGCCTGCTGCTAGCAGAATGAAATATTACACAATCTTCTACAAAAATATAGCACCTAACTAAGATTATTCAGAGTAAGTTAAACTAAGCATTCTTCACCAAAAAAGAAAATTAAAAAAAAAAGAGTAGAATAAAACAAACTCCTGCAACTTAGCTATAGATATGTAAAGTATAACTAAATCTAATTGTTTCTATCCAGAAGGGTGTGTTGGAAATTAGGAAAGGGCATATCTTTCTCATCATGCACCCCCTGTGCATTGAGTCTTCTGCCTTTTCAAGCTCAAGTTGTCATAACTTCTCGTGCAGGTCAAACTCATTGGTCCCTTCAGGAAATCAGAGGAGTATGTATTTGATTTTTCCTTAGATTTCTCATTATCAAGCATGTTAGGAGAACTGTGAGCCAAATTATTTGCACTCGGCACAACTTTTTGGCTGAGAGATGATGAATTGTGAGCAATGGCAGAAACTGGAGGAACATGAAACTGGTGCAGAGGTGGAGGATTACGCCACTGAGGGAGTGGCCCTGCCAAGAGGAGAGTCTGCAGCAGAGGACCTGCTTCCAGCACTGCTTGCAGCAGATTCCCCTTGTGAGGCAACGGCTTGGTAACGAGGCCATTGATGACGGCAGAAGCTATATCTTGTTCACGTTCTTGGCACTGCAACTTCATACTTGGTAAGTCCGGAGAAGCAGCCACATTGAAAAGAGAATGCCCAGGAGAACCGCCATAAGAATGATTCTTCTTGGGGGTGCCCGAGAGGCTGTCAGATTCAGTGATACTGGAACTGGTTCTCGTCTGCCTCATCGGTGGGCTCTCGGGCTGCGTGATCTTTGTGATCAAAAGCTGTAACTGTTCTCTGGCCTCATCTCGCTCGTGAGTGATCACTTGAAGCAGCTGCAGCAACTGGTTAATGTTCTCCTCGTTCTTTCTCATCTCTTCCTTGGCATTAGTGCGGAGTGATTCCAGTTCCAAAGTAGTACATAGAAGCTTGTGCTTTAATTCCTCCACGCTCTGCTTAATCAAGGAAAAAAACAGATCAAGTCAGAGCAAGCATAGATTTGATTATCACAAGATGATTTATCACAGACTTCGTGGACCAGGCTAAAGAAAATTAAAAGTTATTTCAAATTATGGGAACAGAATGATTGGTTGCAGAGAATCTTTGCTGCACATAAAGACCAAAGGTAATGATGAGAGTTGGTGGTAGAGATAATATAATATAATGAAATATAAGAAATCTTTGGCTGATCGAGTTCTACAATAACATGGAGCTATAGGGTCAAAGCGAGTCCCTAACACGGTCACATCTTCAGAAACAAGAGACATCAGAAGAGCAGACTGCGTCACGGCAAATAAGGGTTCTAAACCAAGATCACCAGTGAATTAAGAAGGGCGAGGCCTCGGTGAAACTCAGCGAGAGAAGAGGAGACAAGAAGATGGAGAGATCACCTCATGAAAACCCCAAACAGGAGCAAAACCTGAACCCATGGCGTCTTCAAGAGACCAAGCATCGACACCCATCCCCATGAAATCTTCTTCCCCTGCAGCTGCGAGTTCTATGGGCTCCTTGTCGCTTGAAGATCTTATGCACGCAACCAAATTGAACGATATATGTCGATGTCTGACAGTAACTATAGATGGAAAGATAGAAGAGGAGGGACTGAGAAAATTGAATTTTGAAATGGGAGGAAAGAAAAATGGAATGTGGAATTGTCAGGAATGGAAGGTGGTCTTGCAATGACCTTATATATAGAAGATGAACTCAGGATTCAGGAATCCTCTCCGTCCTTTAAGGCCTTCTCCCCTGCCCCACAACCATGACTCTGCCTCTCTCTCTACTCTCTCTAGTTATCTATAGTAGGAATTAATTAATTTTTGTAATTTGGTCTTCGAATTCCATATCTATTCTTTTGTTTTAATGTCGTCTGTACAGATTCCAGAAAAGCCCCCTCTGCAGATAATTTTATCATTAATATAATGACCTGTTTCTTTGGACACAGTCATGAATTGGTTTTAATTTTTCCAAATCCACATCAAGGACACTGCATGAGTCAATGCTGAATAGGATACTAATTCCATAGAGATGTTTTATTAGCATATTAAGATGTAATTTGAACATGGGTAGGACTTTGTCTTTTTCATGCAATAAGTTGAGTAAAGACCAGGGTATGTATACAGCCCTTAACTTATTGACTCGGTAACCAAGGCTTCCATTCCATTGCATGTGTTGTATGATTGTGGAAGTCTTGATCGTGTATGTTTTTTCCTCGCATGCACATATTCTAACTTGGAAACTAAACAGTTCATGTTTGTGGCAAGGGAACTAACTCTAGAGTTGACCTACGACTCTATGATCTCTCCATTCTTATTTTTCTCGCTCTCTTATGTGCTCACTAAATAGCTGTACTCAAATTACCTACTGAGTTCTAAACTCACAACGTCACTTACATGTAATGTTTCAGTCAGTATCTCTCATGACTCAGAAGCTGCTGCATGTGAAGGTATGTTGTTTGCTCTGTGTACAGTTCATTAATTATTCTCCTGCTGAAAGAATAATTTTAGGACCATTGTTGTGTTTGTATATAGGACAAGCAGCAGCCAACAGGTGCACTTGATACATTGTA
This sequence comes from Boesenbergia rotunda, assembly GCA_024364735.1. Lineage (NCBI taxonomy): Eukaryota > Viridiplantae > Streptophyta > Magnoliopsida > Zingiberales > Zingiberaceae > Boesenbergia > Boesenbergia rotunda. The sequence continues at coordinate 129,563 of JAGFNQ010003757.1, forward strand.
CTGTGTTGTTGTTGCTCACTTGTCTTTTGGCATGACTCTTGGAATGAGCATTAGTACTGATTATGAATTAAAGTGGAATGTGCAAGTTTTATTTACTGGAGGAAAGAATGCTCCAATTGTATGAATGATCATACTGAGACATCAAATCTGTGGGTCTTGTTCAGTGCATCTTCTGCCATGCATCTCTGTTTTGTAAGCTCTTGCAAAAATGATATTAATTAGTTTGACTGTGGCTTTGCCACTGTGTTCTTATAGAAAACATTTTGACTCGGGCTGAAAGCTAATTGTTGAAAGACATGCATCGATACATTTGTATTCCTTTTTACCAAAATCATTTATTTATTTCATTATAGACTTTTCGTTGCTTGTCATCGCACTAATGTAGCTAGCAAAAGAACATATTTAGATGTGCAAAGTGTGTATTTTCTTCGAGAACCTAACATTCTTGTTTGTTGGTAAAATATATATTTAGTTGGTAGCATAGGATTCAAGCAAGGTCCCCATCAATGTGACCTCTTCTTGTTCTTGTATATGACTTGTTGTCCAACCACATAAATATTGTTGACGTTTGATTCCCTAGCTACTCAAATTGATCGGCATGACTTAATTAAAAATAGTTTTTTTTTCTTCGATTCAATCGATTCATTTTTCGCATGTATAAAGTTTAAAGATGGAAAGAGCTAGCTCGGGCATGGATTCATGTCTCACGTTGTCTTGGCCTATACTATACTAGATAATTGTTGCATTTTTCACATAGGCTACAAGTCAATTGTGTTTTTGATGTCGTTGACTTTGCCAGGCTTCCTAGTTGGTTTCATCTCTCTTATTTTTGTCTTGTCGCGATTTTAAACCCTAAGTGGCAAGCATATTACACGTTCAACCTCATAGTGCATGGAAACAACTTGGCCGACATTTGAAACGATGATTTCAGAACGAGATTTTAATCGCACTTAACAAATAAAAAAGATTATATATATATATTGAATTAGTCGATCTTATCTATTCTAGGCTTTAATATCAGTGTGTTTATAGTACGAACTAGGGGTCCCTAGCTAGCTACACACATGCAGAAGCATAGTGAACTGCAGCTCCCTCTCAATGAATTGGTCCCTTGCCTTCCTCACATGGATTCATAGGCTCATCATGCTCACCCCCACACAAAGCTAAGGTTAGGCTCATACTATTTGGTCCCCGAGGATCAAGACTGCACCAATTAAAGTGATACCCCCCAAAGGTCGAGGGACCCCTCTCCCTTTTAACCACACCCCTGCGTGCCTTTTCCGAATCATGCATTCGTAGCTAGGGCGATCGATCTCGTCTCATTATATATGTTGTGCCCACTCCAACTACTTTACCGGTTGACCCAATTGTGCATCCTCCGACTCGACCCACTCCAACTACTTTACTGGTTGACCCAATTGTGCATCCTCCGACTCAACCCGAAGTGGCGGCTGAATCAGAAGCGGTGTGACTAACGACTACGTGACCCCCACAAATTGATAACACTCCAACGTGCAGTAGACAAACTCTCCTTATCTGCATTATTATGACTTTCATGAGGAAACCTAGCGTGACCTGCATGCAATTAGTGTCCACTTTTAGGTCAATATCAACCTTTAACTACGTTAATGGTTCACCTAGTTAATCCTATTCATTTTTAGAAAGTCCGCGGTTAAAGTTTGCTAACCTTTTTCATTTTACCTCTAACTTTTTGACAAATTATAAATGCCACCATGAGGGAGCCAAATTAGGTTGTTTGAGTAAATACTTTCTTATATATAAAATAAAATTAATTTTATATATAAACAAATATGTAATTCACTTGTTCTGAATCAACTCTAATTGTACCATTTTATTAATGGGAACAACAATGAATATCTAATTTAAATTTATTAGCATTTTATTATATTTGTGTTATTTGATATGAATTAATTAGCATTTGATTTTATTAATTATGTGGACGGTAACTATTCAATTAAAAAAGTAGTGATAAATTTCAATTTTAAAATTTTTGGTAGGTCATGCTAGTAACTCTGTCGTGCTACTAGAATTGGAATGTAAGATCATAAATTGCAGCAACAAAAATAATCCCGACCTAGCTCATGTGTAGCTCGATCGATCAGTTTGGCACCACATAAGAATAGATCAGGGTCACGGAGTACGGATAGATCAATATAGCTGGCTGAGCTATGAGCCTGAGGCCCACTCGCTCGACTGAACGGCCAGTCGGATGTACCCAGACCTGATCCCACATGGGAAACGCCAAGTGTCCGACCTCGTCCGTCACCTAATACGCACAATACACAATACATTAGCCCCTAGTGAGAGATAATGACTGCCAAGCCTAAGGACGTCCGAGCAACATTCGGTTGGCATCCAGTTGACAATCTCCCTATGCCCTAACACCCGTCTCTGGGATGAGTCGGATTGGCCAAGTTCGAGCGCTCCTTGATCTGGAGAGTATCTTATTCCAGTTTAGGAGGTATTGACCACACGACTAGATTTCACTCGGGGCGCCCGGTTGGCGCTCCAGCTCGGAATTTGTCATTTTCCTAATAAACACCCACTCTCTGACACTATACTGGTAGAAGTGATACGAGAGTCGGCGCAGGCTTGACACCATTCGTACCCGAATCGTGAATATCCCACTGACACAGTACGTTCCTGACATACCCTGACACTCCGTACCACGACAATCCCTACTTGTGTCAGACTGGGCGGCGCCGGTCGGCGCTAGTCAGCGAGCTGATAGTACTCCCGATCATATCCCCGCATGAGACAAAAAGGGTGGCAGACGCGGGCAGGAATTATCGGCTCCCTCAGCTATATAAGGTCCTCCGTACTCCATCCGCAGGTACGCGCGTTAGAGTTTTTGCTACCTTTCTTCTGCTTTCTTCTCTTCCACTTGAGACTGACTTGATCGTTGGAGTACCTTGCCAGTAATTCTTCCCGCGGGTTGTTGACGGTCGTTTTCTTTGCAGATCGGAGCCAACCTCAATAGTGCTCGGGTCCACTTCACCCTTGGGAGTCCACCTCGTTTGCGACAAGATCATATTTGTGCTAGAAGGAGGGCAATTCGCCTGATCGAGAGTGTAAGATGGAAGATCTCAACCGAGTGACAGTGACCATCACTCCCGAAGAGTACGAGCTCTTGTTGTCTGCTCGAGCTCAGAAGACCCCGTAGATGCCTTTACAGGCTAGCAGCCCGGCGACTCGATTTCCTGAGCCTTCGACACTCGGGCACTTGGTGGGTCGGGGAAATGTTGTCCGACCAGAGGGCGGCTCGGTCCCATTCCCTGTCGCTTTCTATCGAGCCGGGGTGACGAGGCTCACTCGATTCCTGCTGAGGCGCCCGCATCCAGTCAGACGCACCGCCCGCGCCTGGATAAGGGGAAAGCCCCAGTCGACCCGCCTCTGGCTTTTCTGGAGCGCTGCCCCTTCTCCTCGTAGATCCTTGAGGACTTGGTTCCAAGGTTCTTCGCCATACCGGAGTATTCTGGAACGACCGACCCCGAGGAACATCTCATGAAGTTCGAGAGTGCGGCCTTGCTGCACCAGTATCCTGAGGGCGTGAAGTGCCGATCTTTCTTGACAACGCTTTCAGGGCGCCTCAGCGATGGTTCGATCGACTCCCAAATGGGTTCGTGTCGAGCTTTGAGGAGCTCAGGAGGATATTCCTGCAACACTTCGCTAGCAGTCGGAGGTATCACAAGACCAGTCTCAGTAGTGCTCGGGTCCACTTCACCTTGAGAGTCCACCTTGCTCTGCGACAGGATCAACAAATATATTACACTTCATAATTGCCCTTGGTTTTTAAAAACACTTAGAAAATAAATAAATCATCCCCTAATTATTATCAAAATTAAGTGACATAATGAAATAATGACATGAATTAATGTCATATGTATATTTATATTATGTAATGTCCGCATAAATCTGAGTAAGTGGTATAAATTAAATCTTTGAAAGTTTAAAGGGCAAAATGTAGTTTTATCAAATTTCAGGGATGAAAATTAAAAATATTCAAACTCTAGTTTCCAGTAGAAAAAAAATGCTTCTTCTTTCTTTTTTTGTAAAAATAATCAAAATAAAAATAATAATGATAATAATACGAATGGATGGGACTCAATTCAAGGGTGGCCGCGCCGCATGCGGTTGTCCGCTTGTGCGCGCACATGGCATTAGGGTCCCGCCCCTTACGGACCACGTGGCGCGCGAGGCCTTGCGGTACCCGACAAAGGGAATGGCGACACGCGTCGCGATACCCGCGTCGAGCGGTACGTGCTCCGCGCCGTCCCGCCGTTAATTTAATTGTTTTCTAATTTATTATTACTGTTATTTCTTCCCCAGTTGTTTTTTTCCTACTCGTTATTTTGGGCTTTGTTTTTTTTTTCTTTTAATTTAAAACCTGGAACTCTGGAAGGTGGAATACTCCCATGGCGATTTACGTGGAGCGTACCGGGCTGAACCCAATGACTTTTTCAGGCCTGGCCCGGTTTAATGGGCCGGCACTTGACACCTCGCCTACTCGCCCGCAAATTCATCTGCTCCCTCCCCTTTCTGCACGGCCATCGTCGTCGCCGACTTCCACCCTGGCCGCTGCGCTCCCGGTCTCGCCGCCCCCGATGCCACCCATGTACTGGATTTGCAGGATTTATCAAGGCCCTATCCAGCTGCTTCATTGTCCCATTGCCGCCGTTTCTGTATTCGCCTCCTTTCTCTGACCTACTTTTCGCCAAACGCTTCGAAATCCATCTGACATCAACAAAGAACGGGTCCTCAAGAAGCAACTGACTTCCGGCCAAGTCGCTCAGCTTTCTGTGGAGATGAAGGTGGGGCTTATGCTCGCTATTTTGGGTGGTGTAGATCTCAAGGTTTCACCAATCACCATGAGAGCTGCGATCGAGAGGTATCAAAATTTTCTAACGGAACTCTATGATTCAAGATTCGACAAGATCATTAACCGATCGAAGTGCTTGATGATACAATTCACAATTCGACAACCTTGATATATATTCAACCATATCACATTTCACTCAAACTTTTCAAACGATATAATTATCATTTTTGCAGTTCAGACTTCATGTCATTTTAAATGCTGTTCACGCCATTGCTCTTAAATTGGGTCAAAGCCAAATTTCCATCGATCTAAGAAACACTAGTTAAAACCCAGCCGTTGCTCGATGCCTCATGTTCTGCATGTTGTAATTTGTATCATCACTTTATCAAATATTTTCAATTTCTAACCCGTGAGACAAAAATCGACAGGTTCTGGGGACATCCACGTAGAAGAGAGCGATATATTATTATTCACGGGTGCCACTGCCACCGGTGACTGACAACATCGTCTCAGTCTGTCGGAGAGAATAATGTAACGGTGGCATGCATGCACGGAGGCATGGCTGATTCTGCGAGGAGGCATGGGGCCGTGGGCGTCGCGACGAGATCAAATGATCCAGTCTTGTCTAATTGTCATATCTCAGGTAAATCTTCGTCTTCTTCCGCTCGTCGTCCAACTTTAATACAATTATTGTGAATTCAGAGGGAAGCAGGTTTCCTTGTTTCCTGCCTCGTCCCTAGTTTGTCTTCTGTGGCATCGTGCGCCTCTGTCCAATATTGTCTCTTACTTACACTTCATTCAAGGGGAGTCATTCCAAGGGAGTTATAATGTTCATCTAGATAGATCTAATATCGTCAACTCCTTTTTAGATATAAATAAGTAAAACACAGAGTATTTTGTAACCCTTTTGTTAGAGATAAAACACAGAGAATATTTTGCTCTAACACATACCTTTTGCATGGGTCGGACACATTATGAGGTATTTTGTATGGGTTGAGAATTGATTCCGGAACCTATTGAAGTAATAATCCTTGCCAACAAGAACTACTTACATTTCATTCTAGATTTGCTATAGGATTTCCTCTTTAATTTTTATATAAATTTTCTTCATATTTAGTCATTTTCTTCGTCTGTAATTATAAACATGAGCGGAGTATAGAAGAGTCAATTATCAGTTTACATTTCATTTTCACTAACCATTTGAACTTTGCCATTATTATTATTATTATTATTATTATTAGAGATAAAATTTACTGATCGATGATCTGAAACTGATTGAGCTATTTATCAAATTAAATTAATTTTAACAAGTTTTACAATTGCGAAACCACAAACTAGTGTTTACAAGATTTATATAATTTTATATTGAATGACAGAATTCAACCCGAATGGCTAATGAAGCGGATTAAGCGATGTAAATAGTCATGGTTCTATTTATTTTGCTGGTAATGTGAGAACTGGAAAATCAATTTCAGATTCCAAGCTGTTTGCAAAATAAGAGTTCAGGTTGATTGCAACCTAGGGAAAAAATATTATGTATAGTTTTTCAGATAACAGATTGTTTTCAAATTATGTTTTTGTTCGAATTTGCAATTTCTAACTACAAGTTGATTGAGTAAACAGTTTGTTATCTGAGAAACAACATAAAATATTTTTTTAAGTGGAATATTATTTTACAATTCAACATACATTCTCATTTTAGTATATAAAGATAGTTTAATTTTGTTATTCTTTGAAACACTCATATGATATCTTTTTCTTCAAAATAGTATCAACTTGTGATTTTAGATCGAAAGCTGATTGATAAACAATTTGCAGGGCAGTGTCAATATGTGATATTTAGATTGAAAGCTGATTTACAAATAATTTGCCATTTAAAAATATCATAAATACTTTTTAGGATATAAGTTGTTTTTGTAAATGCTCTCATTTTCAACATAAGAATAGTTAATTGCAATTGTTCTGTAAAAATGTTGTGTACCATCAATTTATATTTTTTGGATCATAAGTAATGTGTGGAAAAAAATTCGCTTTTGGATTGATGTAGTATCTATTTGGATATTTACCGTATAAAACTTGAGATCGAGTTATGATAGAGAATGTGAAATTATAGCGTGAAATTCAATGTGAATGACGTGACATTTTTCATATATACGTCTGATTGCCGCTTGGACATCGACGGCGGCCTCCGACCGTCGTCCCGAATAAAATTATAACTTGAGGGGCACGGTGAACTCGTCGAAAATCGCTATAATCATATGTCATATTATTCACGTTAAATTTTATGTTTACTTTTTTAAATTGTCCCTGGGTGAGGGAGTCAATATTAACTTCGAATCTTCAATGCTAGATGCTGACATGCTGTCGTTTGTTGACTTTTCGAGTACCTTTCCCACCTTGAGAATCTAAAACTCCATAACCTAGATTCTTGTTCTAGCTAACCTTTTTCACTTGCGCTAATTTGCTAATGGCGACATCAATTCTAACGCAAATTTTTCGGGGGAAAAAAAAGCAGAGGGGGACGTGTTTGACAGCTGTCTGTTTCGCCAGCCAAAGCTTCTCAGCTTAAAATGCTTGCTCGTCCACTAACCACTAGCAGCAATAAGGGACTCAATATTTTATCTGCTAATTTTTACCATGCATCTCAATAATTTTGCTAATGAACTTCTCCGCATACAGATTTTGGAGTTTACCAGATTTTGATCTATATTTTGATTATGAAGCGTGAAAATGCCTGATTAAAGTTGGGTAGAATTCTTCAATCTTTACTGCAGATAAATTGTGTGCTTCTGCAAGGAGCTCACAGTGCTCCCACCAAAGCGAGCTACACTATTGATCGTCGGATGTGAGACTGCATGGATCTCATGTAAAGCCACAGCAACTGATCAGCACTATCTATCACGAGTATGCTTGAGAGTAAACTACGATGCACAGACATTATAGTATTCCAATACAAGGCTGCTGCTGCTGCTGCATAGAGCAATCAGGTGAGCAAGGATGAGGAAGAGAAAGAGAAAGAGATATTAAATAGCGGAATGTCGTGTCGGGTACTCTTTTCAATGCTTCATATCTGTTTTCTTCTCTTCTCTCTCTTCGTTGCATTGCGATGCGGTCGCTCATTTATTACACGCTCTCAGAGCCGTTGCGTCAACCTTCATTTAATCTTTACTTGCTATTACGATGCTCATTTTCCAAATCTCGTCCCGCTTTGTTTGTTCTTGCAGACCCACCCACTTCCTTTGTTCCTACAGAAGAGCCTAACTTGTGATGCTTAAGCTCCGGAGGAGAATAAAATGAACCAGAGCAGCAGACAACATCGCCGGGAAGTGTCTCCGGTGGAGTACCCCCGGCGTCGGGTCTACGTGAACCCAGATCCACTTGAAGGTAACTTTCTTTAATTTCTCATTTTTTTGGTGTTCCGATTTGCTGTAAAGATTTGATCTTTCTGTACGTTTTAGAGTGAGTCTCTCTGCATAGGATACCACGTAGAAAGCTAGGAACATTTTTCTTTCGTCCCGTTTTGTTGTTGCAGTGTTCAGTTCTTTTGATTTTCCATTTTATTAATGAGACATTTTTTACAAAAAATAATGTGCGGAAAGATGCTAGCTTTCCGAACGGACTAGCAACTTTTTTAGCTATTTAGGATGCTTACGCTCATTCTGGTCTTCCAAGAGCACTACTCTGTTTCATTCTTGTTTCCATGTGTTCCAAGAAAAACGAGCACTTTGTTCGCTAAATAGTTCTTCTGTCTTCCTCAAGTCTTACTTGATTGGGATTTCAATAAACCATTGATGCTATGAAAAAAAAGAGAGAGAAAAAAAATAGCTCAGCAACAAAGAGTTATCAGATCCTCAAACATGGAAACGGATACAAAATCATATGGATTTACTTTCGAATATTATATGCCAGTTAACTTATTTTTCCTTTTGGAAATTGTTTCCAGACTCTTGTTCCTACAGTCCAATTTTATTTGCTTCTCTTGGTTTCTTCCTTTAGAGATAATTCACAAAATATTTTAAGGGATCGTTAAATTGTAGATCCTATTTAAACATGAATAAATATTGTGATTGTCATTTACATGTGAAATTCCTGAAATATTTTGTCTGATAATTAGGAATTTTATTATAATAACATTATTCTTTATGATCATTATTGCTGATATTTATCTACAGTGTTTTGTTTTTTGACCCTAAACTATCATACAGTATGGAGACTTGAATTTCATATTAAGATACTCATTTCAGGTCAGTTTTGGTTCAGAAAAGATTCAAATGTTAAAAGGGCTGCAATTGATTCTGGTTGCAACATAGTCCTTCCTGCTGAAGATTCTGTAAGTATCAGTCTCATCATTAATTTCTCATTACCTGAAGTCATACCAATCAATCCCATTCACTTCATTCATAGCAAAATTTAGAATTATTTGTGTAATTTGATGGTTGTGGCAAAATTTAAGGGCATACAAACCATAATTTTTCGTTTTAACAAAAATGTTTTATTAATGTTTTTGTAGTAGATTTAATCCTTACAGAGTTTGTAACAATTATTTTAAGCCGATATCATTTCCCAGCACATTTACCAAAATATTGTTTGTATTTCATATCTCCAATAGATGTCCTTTATCAATTGCTTTTGTGTTTCCAGTTTGCTGATGAGATATGGAAAAAGTCATCTCCCAAGAAAACTATTGAAATTCCTGAAAAGAGACTGTTAGGGGAGGAATTGTCAAAAGTGAAAGAAACTAAGCATCCTTCACCACCCAGTTTAATTGCAAGACTGATGGGTCTTGATGCATCCCCCCCACAAAAGAAAGATATGGGCAGTTCCTACCAAATAACCTCATCCCCAAGTCTTTTGGGTAATTATGCAGATGGTGAGAACTGCTTACAGTGGAGAAACACCAAGAAACAAGAGTTCAAAGATGTTTTTGAAGTAACCGAAGCACCCAAGAGTAGGAAGCATACAAATCACTCTGATACGATGGCAACTCATAAGCGAAGAGTATATGAAGTTGATGCAAGTATTGCAGGGAAGAAATTTGTGGATGTAAAGGGGCAATCATCCATAGGACTGCTTCACGATTCTAAGGAATTCGATGGTGCCTTTGAAATCACAGATTCTGGCAAAGATCTTTCTTTGGAACATATCCAAATTTTGAAATCTCCATTTGCAAAGCATCTTCAAGATTTGAAACAAACACCAGCCTCGTCTCGGTCAAGTAGGATCATTGTACTAAAACCATATAAAGGTAGTATTGAGCATCGGACCAATGTTCAGTGTAGGCCATGCAAAACAGAAATGGGTAATGATAGGATCTATCATGAACATTCGGAAATCACAGGCTCTTATATGCCATATGCAACAAAACTTAAAAAATGTCACAGTGAGGAAGACAGAAGTTCTCTTCCATATGATCCCCCACCATATAGGGGCAGATCTGAAATGGGTGTTCTTCCTGTACCCATTGTTGTCTTAAAGCCAATTCGCAAGAAGGCAGAAAAAGTTGCAGAGGCTAGTTTTTTTAAAAATGATCACTTCTGGTTTGATTCTAAAAAAGACCGACAAACTGGAGCGTCTAGAACTCGGGACTTTCAGCATGAAGAGAGAAATGTAGAAAATTTGTTCCATTATCATAACCGATCGAATCACAAAGTAGATGGTTCAGAAAGAATATATAGGAATATCACAAGAAAAATGAGGCACAATAGGAATAGACTTCCTGAATGGAAACTTACCTCTCAAACTGGTAATATGCCAGGCATTGCAGAACTCGTCCACTCAGACTCAGTTCCTCAGTCCCCTGATGCTTATGGGGATTTGGTTAGCAGCTTTACCTCATCAACTATAAAAACTAAATCTTATGTGGCTATGGAGCCAAGCCACTATTCTAAGAGATGGAATGTCACCCAACAGTATCATGACAGTGGTTATATTTCTCAATCTTCAAGCACATGTGATATTTCTGAACCATTTGAGGAAGAGACAACAAAGTATACTCTAGATTTTAGCAAGAATATTTCTGCTAAAAATTTTGCTAGAGATGAGGTACGCTACGACAAAATCTGTCCTTTGGGTATTAGCAGCAAGGATGCCTGTAGATATGGAAGCTCCAGATTCTCTCCAAGCTCAAAATCAATTCCAGATTCAGACATTCCAAAATTAACTGACAAAAAAGTAGCTGGTGGTAAGACCACTATACTTGGAAATGTACCTGATGTAGAATCCTCTGACTCTTTAGATGCAAAGTTTTGCATGCTAATACCAGTTGTTAAAAAGTCTGAACACCAAAATCACACTTATCAATTTGATGATTCCATTGAAGATAAAGATATGCTACCTGAATGTGAGATCCATGTTGATTCAGGACTTGGAAAGGAAGTTTCTAAGTTAAATACTGCACCCACTAATCATTCCATTTCTGAAAGATATTGCCTAAATGATAGTTTCTACGTTCCTATACCTGGAGATGAGGCATGGGAATTGATCACTCATGACCAGGAGCTTGGGTCTACATTTCAAGTTTCATCTAGTCATACCCATAATCACACAGTAATCCAGGTGCCCTTCCACCATTTTAATTCTTTAGTAAATGTTTTGATGGTTGTCAGGATCCATGTGACCAAAAAGAAACATTATGTCAAGTAACTGATTAGCATTGTGATTTTTTTTCTGTCATGCTAATGAGATCTTATTAGTTTAATGTCATCAAATTATATTGGCAATAATCTTCCACCATTATGTTAAGATGCATAGAACATATTATCATTTCACTTATTTTTTTTTCCGTCATGCTAATGAGATCTTGTTAGTTTAATGCCATCAAATTCTAATGGCAATAATCTTCCAACATTATGTTCAGATGCATAGAACATATTATCATGTCACTTGAGGATGTTAAAGCTGACTCTGTGAAAGATTATCAAAAATATATGTACAAAACATATAAACAACCATCATGCATGGCCACATAAGTTGACTCTCTTTTCAAATGCTATGTACTCATTTCTTATGTTAATTAGCAAAGTTGTTTTTTTATGGTAACATGTTATTGTACATTTAACATCTAATTTCTTCACTTTGATTCCTTGAATCTCTACTTCAAAAATATCAAGTTCAATTTAGTTAAACTCATCAAAGTCTTACAAGCCCCATCAACTTATTCAACAACTTTAATGTAAGATGAAAGATCTCATTTCACTATGTCATGGTTCCTTAAAGTAAGACTAAATTAGAGTGTAATAATTTCCAGCAGAAGGATGTCTTAGAATTATTCCTACTCTTCAGTCCGTTAACATTGCAGATCTAGTAGTAGGTCTTCTCCAATTGGGTCATTTCCTTGTAATTTAAGCAATACCAACAAATCTATTATGCTATTAGAGTTGAGTTGTTAGACCATGATCCTTGCAAAATAATTAATATATTAAGCGGTCCTTTTCTTCAAATTTAAGCTTTTGGGATAAGCAGTTGCCAATTGAATACAACGACACATTAGTAAAGTTAGCAGAAAATTAACATTATCCAGCTGCATGAACAGGAACTTCTATGAACTTCCAGGAGACTTCTATGACTAAACTCAACAAAAACATAGTCTTTGTTGTTGTTGTTGTTTCATTTCTTATATTAGGTTGATACAATTTATGAATGTAGCATATGTGTGACTTTCAATTTCGATAAAGCAAATTCATCTCTCCAGGAAAAATTAAGCAGCCATTCTCGAATAAAGTTCATTCTATCTGAATCAAATATATCAGAATCACAGCTGAAATCCAATGACCTTGAACAGCCTAGTCCAATCTTGGTTTCAGAAACCCTATCCAAAAATGAAACTTATAGCTCTGGTTGCTTTGAGAGATTAAGTGCAGAGCTTAAAGGCAAGTCTACAAAATTATTATTGTTTTAAGCTTCCCCTTATTTTACTATCTTTTCATATTTAACCATATGGCCAACCTTCAGAACTTCGGGCGCAACTTCAGTGTCTAAAAATGGAATCAGCTGGTACAGGTGCAGAGGAAAGTGAGGTTCTCATGCTAAATGATGAAGATTGTGCAGAGAGCAATACCATACTTCTACCTTCAGGGGATTCACATAAAGGATTCAGAGATGACGACGATAGAGATTTCACATACCTTCTTGACATACTTGTGGAGTCAGGTATTCAAAATATCAACGACAGTAAGCTCTTGAACGCTTGCTGTTTGCTCGATTGCCCTCTAGACCAAAGTGTTTTCAGCAAACTAGAGAAGAAGTATGATGGAATTGCGGCAACATGGCCAAGATTAGAACGAAAATTATTGTTTGATCTTATAAGTTGCTGTTTAGCAGATTTAGTTAGCTCTTCCATGGGTGTTTGCCCGCAGTTAATATCAAGCACATGTCTTCCTGCCTGTGACTGCGGCAGTCTTATCGAAGGTCTCTGGCAAATTGTGGTAGAACAAAAGAAAGGACTACAAAAGTGCAGCGATAACAAGGTCCTTGAGCCAGGATTGTTTGGCTGGAAATATAACATGGATTTGGTTGTGATTGAAATGGAGAAGATACTGAATGCTGATCTTTTGGAGGAACTCGTTGGTGAACTTCAAGCTGCTTGGGTCATTATGTGCAGCAGCTATGCTGATCATTCACCAATTTAGCAAATTTCTTAGGCCATGACTAGAAAATCTAGATGATTGTTTTGTTTTCATGGCTCTTTTAGCAGTTTCTGTGACAGTAAATCCTCAAAATGCTTCGTATGTTGCAAGTTCTTAGCTGACTTCACGAAATAAATTGATGCAGCTACCGCACTTGGTGCTTAAGACTTGTGCTAATAGATGATAATTAAATTATATTTCAGATGCTATTAAATCGCATAATTTCATGCATGACGACTCGATCGTGGTCGGTTACAAATCCGGATAAAAAAAAAGGATTGCGTTTGGTTGTCAACGTTAAATTATGATAAATATTCAATAAATGAATCCATTAAACTATTGTGCTAATATAAAGTTGTTCCCTAGAAGGAACACATTATAAGGTCCAACTGTAACGTCTCGGTAAGGACCGTTATATTTTAGAACTCGAGTATAGTGATAAATATATAAGAATTCAATTTGTAGGGTCTCACTGTAACGTATCGGTAAGGATCACTATATTTTTATGAGAATTTGAGTGTAGTATTAAATAAGCAAGAATTCTCACACCATAGATTTGATAAAAATTTAATAGTCTAAGATTTATAATATAAAACATAAGAACCCTCACTGGTAAAATAATGGAGATAGCGTAGATATGATGATTAAGAGAAGAATTAGTATTTTGTGTGTATAACAGATAAAATAAGTAGGCGAGAAGACAAAGATAATAGAGAACTTGAGTTTTAAATTATGATATATTGGAAAGAGTAAAAAATAAGAAATGAGGTAAGTATTTTTTTAGATAAGTCGTTAAAGGATGAAGTTGTAGAAATAGTTAGAAAGAGGATAAAATTATAACTTTCAAGATAGTAGCGGCAAAAAAAAAACTATTAACATAATTAACATATGTGCACCACAAGTAAGATTAAATGAAAATACCAAATCAAAATTTTGGAATGACCTAGATGAAATATTACAAAACATTTTGTCAAATGAAATATTTTTAACAGGAGACGATCTAAATAGCACGTCGGAGTGAAAAATAAGGAATATGAAAGAGTGCATGGGTGTTATGGGTTTGGAATAAAAAATGAAGAAAGAAAAATTATATTGGAGTTTACGATATTATATAACTTATACTAGCTAATACGTTTTTTAAGAAAAGAAAAGAACACTTGATCATATTTAAAAGTGAGAATAATAAATCGCAAATTGACTTTCTTATAGTGAGGAAGAGGGATAAAAAGATTTATAAAAATTGTAAAGTCATCTCTAGAGAAAACTTAATTACTCAACATAAATTAGTAGTATTAGATGTATGCCTCAATCATAGTATAAATAGAAAGAAAACATACACGACTCCTAGAATTAAGTAGTGAAAATTAGAGGATGGGAAGCAAAACATATTTAAGTATAAGATAGGAGTACAAGCATTAGGTGAAATATAATGTGACTCTAATATGATACAAGATAAGATGATATCAAAGTTGAAAATAATATCTAATTAAGAGTATATTGGTGAGTCAAAGGAGCATGCATCACCAAATAAGAAATCTTGGTAGTGAAATGAGAAAGTACAAGAGAAAGTGAAGGAAAAATGAACAACCTATAAGAAATTATATATTTGTAAGAATAAGAAAAACTTAAAAAATATATAATAGCCAAGGAAGAAGCTAAGAAAGTAGTGAATAAAGCGAAAAATGAAACTTTTGAACAGTTATATCGAAAATTGGACAAAAGAAAGAGAAAAAGACATTTATGGAATAACTAAAGTGAGAATGAGAAAGATAAGAGATCTTATTCAAACAAGATGTCCTAAAGATGAATACAATAGGGTACTAGTAAATGATGAACAAATAAAAGAGCGGTGAAAGAGGTATTTTCATTAACTTTTTAATGAAGGTTTAGTTGATCAACTTAACTTAGGTAATTTAAGTAGGTTAAATGAGTAATTTAAATTTTTATCGCATAATTTAAACTTCAGAAGTAGAACAAGTTTTAAATGAGATGCAAAATAGAAAAGTCATTGGACCATATGATATTTCGATAGAGGTATAGGAGTGCCTAGGAAAATAAGGTATTGAATGACTAATAAAATATTTAATATGATATTGAAAACGAAAAATATGTCTGATCAATAGAGTAAATACTTTAGTTCTCTTACATAAAACAAGAGAGACATATAAAATTGTGCAAATTATATGAGTATTAAACTAATGAGTCATACCATGAAACTTTAGGAAAGAGTAACAGAAAAAAAATTAAAGAAGGAAACCACAATGACAGAAAATCAATTTGGGTTTATGCCTGGAAGGTCGACAATAAAAGCTATATATCTTCTCCGACAACTAATTGAAAAGTATTGGATACAAAAACAAGATCTACGCATGATATTCATTCATTTAGAAAATGTTTATGATAGAGTCTTAAGAGAAATTATATGGAGAATTATAGAAAAGAAAGACGTTAACGTATCATATACTGAACTAATTAAGAATATGTATGAGGATGTAACGACTAGAGCAAATATTTCAGGCGAATTGACTATATCATTTCCAATAAAGATAGAATTACATCAAGGATTAGCTCTAAGTCTCTATCTTTTTTATATTAATCATGGACGAACTCACTAGACACATCCAAAATATATTACCATGGTACATGCTGCTTGTAAATGATGTTGTTATAGTAGATGAGACATGAAGGAGTAATTGTGAAACTAGAATTTTGGTAGGAAATACTAGAAGTGAAAGATTTTAGGTTTAATAGAGTAAAAACAGAATATATTGAATTTAAATTTAGTAATATTAGACATAATGAGATAATTGTTAAGATAGGAGATTATAAGTTATTTGTCATGAGGAATTTGACCAAATTGAAGATGAATGTTGATCTTAAATTAGAGATGAAACTGAGACAACTAATGATCCTATTTAACGCGAAGACAAGACCGAGTTAACTGGCGAGATTGAAATATTTAGTCATCCTATTTATGACTATTATGGAGCAGATGAAGTGGATGATGATCTTCTATTTCTTCTGGATATGCAAGTTTTAGCTGTGGAAGCTCATGCGGTCGAAAAGGAACAGTTTACCCATCTTAGATTTCTAATCAAGCATATTCAACCAAGTGCTGCTAATTCATTATCCACGGGATTTTGTTCGAAGCTTGTTTCACATGTTGATCAAACTATGGACACTATTCAAAAGCAATTCAATGCTGAGGAAGGCGAATGAAGTGCTTCCCTTAGCAAGGGTATCCTTTAATTTTCCACAGAAAGGCAACGGGAGATTATTTTTCAGAGCATATGTGTAATGCCTCTAAAACTAATTAAGCGTGGTACAAAGACCATCTTATCAGATGCTCCCCATCCATTCAGGCCCGTTGATAGGGTATATCTTTAAGTTTCATAATCTGGATACTGAGTCTGAAAAACTTATAAATTATGATGACTTTGACAAGAGCAGCGTATTTAACGTCATGCTACCGGATGATTGAAGCGGATTGAAGAGGATTGTCCTTCCGAATTACCATCTAAAATTTATAAAGTTTAACAACTATTAATAGATTTTATCGATTTGGTATCGGATGATATTTTTCCCGGACTACCATTTAAAATTATTTCAAGCTCGAAGACGAGTTCTTTCAATCTAGAATAACTGTACCCTGGAGCATCTATAGATTATTATTATTATTTATAATTTATAATTTTTTTGTTATTTTAGATATTTTTTTATATTTTAAGTCTGTTTATTAGCTTAGGAATGTGAATCTATTAATATTTTTTTAAAATTTATTTATTTTTTTAGGAGATAGGAATTGTATTCTATATAAATGGATCTCTTTCCTTTCTTTAAGACTTTGTGTCTATAAAGAGTCATGTTTAGTTTTTTAAAATCAGGTCTCTCTTATTGAATAATATATTCTTTTTCTAAAAATACCTAGAGGATGATGTTATCTCTCCTTGCTTTCTCCTCAAACCTCCCTTCACGTCAAACCTGTGGGATAATTGTTATCCTGCCCAACGTCAATTTATGATGTGAATGTTGGGTTATAACTTGAGCACATAAGTAGAAGATGATATTTGCAAAGATGAGGATGCTAAGTGGATGCATGGACAGAATAAGAAATGATAGCATTAAAAAGCAAGTTAAAGTTACATCTATTGAGAGAAAATTATAAAAAACATATTTAATATGACACGAACATATACTTAGACAATCAATAAATGCTCAGGTTAGACATTGTGAAATAATAATAAATATACACATCAAACGAGAAAGAGAAAAACCAAAACAAACTTAATTAGCAATAACAAAATAAATATAGAACCTAATAACATAGAAAGTTTCATATAGTCAGTCTCATCTAATGAGATAAAACTTGATTGTTTAGATAAAATTTGATTGTTAGTGTTATATGCTATTAGTTTAAGTATCACTAAATTTAACGTAAAATCATTTAAAAAGGAACCTTTACGAATTAATTAGAGATAACATCTCCATCTTGTGGTCAATTTTCAATGTCATTGGTGTCAAACCTTTCTTGTATAAAAGATGGTTGGGTTAGAATAAAATATTCTTCTTAATTTATCCGTCTGAATTATATCCTTAGACTTACAATACTAGATCGGGATGAATGATATTTATCTTTTTGCTCTAATAAATAATTTTTTAAATTTTTTTTATAAAAAAACTGATTTATTTTCCATGTAGTTTGTCTGATTGCACCAGCTTCTTGTCTTTGTTCGTCACTTGCATGCAAAAAATAGAAAAGTACTCGGTCCTGTGCTGTCGTAGAACAATTGATGGGTGCGTGCATCTAAATAAGGATCCGTCCCTGTTAATCCGGTGTACATATAGTCAATGCCCAACAATTGAGAGGCAGAAAGCCTGTTGAACCCTACGTGGATCCATCTCCAGAGGACGAAAGGTTAAACTTCATTTTCCGATCGCAGAGACACGCAACTCTGTAGGTACTTCATTTTCCTCAAGCTGTCGATCGCATCTTCTTCTTCTTCTTCTTCTTCTTCTTCATGTTACGTCTTTGTTGGTGACTTTGAAATGTGATCAATTCACGTAGTGTGCCATCTTTTTTCCCATCCTTTCCCCTGTTTTTTATTATGAGTTTGATGCAATTGTTAGCTTTTTGTTAACAGGAACTCGTGTGGAGAAAATTAATCAACCGTATTGAAGAGGAATCACAAACTCCGACAATTAAATTAGATTTGGAGATGGATTCTCCAGCCTTTCGCCGGAAAAAGATGACAAAGCAAGTCACCGGGAAGCGAGACGACACGCCTCTGCATTCCGCCGCCAGAGCAGGCAACTTGGCGGTGGTGAAGGAGCTTCTTTCCGGCGCCGCCACTGCCGAGGCTCTGGTCGAGTTACTGTGCAAGCAGAACCAGGTCGGGGAGACGCCTCTGTTCGTCGCAGCGGAGTACGGCTACGTCGACGTGGTGCGCGAGATGATCATGCACCACGACGCCTCCATGGCCGGCATCAAGGCCAAGAATGGCTTCGACGCCCTCCACATCGCCGCCAAGCAAGGCGATGTTGGTATTATTACTTCTCTCAAACAATCGCTCTGTTTTTGTTTCCCTGTGAAATTTTATGTTGATCGTAAATTCAATCTCGTTCCCAAACAATTGCTTAATATCCGCCAGATGCGGTGAAGGAGCTTCTCAATTCTCTCCCAGAGCTCTCGCTGACGGTCGACTTATCGAACACCACCGCGCTGCACACCGCGGCAGCGCAGGGCCACATCGAGATGGTGAACCTCCTCTTGAAGGCCGACAAGAGTCTTGCGCTGATCGCGAGGAGCAACGGCAAGACGGCGCTACATTCCGCCGCCAGAAATGGGCACGTAGAGGTGGTGAAGGCTCTGTTAACGAAAGAAGCAGCGATTGCCACCAGAACTGATAAGAAAGGCCAAACTGCTCTTCACATGGCCGTGAAGGGGACGACCCTAGAGCTCGTGGAGGTGCTCGTCGAGTACGAACCTTCTATGCTTAATTTGGTCGACACGAAGGGCAACACCGCGCTGCATATAGCGGTCAGGAAAGGCCGGGCTGAGGTAAGAGACGGTTCGCCGGTCGCCGTTTGATTCCGGGAATAAATTTCATTTCCCTCCTTATAGTTTATTTAATTATTGTATTTTATCTTTTTATAACTTAAATATTAGATTTGTTCTTTATGTTTATAATATAAAAATAAAAACAGCCCTTCCTCCAACATATACAGCATATACAGCACAGAGACACAGACTTCTAAAAAATATTCTCAAAGCTTTGTAAATATTAAAATAAAAGTCTATGTAATATTTTAAACTATAAGGTACAAAATAAAAAGTAAGTAAAATTTGATTCTGTTTTTGATGAAGATTCATTCCCCTGTTTTTGCTGCTGGTAGATTATTAAGAGATTGCTAGAATATAAAGAGGATTTGGAGACGAAGGTCATAAACAAGTCAGGGGAGACGGCTCTGGACACGGCGGAGAAGATGGCGAACTCGGAGATCGCAGGAATACTTCAAGAGCACGGAGTGGAGAGCGCGAGGACGCTCCGACCGAGCGGCGGCGCGTGCACGAATCCGGCACGTGAGCTGAAACAGACGGTGAGCGACATCAAGCACGAGGTGCACTCGCAGCTGGAGCACACGCGGCAGACGCGGCGTCGGGTGCAGGGCATCGCAAAGCGGCTAAACAAGCTGCACGAGGACGGGCTGAACAACGCAATCAACTCCAATACGGTGGTGGCGGTGCTGATCGCCACAGTGGCCTTCGCCGGCATCTTCACGGTGCCGGGTAACTACGTCGACTACGAGAGTCTGAGCCCCGGGTTGACGTTGGGGGAAGCCAACGTGGCGCACCAGGCGCCGTTCATGATTTTCTTCGTCTTCGACTCGGTGTCGCTTTTCATCTCGCTGGCGGTCGTGGTGGTGCAGACGTCGGTGGTGGTGATCGAGAGCCAGGCGAAGAAGCAGATGATGTCGGTGATCAACAAGCTGATGTGGGTGGCGTGCGTGCTCATCAGCGTCGCCTTCCTGGCGCTGTCGTTCATTGTGGTGGGGCGGACCGAGCGGTGGCTGGCGGTGGCCGTCACGGTGATGGGGTCTGTCATACTGGTAGCCACCATCGGGACGATGCTCTTCTGGGTCATCGCGCACCGGATCGAGGACAAGAGGCTGAGGAACATCCAGCAGACGGCGTCGCTGAGCCGATCGCGGTCGTGGTCAGCCTCTGGCGAGTTGCTCGGTAAAGAGTACAAGAAAATGTACCCAATTTAATAGAATACATTGACCCCATAACGAGAGGTGTTGAGTTCGGACGATAATGTAAATTAATGATTGAGAAACTAATTTGAACTGTTCGAGTAGCTTAATTCGCAACTACGGCCATACGGTGATTTCAAACGATGAGAGTAATTCTCTCTTCTTTCCCAGCTAACGAAGATTAACTAGTCCCGAAGAATTGATTGGAGCAAGCAGTCGAGCTCTATCACGAAAGGCAGAGAGGAATTGTTTAAGAGATAGATTGGTGTCTAAATGCTATTCTCACTTTATGCGGCAGACAGAGGATCTACACGTGGGAAGGCTAAGTCATAAGTTAAATTAATTAGTCAAAAGTCAAGAAGGGGCAGATCAAAACGACCCACCAAACTTCTCCCAGTCAATCATCCGACTTCTCTTACTCGGTCATCCGACTTCTCCTACTTGGCCTCCGACTTCTCTTACTCAGTCACTCGACTCCCACTTGACCACCAACTTCTCCTATTCGATCACCCGACTCCTACTTGACCCCCAGACTTCTCTAACTTGGTTTACATAACTCCTTTAGCATGGTCTCGAAACTTCTCCAACTCAGTCCACCTGACTCCTCCAGCGTAGTTACCAGACCTTTCCGATTTGGTTCACTCGACTCTTTTAGCTCAGTCATCCTCTGTTGGAACCTACATTCTACATGACTTACTATACTATTTTTCCTGGAGAACGTAAGCAACATAACCATTTCTCCAGGAACATGTGAGCAACGCAATCATTTCTCTCGGAAGACGTGAGCAAACATGTGGGTAACATAAGGGCACAAAGACAACCCTTGAAAAGGATGTCTACTTCTGCGAGTAGAGGTATGCACATACAATGTCTAAACTTTTCTACCATTCCACAACTTCAACTCTTTCTCTAGCCTCTGTGCTGACTTGAACATTAGAGTGGTGAAGCCGAGTCAACCTCGGTGCCCATTCTAACATCTAGTTAAGTGTTGTATGTATCTTAGGCGTTTTCTTCATTACCAAAGCATCCAAAATCTCCTCCTCAGCTGCTACTTCTGTTGACTCACTAGACTACGATCTTAGATGAAAACACATTGGCGTCGTGTGTAGGAAACACCTGAATTGAGATGTTGAGATGGTGGAATCCGGGAGAACTGTCGATGATCCTACTTTGGCAGGAGATGTACTTCGGGGTGAGACTATCATTGTGGTTGAGGGAATTCCCAAATGCTAATTGACCAGGCAGTGCAGCAGATTTTGCAAAGACTCCCTACAGCAAATCTAACTCCTAAGAAGTACTCAAGCTTTGACCATGGTGTCACCTATCCCCAATAGAGTGTTGATGGATCCAGCAGATCCTCCCCCTATCACCTTCACCATGCAATGGAGCAAGACAATGATCCCACCTGAAGAACACTCAAATGAATCAATGGTTGGAGAGACGTGCCCTCCAAATTGGAATAAAGGCAAAGAGTCATTGTCTGCCGAGGAGAACAACTCCCAATACACTCTTTTCTCAATCTATGTCTTGGATGATGAACTACCTCGTAACTTTCAGGCGCCTCAACTCAGAGAATATATTTGGTCAAAGTGATCCTAATGATCACTGGGTCGGTTCGAGAATGTCACCTTGTTATATCGATATATTGATGGTGTCAAGTGCAAAATCTTTCTAACAACTCTCTCCAGCTCTGCTCAGCGATGGTTTAATCGACTACCATCCTCATTCATCCAATTCTTTACTAACATCAAGGCCGCAGTCCTGCACTAGTTCCCTGGCAGTGGAGCAAGACCATGATCCCAATTGATGAACACTCAGATGGATCGATGGTGGGAGAGACGACTCCTTCGAACTAGAAGAAAGGCAAAGAGTCCTTGTTTGTTGAGGAGAAGAATTCCCAATGCACTCCTTTCTCGATCCATGTCTTGGATTATGAACTACCTCATAACTTTCAGGCACCTTAACATGGAGAATATATCTGGTCAATCGATCCTGATGATCACCTGGGTCGGTTCGAGAATGCCACCTTGCTACATCGATATATATATCGATGGCGCCAAGTGCAAAGTCTTTCTAATGACTCTCTTCCGCTTTGCTTATCGATGGTTTAACCTATTATCATCCTTATTCATCCGAACCTTTGCTGACTTTAAGGCTGCATTCCTGCACTAGTTCACCAGTGTAAGAGGTACCATAAGATGTCTCTCAATTTATTCACCTTGAAGCAGACTACCAAGGAAAGTTTGACAGAATACATACAATGGTTTAATAAAGTCGTCTTAGAGGTAGCTGAGACCACCTCTGACATACTCATAAGTGCTTTTTTCTAAGGTTTGCAAGAAGAAGACTTGTTTTGATCCCTAATGAAGAAGTCTTTGACAAATTTCAATCATCTTTTGGATCGAGCGGAAAAGTATATCAATGTATAAAAAATTCAAGCTGCGCTGAACAAGAAGGTCACGACACCAACATCAATGTTGGCTCGACCTGAGCACAAGGCTCTTTTGCCACCTCTTCAGTACAGGGATCCATTTAGTACCCACCAACATGCCCCATTCAAGATAAGGGGAGAATAGTACAAACCATGGAAATAGCCTCGACTTCCGACCTAGAGTTGAGTAGGGAGAACAATGAGAAGTCAGAGAACTATTACATTAATCATCAGTCTCATGAGCATTACACCTATATATGAATGTCAATAGTATGCTAGAGAACTCTGTCATGTTGTCGAGGAGTGTATGCCTTCTCGATGATCATATTCAATGCCCTCTTGGTGATCGCCCATTAGGTATGCCCTAGGAGAGAATTCAGAGTGCCAAGCCAATCATCGAAGAGACACACTCCTGAGAAGGAGGTCTCAGTCTTGAGAGTTGGCTCAACGTTGACAGCCAGCTAGCCCCCAAGGTGCCCAGGGAAATCCCTTGTGCTGAGGGGATATCAACATGATCTCAAGAGGATCAACCGATGGAGACTCAAATTAAGCTAGAAAGACTCATGGCTAAAGGCTCAAGAGTTAAGGGATTGACACTAAATCTCAAGAGGAGACAGGTCTCCCAATCAGTTTTGGCCCCTAATACCTAGAAGGGATAACTACTCCCCGTGAGAATGCACTGGTGATATGGTGGGTTGTCATGGCTAATTACAATGTGGCTGTAGCGACCCGCCTTCTCCTGCCTTAGACGGATCGTTACTTCTGTCTACTTCTCGACTCTAATGCACGACTAAAGAAAAATACGGAAATCTTTTTTTTTCTTTTTTTTTTTCTATCTAAGAATGATATTCTAACTTAAGTAGTCATGCATAATACCATGTCACACTCTCCTTCTCAAAAACTCCTAAGATGAAACTTATTGAAGCTTTTGAAACTTGCCTCGCCCAACTCACACTTCGGGTATCAGTCGACTGATACTGCATCAGTCGACTGATAGGCCTGAAATCAGAATTTCAGGTTTCGGCATTTGCTTCAAAGCTCCACCAAACCTATACTTTCAAACCATATAGAACCATGACACCATTTCTATACTCTATGCCAGTTTTCAAATCAATTTAGCCAATCAAAACGGATCCATAAACTTGAAATTATGACTTTTGCGGAAGAAAATAAACTATTCAAGTTATATGAACTTTAACAATAAAGTTTGTACCAATCTTGACTCCTATGTATTCATAACACCAAATACATGTTCTATAACCTTGCTAAAGCATTATGAAATGTGAATGCAACTTTTCTAAACATATTTAAGAAGTAAAAACTTGATTCAAGGAGAAATTGATACTACCATGGCACATGCATCTATTCCTCTAACAAAGTATCAATATCTCCAATTACTCATATTTCTACTCATCCAATGCAATCATAAGAATATGTAGGCTAAAAGAAATAACATGGAATCTATACTCTAAGAAATTGAGTATTTAAAACTATCCAAACTTATATGTTCGCTAACTCCATAAAACAAGAACTTGAAATCAAAATAAACTATAACATTGTAATTTAAATAGTTAAATTGTCTCGTCTCAAAGATCTCTCCAAAATCAGCCACCACACACACTTTTCTCAGCACCGCCTCGTCACCTTCCTTCAGAATTGCTTGCCTTTACCTTTATCTGCAATAAGAGAAAATGCATCTAGTAAGCAAAAAGCTTAGTAAGTACTATCTAGCTCACAAAATCTCGAAATGTGCAAACATGCTTCTAGAACAATATGAAAATCATATGAGATACTAATATGCTTGAAAGAAGACTAAGAACATGTATAACTCAAAACATGCATACTCAAGCAATAATAAATCTCAATTTACTTTTCTTGGCTCAACTTGAAACTTTAGCTATTCTTTAACTTTTGAAAATTTTCTTAAACTTTCGAAACTTTGCTAAAGCATATACTTGAAAATAATAATCACTTGGATCCACTGAAGACGTAAGTACCATCTCATATGCGCGTTCCCTAAAAGGTTGGGGTAGCGAGCCACCAATCCTAATAGAGCAGACCTTGGTCTACCAGGGCCAAGACCTTGGAATTGGACACCTGGATTTCTTTAACGACGCCCTTGGATGCCGGGTACTGGCCTTAGAAAATAAAATAGCTTTTCTTTCTTTTCTTTCTTATATGTAAATGCCTTGGCATTTTCTCGAGCACCTTGCGTGCTAAAATCCCTAAGTCTTGACTTTTGGGGATTTCTTAAGGCCTTGGCCTTTTCTTTTCTTATCTTTATCTTTTCTTTTCTTTTCTCATAGCTTTTCTTGGACCCTAAACTCACATAGGGTACTTAATCAACATATATAAGCATATAATGAACTAAGATCACATGCAAAAACTCAAACAAAAAGGAAATATCTCTTTTAAAAACTTTTAAGGAAAATTCTTGCGGAAAAACCGCCTCTTACTGCAGGTGAGCAGTACTTACATTGATATCTTGGACTTACAACCAAGATTGACGTCTAGAGCTCGGGAGAAACTTGAGATCTCGGAGAATTCTTCGCGCCTACGCGTTCCTCTCGTCGCGGGGATCCCGAATATAGGAATATCTCTTGGAGGAGAGCTTTGGCCGGCCCTCTAGGGCTTGGTGTGGCGTGCGCACAAGAGAGGAGAGGGAGAGGGGTCGGCGCAACTTGGGAGAGGGAGAGGGTTTGAGAGAAAATAAAACTTCTCTCTTTAATAATCTATTTATACCTATGGGCGGATCGACTTAACTACCCCTTAAATATACTTCTCTCCATCCCTTGTTGTGCTTGATACCCTAGCCCAGCTGGTCGCGCTCGTTTCTGGTTCCGGGGTGGTCGCGGGTTCGAACTACCGGCCACCCTTAAGTGGGTTTTCCTTCCTTTTTAAAATACTAAACGGACTCGAAAAATTCCATAAAAATATTCTAAAAATCCCTAAAAAATATCTAGAATATTTCTAAACCATTTTTAAATAATTCTAAGGACTTTAAGAACTAGAAATGGGAATTTTGGGGCGTTACAGTGGCGAGAGTCTTTGTCGACACTGAAAGCTCGATGAATGTGATTTTTAAATCAAGGCCTTTGACAGATGCCAATAGATCGACATGAGTTGTGACCCATCCCTTTAGCGTTGTTCGAGTTTATTGGACATGTGGTAGAGCCGCTTGGGCAGATTAGTCTCTTGCTATCCTTGAGAGATGAACCTTGGAAGTGAACTCAGATCGCTATCTTCATGGTAGTCTATATTGACTCGCCTTGAGCTCGATCCGAGCTGTGGTTTTCACCTATCATTAGAAGATGAAGTTGTTGAGGCAATCAAACCTAAAATGATTGGAAGATCATGGTTTTGATGTGTGTGAATGTGTTTAAGGTTAGAGTGTTATGTTGTATTTGATGTGTCTGATTAAGTTTGCAGGACTTGGAGGATCACACATGGTGAACAAATCTGAGGGACGAGAGCCGAGGGAGGAGGACTCCAAGGGCAAGTCGGGAAGTGGACTTCAAGGGCACACGTGAAGGGTGACATGGAGGCAAGCCAAGGGAAGACTTGTGTGCGCATCTGAGGGACGAGAGCCAGAGGAAGATGACTTCAAGGGGCGAGCCAAGGGAGTTGACCTGAAGGCACATGTGAAGGAGAAGGTTCAGAGTGGCTGAAACCAAGCTGAGAGGCAGGGCAGTCGACTGTCAAAACTCACAGAAGGTTTTCAGCTTTCTACCAGTCGACTGGCACAGAGGCAGTCGACTGGTATACCCCGAAAACTAGCCGTTGGCTAGCAATTAATGCTAGGCCAGTCGACTGGCCAAGGGGCAGTCGACTGGTGCGGGGCTGGACAGACTGCGAGTTTGTCCTGTTCTCCTATAAAAGGAGGACCATTTTGCACGTGAGCGGTACGGTTCCGTACTACAACGAAGTGCTGCTCGTGTGAAAAGCATTCTTAACTTCCTCTATCTCATTTTACTACATTCTGTAAAGAGGAAGATCACCACTATAAAGGTTTCTCTACCTGAAGGAGATTTTTCATAGTGGAAGTGGTGTACGGCGTGGATCCTTGGATTAGTCACCCATCTGGGTGGATACCAAGTCAAGTATTGTTGTTAGCATTGTTCTTATTTTCTTTGCATATTATTGTTTCCGCTGCGCTAACAACATAAGTAAAAAAATTCAACGAAAACGTGCTATTCACCCCCTCTAGCACGCCACATTGATCCATCAGAAGTTTTCTATAAACAATTAGGTGGGCAGTTGCAAGGAAATGTTATGTTGAGGTGGTACGGGTGAACCCACAAAAATATCATAGAACTAGAGGAGCTGAAGTTCAACTCGTCCATGACATCACTCTAACTCGTCCAACTGAAGGACATGAAAATGTGTCAATAGTACTCGAGCAGCTGAATTAGACTACTTAGATGGCAACCGACCTCCCTCCTGAGTTGAAGCACAAGATAATCGCTTGTCTCTCTCACAATCTATAACGACCCACCTTCTGGTACTAAGCTTTAAGGCGGTCGCTACTACTAACTAACTAACTGACTGACTAATTACTGATTTCTAATAATGCTAAACCAACTGGGAGAATTTCGAAAATTCTTATTTCGCTATTTACTGAACTAGAAATTCATAAACATGCTGAAAGTACTAATTTGCCCAAAATAAAGCAAAACTTTTATTTTATTATCTTGGCAGGATTCGATCCTCTAACCTCTGGGTTGCATGGCTAAAGCACTAACCAACTGCTCCACACCACCTTTGTTTTACACAGTACCAGTCGACTGCTATATGCCAGTCGACTGGTCGGGCCACAGAATGGTTCTGTGCCCGATACCAGTCGACTGGTGTTTTCCCAGTTGACTGGTAGTTCTGAAATTTCAGTTTTCAGATTTCTAGAATGTATCAACTTGAGCCACAATGTACCAAAATCATATCTAACAAACATAATGGCATAAATAAAGTTCCACGACTATTTTAAGGCATTTATTACATGTTTTTGGAGGGTTTCTAGCATGTATAGCAACTTAGAAATCATAAAAACGACATGTAGAAGCCTAAACATGAATGTGCCAAGTTCGTATCAACTTCTTATTGAAACCATTCATTATTCATATCTAAGGGCATTCTTAGCTACTACATGTCATTCTATATGGTGCATATATCTTAAAACAGGCATATCCTATGTATTTAGCATGTAAATCAAAAGTATCAAGTTCATATCTCTAAAGCTTAAGCATGGATCTAAATTACCATATTGCAAGTAGTAACTCATATCATTCAACATTCGCTAAGCAAGTATTAACACAGGTAAATAAACTACTTTAATATACTAGGTACCACAAATAACGAGTCTAATTAAGTTCATACATGGTTCACATAACCTATTGCGGAAAAACTAAAAGAAACATAATAAAGACTATTTCTATGCTTTGCAAGTTCCGAAGACTTTTATTCCAACTCCACCATCACACACACTTTGCATCAAGCCCGCCGCCTCCGCTACTAGTGCTTTCCTTTACCTGTATCTGCAGTATAAGGAAATGCAAACTAATAAGCATAAAACTTAGTAAGTACCATCTAGCCTCACAAAACTATGAAACTCAAATTATGCTTTTGTAAAACATGCTATGCACATACATGCTCATATCCATAAGAAATCATGCTAGGCTCATGCTAAAATACATATCATAGAATGTCATGGCATATAACTGAGACATGGCACATACTGAACTAGAACTGAAAAGTAAGCTATAGCATGACATACATATCTGAACTGGAACTGAAACTAACTAACATAAAACTAATTATTAAATTCACCACATGCTAATATGAATTTCTGAAAACTAAATACATATAGTAGGTGAAAGTAATAATCAACTGCTGTGGGCCCGGCAATGTACCAACTGTGCGCGCATCCCTAATAAACCCGAGGTAGCAAATCCCGAATCCATTAGGGTTCTACTAGGTTATCTAAACCTAGGGGCAACTAGGAGCCCATCCCATACTAGGTTATCTAAACCTAGAGGCAACTTGGAGCCTATCCCTGGATCGAAGCCCGATACAATGCCAACTGAAAATAAAATAGTTCTTTTATACTTTTCTTTTTCTCTTCTGATTCTTGCTTTTACTAGGTTATCTAAACCTAGGGGCAACTAGGAGCCCATTCCGTTGGACCTTGGTCACAATCATAAACTGAAGCAAGAATTTCTATTCTTTAATGCTTTCTATAGCATTAACTGAACTGAACATTTTAACAACCACCTAACGTGCGTGCTTGTTTATAATTTACGATTTCTAATCGTAAAGCATAACTACAAGGAAATAAGGCATATGAAAAATCAACCGAAACTACTTATACTGCAGGTGAGGGATACTTACATCCTGCGCTAGGTTTTCCTTATGAATAAAATCTGAAATTTCCGAGGGAACGTCGAACTTCGACGTTCTTCTTGCTCCTTGGCGTTCTCCTTGCGTCTACGAGAATTCTTGTAGAGAATAGGGCCTCTTGAGACCTTCCCTTTGCTTCCCCTTTGTCTTGGGCGGCAAGAGAAGAGGAGAGAAGGAGGAGGAGACGCAAGAGAGGAAGAGGAGAGGAGGAGGGGGCGTTGGCGCACCCTTGGCTCACGAAACCTAAAAATCTCCTCCTTTAATTTGTTATTTATATTAAGTTGTAAAATAACCCTAAGTTAAGTACATATCTAGAATACTCGATTATTTCCTTCAAGGAAACTCTCATTGGCCATCTTCTTTATTTTTGGCACTTCTTTTTATGGAAAAATCCTATAAAAATATCTAAAAATTCTAGAAAAATCCTAGGATATTTCTAAAATTATTTGAGGAAATTTTTGGGCTTTACACAATCAGGATATCTTTGCGTAGTCGGACATGGAGGTCACGTGGATATCACCCACAATCATGAAGCATTAACTCAACACCAACCTAGAAGCTGGGCTAGTCTGACAGAAGAAGTGACACTTCAAGCCTGAAAAAATAAGATAATTGGAGCTGAGTTTACCAAGTTGATGAAAGATGACCATATTTGAGAAGTTTATTTCCCGACCTGGTTGGCAAATGTGATGGTAGTTCCCAAGCCAGGGAAAAATGAAGGGTTTGCGTGAACTTTCAAGATCTCAATAAACCTTGCCTGATGGTCAATGCATGAGTGCTTCCATCATGAGATCTGGGAGTCAAAACCTAGCAAAATCAGTGTGCCCGCTCTCCCCATGCACTAGCCACAACATCTGGGCTAGTAATCACCGTGATTTACCTCCCCCGTATTAGCCCTGGGTTGGGTTGGTGGGGGTGTTGGTGGCGAGCGAATCTCCTTTTGCCACCTTGATGCATATCAGGCTTGTTACTAGATTCATTGACAGCTGAAGATCAAGAAAAGGTTAACTTCGTCACCTCGAATGAAACTTTTTACTATACTATTCTGCCCTTCGGACTAAAAAATTGTAGGAGTAATGTATCAGCGATTGATGGACCGAGTATTCAATCATTAGGCCAGGAGGAATGTCGAGGTCTAAATTGATGATATTCTGATCAAGAATACCCCGACGAGAACTTGATTAGCAACATCGAGGAGACCTGTTGCACATTGTGCTGATATGGCCTCAAGTTGAATCCGAACAAGTGTTTATTCGGAGACAAGAATGGTCGTTTCCTATCATACATTATAACTGAACAAAAAATTATGGTCAACCTGAGAAAATTCAAGCATTGCAAAATATGCCCACGTCAAAGAACCTCAGGGAGATATAGAGGTTAGTTGGGTGAATCGTAGCGCTCTCCTCATTCATCTCTTGATCGGTCAACAAGAGCTTACCTTTCTTCAAAGTTCTTCGAAAGCCAGCTCGATTCGAGTAGGATGACAAGTTTGAATTAGGGATGATAATTTTTCCAACTGTTTAGGGCCCCGTGGGGAAAACTTTAAATGGGGGCGGATTTAGAATTTTTTTTTTCAAGTTTGGGTTTGGAGATTTTTAAATCCCCGTAAGTTAAACAAGAGGTGGGTATACGAATGTTATCCCTATCCCCGAACCCATCCTGATAATAATATAATATAATATAATATAATATAATATATTATAATTGATTTCTTGTATTAATACTTTTATGAAGGAGGTTAAACATCGAAAATATTTTTGGCCAAGTCATTGGACATTTGAAGAGGGGATGGGGATTTAATCCCCGCAGGGCCAGAAATTGAGATTCTCCGATTAAACAAAATCGGGGATGGGGGTGGGCTATAATTCAAGGCGGGGATAGGGATGACAAACTCACCCCACCCACCCCATTGACATCCCTAGTGTGAAAAGACATTCACATAACTCAAGGTATACTTGGCTAGTTTGCCTCTTCTCGAAATCTATTGCTAGGGAGACACTCTGACTTCTTTAAATCATGGCCAAAGGAGCAGTCAGCTCGGTTCTATGTCGGTAGGAGGGAAGCACCCAACACCTTATATATTTCGCTGCTTATCTTTTGAATGATGCTGAGACTAGATATTCAACCCTAGAAAAGTTGATTTTAGCATTGGTCACGATGGATCACAAGCTACAACCGTACTTCCTATCCCATCCTATCATGGTGCTCACTAAAGCATTGGGGTCTGTATTGACTAATACCGAGATAACTCATCAAATAGGCAATATAGCTCAGTGAGTACGACATATAATAGCAACCCAGAATGACTATCAAGGCATAAGCCTAGCTAACTTCTTAACCAAGACCCTAGGGTAGGAGTTGAATGAGACCCATAGGATCTTTGTAGATGGGTCATCTATGAAGCAAGACAGTAGAGTATGGGTACTATTGATTACACCCCGTTAAGAAGTGTTGCAACTAGTTATACAACTAAACTTTTGAGCCTCTAATAATGAGGCCAGTATGATGCACAGTTGTCTAGACTCTGAGTTGCTAAACAAGTTGGTGTATCTTGAATTTCACTCTGACTCCCAACTAGCTACACAATAGCTCGAAGGAATATTCGAAACCAAGAATGTTCGAACATCTTTCAAACAATTGAGAGTCAATTTTCACAAGGTAGCCCACCAAAAGATATGCAGAGCTGAAGATCAGAAGGCATATAAACTGGCCAAAATAGTTAGTGCCTTGGTACATGGACCTTGGATGACCTGGTCATTTGAGTTCAGCTAGTCATGTAAGTCGATGATCACCTGACCACAATAACTCGATCGACTAGTGAACTCCATTTATCTCCTTACTGAAGGAAGGGACGCTACCCAAGCACTAGGAACAAGCTCGACTTCTCAAAAAGCAAACAACTCAGTTCACTTTTGTCGGGGGTTGTTTATATAAGAAGGCATCCTCTCACCTTATGCTCAGATGCCTCGACCTCGAAGATATCGAGTACGTCATACGTAAAATCTGTTGTGACCTTGGCGTACGGCTAGAGGGGGGCGAATAGCCAATCACCCACTTCGATCGCGATTTTCTTCCTACACGTTGTTAGTGCGCAAGAGGAATAACAAATAACAAAACTAACAACTAAGAAGACAAATCAATTTACGTGGTTCGGAGATAAAGCTCCTACTCCACGGTTGTTTGTAATGTGGATGATCCCGATCCGCCGGTGGATGAGTCCTGGAAGACCTCCGACTAGCTCTTGTCACTCTTTGTGGGTGGAGAAACCTCGCCACAAACCCTCGACAACACCTAAGCACTAGAAGACTACTAATAAGATCTAACCAAGCTTATTTTGTCAAGAACTCTAAGCCAAAATCGAGCTATCTTATAGAGCTCTTGGCTGAAATGACCGTTACCAGTCGACTGGCCCTGGGGTAGTCGACTGGTCTTCGCAAATTCAAATGTTACATTTTAACGATTCACATTCTGGTCGACACCAGTCGACTGATCAACCATCAGCCGACTGATCTCTCTGTACTCTATCTCAGTCGACTGATCAAGCATCAGTCGACTGCCACCTAAGGTTTTTCTTCCCGAGTACAATTCTCTCAGCACTCGAACCCTAGGATTTCCCTTCCTGAGTACAGTTCTCTCAGCACTCGAATCCTCATGACTCAGTTGACTCTTCATTCAGCAGCCTCGATCTGTTGCCTTCAAGCCCTCTTCGACTTTGGCTCTCGTACCTCGGATGCATGCAAGCACGCGACTCATTTCCCCCATGTCATCCTTTGCGTATGCCTCGAAGTCTGCTTCTCTCGGCTCATCGTCTCTGCTCCAGCAACCTCGACCTGTTACCTTCAAGCCCTCTTCGACTTTGGCTCTCGTCCCTCGGATGCATGCAAGCCCTCGACTTATCTCTCATGCCACCATTCGCGTATGCCTCGAAGTTCGCTTCCCTCGGCTCATTGTCCCTACTTTATCCATGGTCCCTCAGATGCATACAAGCCCACGGCTTGTCTCCTCACACCATCCTTCACCGGACCCGAAGATGTCCAACTAAGTCCATGTATATCCTGCAAACCTGCACACTCAAATATACACATCAAACACAAGGGTGAACCTAACTTAAACCCTTTTTCCAAATATCAAAACACATGGTCACTCCGGACCATAGATTGCCTAACAATCTCCTCCTTTTTGATGTTTGACAATACGTTTAAGTTAGGGAAAACAAATAGAAAATACAATGCTAAGAACCATTTGGACCTACGTTGCCAAGGCTTCACCTTGGACTTATACCACTAATGCGTATGCAATGCAAACATGCATGAATCCTATCACAAGGCATCCCCACACCTAAACCTCCCCAATGAGTTTAGGATTTTTACCAAACCGGGCTTTTTAAGACCTCTCCAAGGCTCCCCCTATATTGGACTTACAAAGGCTTTTTAAGAACCTTCCCAAGGTTCCTCCTTTGCCACCAAATGAGCAACAATGCTCCCCCTTTACCTAAGCTTCCCCTTGACCTAGGATTTCTTGCAAAGGCGTGTTTGGTTTCCCACTTAAACCTAACCCTTTCTCCCCCTTTGCCACACATCAAAAGGACTTCAACAATTTTTCTCTTATTAGATTCTTTAACCTCTAATGATTATAAACAAAGTGTATTATCTCCCCATAAGATTATACACTTGTTTTACATCATTATGACACTTTTTGATTGCTGAAAAATAGTTTCAGCCTATATCAGTCGACTGAGACAGTTACCAGTCGTCTGGTGCCTTCGAACTGTAAACCCACAGAAAGATCAGTCGACTGCCCCATGGGGCAGTCGATTGATACCCTGATTCCAGCCATTTCAGCATTTCTGACCCACTTTCAGAAATACACTAGAAATTCCATAATTTTTCAAAAATTTCTAAATTTTGTGGAGAGGTTTGTGATACCCATATCTACTAGAAAAAATATATTTAAAAATGTATCTATCACTAATCCCAAGATTGACATAAAACTCAAAACTATCTAAATGGTTCAATTGAACCTTGACCTAAAGTCCTAGTTTTGACCTCCTCTTGATGTATCTTCCCATACCAAATCACAATGCATCCCTAGCATCAATTTACATGACATCTATATATCAAAAACCAACTTCCATGCAATACGACCCCAATGTCATATTTTATGTATGATACTCAAACCCAATGTGCCAAATCCCTAGGATTGAGACTCCAAATCCGTCTCCATATCCTTTGACACACTCCATGACCCATCTAGACTTCTGAGAGAAATTCTCTCGGGATCCATAGACCATGGGTCCCAAGTTGACTCCTGGAGCTCCCCCTTGAGCTCTTAGCCTTAGCCACCTCCCTAGGTGACTCATTTATAAACGCAAGGTCACACCGGTGTACTTCCGGTGACTTTTAGCCTACAACCTCAACCTTCTTAACCTTGGACATCTTGCCCTTGGTTAAGCACTTATTCCCTTTAGCTTTGGACAACTTGTCCTTAGTTAAGGTCTTTTCCCCCTTAAATGACACTCCCTTGCCATTTTTGGACTTTTCCTCCTTACCATAGTTATATGCTACCCTAGCATATTTCTTTTCATTGGCATTGGATAACTTAGATCGGTATCTTAAACTCGATCTATCATTGTTGGATTTTTAACCACCCAACACCATACCTAAACCCTTAGATCGACTAGTGAATCTATCTATGATTTTCTCTAATTTATCAAGCTTTGCCCTTAAAGCTTGATTTTCCCTTTCTAGTTTCTTAAACCTAAAATCAATATGTCCACCTTAGATATTCCTAGACCTACCCATTCTAGGCATGTATCTCCCGTTCTTGGGATTAATGTCATGGTCCTTAGGTCTAAAGGTTCTAAGTTTTTCATGATGCATTAATTTCCTAGGGTTTTGATATGCAACATTAACCCTATTTCTATCATGATATCTAAATCCATGATTATTCTTAATGAGCATATAAGAATTTAAAATTGGATTTAATTTTAAATAAGGGTTTACCTTCCCTTTTACCTTTGAAACTCTCCCTTGACTTGAGCTCATCTTCTTTTTCAATTTCTTCAAGTGTATCAATTTCTTGATTTCTCCTTTCTTTGGGCACTTGGTGTGGTAGTGTCCACGCTCACCACACGTGAAGTAAATTATATGCTTCTTCTCCTTTTTTCTACAACCCATGTTAGTTTTCGAAGAAATTTACTTGAGTTTAGGGTTTACCTCCTTTTTCTTACCCAATGGACACTTGTCCTTGTAGTGTCCCTTTTGATTGCACCCAAAGCAAATTATGTGTTCCTTTGCCTTTGCTTTGGTGGAGGTGGAGACTTCTTCTTGCTCCGGTCTTAAGGATGATATTTCCTCCCCCTTAATCCTTGACGTGGAGACTGCTCCTATTTCTTCCTCACTTGAGGATGTGAACGATTCCACTTTCTCCTCCTCTTCGGATGTTGAACTTGATTCAACCTCCGATTGGTCTTTCTCCTTCTCTTGGGCCAATGACCCCTTTTCCTTGGGCTCCTCTTCTCCTTGTCTTTGTATCGAATTTTCATGTAAAGCTATCACCTTTCTCCATAGCTCATACACATTATTGTATTCTCCTACATTTGACACAATATATGGAGGTAATAAATTTAATACAATTCTAGTTACCTCCTTATCCGCCTCCGCTTCCTCCTTTTGATCCTTGGTCCAATACCGAGGTCGAAGGCGTTTTCCCTTCTTGCCCGTTGGAGCTTCAAATGGAGCCTCCAATGCGGTCCAATGGTCCCAATCCATTTGGAATCATGTCTCCAACCGCTTCCTCCAATAATCGAAGTCATCTTGATCGTATGGAGGTGGGATCCGAATATCCCATCCAAGCGGATCTTCCGAATCCATCTTCCTCTAGCACCTTTGCTCTCTCGGCGGTTAGCCCGTAGATGAGCGAACCTCGCTCTGATACCACTTGTTGTGACCTTAGCGTATGACTAGAGGGGGGTGAATAGCCGATCACCCACTTCGATCGCAGTTTCCTTCCTACACATTGTTAGTGCGCAAGCGGAATAACAAATAACAAAACTAACAACTAAGAAGACAAATCGATTTACGTGGTTCGGAGATAAAGCTCCTACTCCACGGCTGTCCGTAAGGTGGACGATCTCGATCCGTCGATGGATGAGTCCCCGGAAGACCTTCGCCAAGCTCTTGTTGCTCCTTGTGGGTGGAGAAACCTCGCCACAAACCCTCGACAACACCTGAGCACTAGAAGACTACTAATAAGCTCTAACCAAGCTTATTTCGTCAAGAACTCTCAGCCAAAACCGAGCTCTATTAAATAAAGCTCTTCGCTAAAATGACCATTACCAGTCAACTGGCCCTGGGGCACTCGACTGGTCTTCGCGAATTCAAATGTCACAGCCTGACGATTCACATTCTGGTCGACACCAGTCGACTGATCAAGCATTAGTCAACTGATCTCTTTGTGCTCTACCTCAGTCGACTGATCAAGCATAAGTCGACTGCCACCTAAGGTTTCCCTTCCTGAGTACAATTCTCTCAGCACTCGAACCCTAGGATTTTTCTTCCCGAGTACAGTTCTCTCAGCACTCGAATCCTCACGACTCAGCTGACTCTTCATTCAGTAGTCTCGATCTGTTGCCTTCAAGCCCTCTTCGACTTTGGCTCTCATCCCTCAGATGCATGCAAGCACGCGGCTCATTTCCCCCATGTCATCCTTCGCGTATGCCTCAAAGTCCGCTTCCCTTGGCTCATCGTCCCTGCTCCAGCAGCCTCGACCTGTTGCCATCAAACTCTCTTCGACTTTGGCTCTCGTCCCTCGGATGCATGCAAGCCCTCGGCTAGTCTCCCATGCCACCCTTCGTGTATGCCTCAAAGTTCGCTTCCCTCGACTCATCGTCCCTACTTTGTCCACGATCCCTTGGATGTATACAAGCCCATGACTTGTCTCCTCACACCATCCTTCACCAGATCCGAAGACGCCGAACTAAGTCCATGTGTATCTTGCAAACCTGCACACTCAAATACACACATCAAATACAAGGGTGAATCTAACTTAAACCCTTTGCCCAAATATCAAAACACATGGTCACTCTGGACCATAGATTGCCCCAACAAAATCCACCAAGATAGTTGCAACAATCATGTAGGCGGTCGGATTCTAGTCAAGAAGGTCATACTGGGAGGCTACTTCTGACTGACTCTATTGTGGATACAACTCATCTTGTTAGCATTTATGTTAACTTCCAAAAGCATCAAAATCTCTTCCAATCTCCTACCAAGTTATGGAAAGCATCCACCACTTCTTTCCCCTTTATCCAATGGGGAATAGATCATCGATCCCTTTTCAACTAGACCCAATCAAAAAAAAATCTCTTGATAGTGGTCAACCATTTATCCATGTAGTGACCCGCCTTCTCTGCCTTAGACGGATCGTTACTTTCTTTACTTCTTGACTCTAATGCACGACTAAGAATGCGGAAATCTTTTTTTTTCTTCTCAATTTAAATCTATCTATGATATACTAACTCTACTAGTCATGCATGATACAATGGCATACTTCCTTTCTCAAAAACTCGTAAGAAATTACTTATTGAAACTTGCCTCGCCCAACTCAGCTTACGGGTATCAGTCGACTGATAAGCCTGAAATCTGAAATTCAGGTTTCGAAACTTGTTTCAAAACTCCACCAAACCTATACTTTCGAGCCATACAAAATCATGACACCATTTCTATACTCTATACTAGTTTTCTAAACAGTTTAGCCAATCAAAACGAATCCATAAACTTGAAATTAGGACTTTTGCGGGATTTAGCAAGTTATGAAAGTCTATATAAACTTTAGGCTAAAGTTTGTACCAAACTTAACTTCTAACCATTGAAACTCATCACACAAAATTCTATAACATCACTAAGGCATTATGAAATGAGCAAGCAACTTTTCTAAGCATAATTGAGCAATAAAACTTAATTCAAAAGAGAAGCTAGCACTATCTTGGCACATGCATCAATAACTCCAACAAAGTATCAATATTCTAAACTACTCACACTTCTACTCATCCAATGCAATCATAAGGATATGTATGCTAAATGAAATGACATGAAATCTTTACTCTAAGAAATTGAGCATGTAAAACTATCCAAAGCTTAATGTTCGCTAAACTCCATAAAGCAAGAACTTGAAATTTGAATAAACTAAAACATTGTAATTCAAATAACTAAATTGTCTCGTCTCAAGGATCTCTCCAAAATCAGCCACCACACACACTTTACTCAGCACCGCCTCGTCGCCTTCCTTCAGAATTGCTTGCCTTTACCTTTATCTGCAGTAAGAGGAAATGCAACTAGTAAGCAAAAAGCTTAGTAAGTACTATCTAGCTCACAAAATCTCGAAATGTGCAAACATGCTTCTTGAACAATATGAAATCACATGAGATACTTATATGCTTGAAAGAAAACTAAGAACATGTATAACTCAAAACATGCATACTCAAGCATTAATAAATCTCAATTTACTTTCTTGGCTCAACTTGAAACTTTAGCTATTCTTTAACTTTTTGAAAACTCTTTAAACTTTAGAAACTTTGCTAAAGCATATACTTGAAAATAATAATCACTTGGATCCACTGAAGACGTAAGTACCATCTCATATGCGCGTTCCCTAAAAGGTTGGGGTAGCGAGCCACCAATCCTAATAGAGCAGACCTTGGTCTACCAGGGCCAAGACCTTGGAATTGGACACCTGGATTTCTTTAACGACGCCCTTGGACGCCGGGTACTGGCCTTAGAAAATAAAATAGCTTTTCTTTCTTATCTGTAAATGCCTTGGCATTTTCTCGAGCACCTTGCGTGCTAAAATCCCTAAGTCTTGACTTTTGGAGATTTCTTAAGGCCTTGGCCTTTTCTTTTCTTATCTTTATCTTCTCTTTTCTTTTCTCATAACTTTTCTTAGCCCTAATCTCATATAGGGTGCTTAATCAACTTATACAAACATATAATGAACTAATATCACATGCCAAAAATCATAAACTAAAGAAACTATCTCTTTTAAAACTTTTAAAGGAAATTCTCGCGGAAAAACCGCCTCTTACTGCAGGTGAGCAGTACTTACTTTGATATCTTGGACTTACAACCAAGATTGACGTCTAGGGCTCGGGAGAAACTTGAGATCTCGGAGAATTCTTCGCGCCTACGCGTTCCTCTCGTCGCGGGGATCCCGAATATAGGAATATCTCTCGGAGGAGAACCTTGGCCGGCCCCCTTGGCCTTGGTGTTGGTTGGCGTCGCCCAAGAGAGGAGAAGGGAGGCTGTCTCGCCGGCTAGGGTGAGGAAGAGAGAAAACCAAAAATCCAATTTCCTCTCTTAACTTATCTATTTATACTTATGGGCGGATGACCTAACTACAACTTATCTATTGATTCGCTTATTCTCTATCAACAAAACAAATTGGCGCAGCTGGTCTGCCCGCTTGTCTCTCACGCGGAGGTGCAGGGTTCGAACTCCTTGCTGCCCATTAAACGTTTTTCCTTTTTTAAATATACTAAACGGACTCGGAAAATTCATAAAAATATTCTAAAAATCCTAAAAATATCTAGAATATTTCTAAACCATTTTTAAATAATTCTAAGGACTTTAAGAACTAAAATGGGAATTTTGGGGCGTTAAATCCCCATACCTTATGAAAAGTTCGTCCTCGAACTTAGAATAATTCTGGATATCTCTCTCTCATGCTGTCCACACGTTCCCAAGTAGCCTCTTCATGCTTTTGATTCTGTCAGATGACCTTCACTAGTGGCACTTCTCTGTTTCTTAATCTTTTAACTGCTTTGTCCACTATCTGTGTCGGTCTGCTCTCATAACTAAGATCTTCTTGGATCTGTACTGACTGAGGCTGAATCACTTGGCTAGGGTCGTGAATACACTTCTTTAGCATGGAGACATGGAATGTACTGTGGATAGCTGACATATCCTCTGGTAAGTCCAACTCATATGCTACCTTACCAACCTCCTTATGATCTTGTAGGGTCTATGTAGCGAGGACTTAGCTTACCCTTTTACCAAATCTCATCACTCCCTTCATAGGAGCGACCTTGAGAAATACTGAATCTCCAACTTGGAATTCAAGTGGCCTACGGCGTGTGTCAGCATAACTTTTCTGTCTACTCTGGGCAGTCTCAATCCTCTGGCGGATCGTCTGGATAGCCTGAGTAGTCTCATCTATAAGCTCAGTCTGGCTGCTAGTCCTGACTCCATC
>JAGFNQ010003757.1:170726-229474 GCA_024364735.1 Boesenbergia rotunda
TCTCATAAGGTGCCATCCTGATGGTGGCCTGATAGCTATTGTTGTAGGCAAACTCAGCTAAGCACAGAAATTTGCACCAACTACCTTTAAAGTCCAACGCACAAGCCCTGAGCATGTCTTCTAAAATCTGATTTACTCTCTCTGTTTGTCCATCTGTCTGGGGATGGAAAGCTGTGCTGAACTGAAGTCTGGTGCCTAGGGCGTCCTGAACACACCTCCAAAAATGGGAGATGAACCGCCCATCTCTGTCAGAAACGATCGACTTCGGAACTCCGTGAAGCCTGATTACTTCTTTCACGTACAGCTGTGCTAACTGCTCTACCGAATGCGATAACTTGATGGCTAGGAAGTGGGCAGACTTGGTCAATCTATCCACTATCACCCAAATTGCATCGTGTCCATGGGTGGTTCTTGGAAGACCTGTGATAAAATCCATGGATATCTCTTCCCACTTCCACTCTGGAATGGGAAGTGGCTGTAGAACTCCTCCTGGTCTCTGGTGTTCTGCTTTGACTCTCTGGCAGGTCAAGCAGGTACTGATATATCTGGCCACGTCTCGCTTGAGTCCAGACCACCAGAACCTCTTCTTTAAATCTTGGTACATCTTGGTAGAACCAGGATGCATAGAGTACGGGGTACTGTGGGCCCCTTCTAACATATTCTTTCTTAGTTCCTCATCATTGGGGACGCAAAGGCGGTCTCCAAGATAGAGGATGCCACTATCTGATACTCGAAACTCTGAATTTTCTGCCTCTTGGATCTCCTGCTTGATCTTCTGGATATCTGGGTCTTGACTTTGCTTTCTTTGTATATCCACAAGCAGGGTTGACTCTAGAGTCAATGCAGAAAGTTGCCCAATTATTACCTCGACTCCAAAATCCTTTATTTCTTTCTGAAGTGGTAGAGACAGTGATGATAGGGACATCAGTGTGGCACAGGATTTTCTGCTCAGTGCATCTGCCACTCTATTAGCTTTACCTGGGTGGTAGAGGATTTCATAGTCAAAATCTTTGACCAACTCTAGCCACCTGCGCTGCCTCATATTCAGATCCTTCTGAGTGAAGAAGTACTTCAAACTCTGATGGTCTGTGAAGATTCTGCACTGCACTCCATACAGGTAGTGTCTCCAGAGCTTCAGTGCAAAGACCACAGCTGCTAGCTCAAGGTCATGCGTAGGGTAATTCTTCTCGTAGTCCTTGAGCTGTCTGGAGGCATATGCTATTACTTTACCATCTTGCATGAGGACAACTCCAAGGCCCATCTTGGATGCATCACTGTAGATGTCAAAGGCCTTGTCACTCTCTGGAACAGTCAGGATGGGAGCACTGGTCAGTCTCTTCTTCAGCTCTAGAAAACTGTGCTCGCATTTATCTGACCATTCAAACTTCTTGTTCTTTCTGGTCAAGGCTGTGAGTGGAGAGGCTATTCTGGAAAAGTCCTCCACAAATTTTCTGTAATATCCTGCCAGGCCTAAGAAGCTTCTGATTTCACTGGCATTCTTGGGTCTACACCATTTGCTGACTGCTTCTATCTTGGCTGGATCAACTTGAATGCCTTCTTTGGATACAATGTGACCTAGGAAGGTCACCTGATCTAGCCAAAACTCACACTTTGAGAATTTTGCATAGAGCTTCTCCTGCTGAAGGATCTGCAGCACTATCCTCAAGTGTGTAGCATGGTCCTCTGGAGTCTGTGAGTATATGAGAATATCATCAATAAATACAATGGCGAATTTATCGAGATATTCCATGAAGATGTGGTTCATCAGCTCCATAAAGACTGCTGGAGCATTGGTTACTCCAAAAGACATTACTACAAATTCGTAGTGGCCGTATCTTGTCCTGAAGGCCGTCCTGGGGATGTCACATTCTTTAACCTTTAGTTGATGATACCCAGAACACAGGTCTATCTTTGAGAACACTGTAGCCCCTTTGAGTTGATCAAATAAATCATCTATTCTAGGAAGGGGGTACTTGTTCTTGATGGTTACCTTGTTCAGAGCTCTGTAGTCTATGCACAGACGCATAGACCCATCCTTCTTCTTGACGAAAAGTACAGGAGCTCCCCAGGGTGAATGACTCGGGCGGATGAAGCCCTTGTCTGGTAGCTCCTGGAGTTGCTCTTGTAATTCCTTCAACTCTGCTGGAGACATACGATAAGGTGCCTTCGAAATTGGGTTGGTTCCTGGGGCCAACTCAATTTCAAACTCAATTTCCCGATTGGGAGGGAGTCCTGGTAACTCTTCAGGAAACACCTCAGGATAGTCACAGACTACCCTCACTTCTTCTCCCTTCAATCCTTCTCCTTGACTCGCATCCACTATATGAGCTAGAAACCAGAGCACCCCTTCTCTGACATTCTCTGAGCTTGTAAGGTAGGTAGGAACCTATTTATCTTTCTCCTTGGGTCTCCAATAAACTCAACCGAAGGTTCTGCTTCTGGTGTGAACTTGACTTTTTCTTGCGGCAGTCTATAGAAGCATTATACTTGCTCAAGAAGTCCATTCCTAAAATGACATCGAAATCCTTCATCTCAAGGACTAACGAGTCACTGTAGAGCTCTCGGTTGGAAATCTAGATTGATACTGCCCTTAGCCTCTCAGTAGAGGCCATTACTTCCCCTGACGGTAAGGTTGTTAAGAACTTCATCGTTCAACCTTTCTGGTGGCCTTTATACTGTTTAAGTAGTGCTCAGTGATCAAAGCACTACTTATTAGTTCCTCGGAGGTTTGCAGCCTCTTAACACCGCTAGCCCCCCCTTCAACGCTATCTCAGGCCTTAACATCTTGAGCATTAGCCTAACTATCTCTTTTTCTGTACTAACTAGCTCTGGGCACAGATGAGCTAACCGCTTAAACATCTTCACTGCTTCATCCACGGATAGTTCTCCTTGTCTGAACTCCATGAATTCATCATAATGCTTGTTGGTTACTTGCATGTGAGAGTATTCTTCGAAGAACTCAGTCTCGAAGTCGGCCCATGTCATCTGGCTGACATTTCTCTTGGCCTTGACTCTCTTCCACTATATTCTAGCATCTCCCGTAAGGCAGAAAGATGCACACTTTATCTTCTCTACCTCATGCCAGTCCAGTAGCCCTACTATTCTTTCCAACGTTTTGAACCATGCTTAAGCATCCCATGGTTTGCTTGTGCCTGGGAAGTTCCCTGGCTTCAGTTTCTCCTACTGAATGAGGTACGCTTCTTGCCTTCTAGGAGCTTGCTCCTCGTTTTGGGCCTTTCTAGGACGTCCTCAAATGTATAACTTAACACTTAATGGTAATGTTCCCAAACTTGCTTTAGGATACAACAAGACCTTGGTCTTGATTCTTATCTCATTTCTTAGTCCTAGAACTCGTTCTAGGGCTTAGTAAGACCTTGGTCTTACTCAAAACTTTTATCAAGCACCTTGCGTGCCATAATCCCAAAACTTACTTTTGGGCAAATCAAGTAAGTACTTAAGCATTTCTCTAATATCCATTCTAGGGATTAAACATGATTCCGTGATACTAAGGTATTAAACATGCTTCCTTGTTCTATGCACATGTGAGTAAGTACTTAAGCATTTCTCTATACTGCAATTAAGTAAAGGAGCAATAGAAAAACTGAAACTTAAAGCTTTCTTACTTGAAGACGGCAAGGTTGATGCTGATGTGCGTGTGATGCTGGAGAATGGGAACTGCTCTGATACCACCTGTAGCGACCCGCCTTCTCTGCCTTAGACGGATCGTTACTTTCTTTACTTCTTGACTCTAATGCACGACTAAGAATGCGGAAATCTTTTTTTTTTCTTCTCAATTTAAATCTATCTATGAT
Organism: Boesenbergia rotunda; assembly: GCA_024364735.1. Lineage (NCBI taxonomy): Eukaryota > Viridiplantae > Streptophyta > Magnoliopsida > Zingiberales > Zingiberaceae > Boesenbergia > Boesenbergia rotunda. The sequence continues at coordinate 174,539 of JAGFNQ010003757.1, forward strand.
ATACTAACTCTACTAGTCATGCATGATACAATGGCATACTTCCTTTCTCAAAAACTCGTAAGAAATTACTTATTGAAACTTGCCTCGCCCAACTCAGCTTACAGGTATCAGTCGACTGATATTGTATCAGTCGACTGATAAGCCTGAAATCTGAAATTCAGGTTTCGAAACTTGTTTCAAAACTCCACCAAACCTATACTTTCGAGCCATACAAAATCATGACACCATTTCTATACTCTATACTAGTTTTCTAAACAGTTTAGCCAATCAAAACGAATCCATAAACTTGAAATTAGGACTTTTGCCGGATTTAGCAAGTTATGAAAGTCTATATAAACTTTAGGCTGAAGTTTGTACCAAACTTAACTTCTAACCATTGAAACTCATCACACAAAATTCTATAACATCACTAAGGCATTATGAAATGAGCAAGCAACTTTTCTAAGCATAATTGAGCAATAAAACTTAATTCAAAAGAGAAGCTAGCACTATCTTTGCACATGCATCAATAACTCCAACAAAGTATCAATATTCTAAACTACTCACACTTCTACTCATCCAATGCAATCATAAGGATATGTATGCTAAATGAAATGACATGAAATCTTTACTCTAAGAAATTGAGCATGTAAAACTATCCAAAGCTTAATGTTCGCTAAACTCCATAAAGCAAGAACTTGAAATTTGAATAAACTAAAACATTGTAATTCAAATAACTAAATTGTCTCGTCTCAAGGATCTCTCCAAAATCAGCCACCACACACACTTTACTCAGCACCGCCTCGTCGCCTTCCTTCAGAATTGCTTGCCTTTACCTTTATCTGCAGTAAGAGGAAATGCAACTAGTAAGCAAAAAGCTTAGTAAGTACTATCTAGCTCACAAAATCTCGAAATGCGCAAACATGCTTCTTGAACAATATGAAATCACATGAGATACTTATATGCTTGAAAGAAAACTAAGAACATGTATAACTCAAAACATGCATACTCAAGCATTAATAAATCTCAATTTACTTTTCTTGGCTCAACTTGAAACTTTAGCTATTCTTTAACTTTTTTGAAAACTCTTTAAACTTTAGAAACTTTGCTAAAGCATATACTTGAAAATAATAATCACTTGGATCCACTGAAGACGTAAGTACCATCTCATATGCGCGTTCCCTAAAAGGTTGGGGTAGCGAGCCACCAATCCTAATAGAGCAGACCTTGGTCTACCAGGGCCAAGACCTTGGAATTGGACACCTGGATTTCTTTAACGATGCCCTTGGACGCCGGGTACTGGCCTTAGAAAATAAAATAGCTTTTATTTCTTTTCTGTAAATGCCTTGGCATTTTCTCGAGCACCTTGCGTGCTAAAATCCCTAAGTCTTGACTTTTGGGGATTTCTTAAGGCCTTGGCCTTTTCTTTTCTTATCTTTATCTTCTCTTTTCTTTTCTCATAACTTTTCTTAGCCCTAATCTCATATAGGGTGCTTAATCAACTTATACAAACATATAATGAACTAATATCACATGCCAAAAATCATAAACTAAAGAAACTATCTCTTTTAAAACTTTTAAAGGAAATTCTCGCGGAAAAACCGCCTCTTACTGCAGGTGAGCAGTACTTACTTTGATATCTTGGACTTACAACCAAGATTGACGTCTAGGGCTCGGGAGAAACTTGAGATCTCGGAGAATTCTTCGCGCCTACGCGTTCCTCTTGTCGCGGGGATCCCGAATATAGGAATATCTCTCGGAGGAGAACCTTGGCCGACCCCCTTGGCCTTGGTGTTGGTTGGCGTCGCCCAAGAGAGGAGAAGGGAGGCTGTCTCGCACGGCTAGGGTGAGGAAGAGAGAAAACCAAAAATCCAATTTCCTCTCTTAACTTATCTATTTATACTTATGGGGCGGATCGACCTAACTACAACTTATCTATTGATTCGCTTATTCTCTATCAACAAAACAAATTGGCGCAGCTGGTCTGCCCGCTTGTCTCTCACGCGGAGGTGCAGGGTTTGAACTCCTTGCTGCCCATTAAACGTTTTTCCTTTTTTAAATATACTAAACAGACTCGAAAAATTCCATAAAAATATTCTAAAAATCTCTAAAAATATCTAGAATATTTCTAAACCATTTTTAAATAATTCTAAGGACTTTAAGAACTAAAAATAGGAATTTTGGGGCGTTATAATCCAAGTGGGTGGAAGCTGACCCTTAGCTCAGATAACGAAAGAAGTCGTACGTAAGCTCCTAGGGAAGAACATTGTCTATTGGTATGATTTCCCTCATAGGTTGGTATCTGACAATGATTAGCAGGTTCAGGGGTGCAAACTCAAGGAGTGATGTAAAAGTTTTGACATTTAGTAGGCCTTCACCTCAATCGCTTACCTCAAAGTAACACACAGATAGAGGTAACCAATCGAGAGATCATACGAGAACTCAAGATCAAGCTCAATCATGTTGGTGACAGTTGGCTAGAAGAGCAACCGAACACCCTATAGGGTTACAAAACTACTCCTCTATAAAGTACAAGCATGACCTCTTTCCATTTACTCTATGGAGGAGAGGCACTCATTCCTGTTGAGATTAGGATGAAATCCACCTAAGTACGAACCTCTGATTCTTACAATCCCAACAAGAGACTACTCGAGCTCGACTTGATCACTGAAATTCGGGAAAAAGTAGCAGCTCAACTCTCAACCTACCAATAATGAATGTGCCAAGCATACAATTCCCCATATGTTTCAAGTTAATGACTTTGTCTAAAAGAAAGTCAAGCCTATGGGTGATATGGGGAAGCTAGAGCTTCAATAGGGAGGACCCTATTGAGTCACTCATAAGCTGAGCTAAGGAGCATGTTAGCTGGATGACTTGAATGGAAATGAGCTCAGTCAATTATGATAGACTGTGCATCTACAGTTTTATCATGTATAGGGACCTTGGGTATTCATCATTTTCTATTTTTATGACAAGTACTTATTTACTTTGTACCTATCCTTTTTTCCTTTATTTGTAAAAGACTATCTTTCCTTTCCAAATTACTTAGGTCAACACCAAGTCTATGTGTACTCCCACGAAATTGAAGACACTCAGGTCATACACCGAGTCTATGTGTGATCCCATGTAATCGAAGATACTTGGGTCATACACCGAGTCTATACATGATCCCATGAAATGGAAGACACTCGGGTCATACACCGAGTCTATGCATGCTCCCAAAAAATCAAAGATACTCGGGTCATAACTATGCATGATCCCTCAAAATTGAAGACACTTGGGTCATAACTATGTGTGATCCTGTGAAATCGAAGACACTCGGGTCACACACTGAGTTTATTCGTGATCTCATGAAATCAAAGACATTCAGGTCAAACACCAAGTCTATGTGTATTAAGTATGGAAAAAACTTACTTTCACCACCATACCTACCATACTCATGCCCATTCCCCCCACCCCACCCTCTCTTTGCTTTTACCCTTCTCCTTCTCCTTCTCCTTCCCCTTCTACCTCATTCCTTCTTCTCCTTTTCTTCTTCTATCCTCTAACGACAACAAGCAACAACAACCATTCTTCTCCCAACTTCTTTCTTGATTTTTTTTGGTAGACGATAGCTACCACAACAATAGCCGTCGGTACCCCATTGGAGATAGCTACCACAACAATCGATGAAAAGGAAAAAAAGGGGTTCTCCTTTCCGCTTCACTATCTTAGCAGCCATCTGTTGGTGCAATCAGCCTATAGGGTTTCATTGTTTGACAATGTACCTAAGTTTGGTCAGTTTGACTAAGGGTTGATCCAAACAGGATCTGATATTTAGATATAAGTGAAGACTAGTTAGGTCACAGTTGACCAGATGACTAGTAAAGGAAAGTCTAGTTAAAACTAGATGATTGGCAAGGAAAATCCTAACTGGGTTAGGCGGGTGAGAAGTCTACTGAGTGACTAATCCTAATTAGAGGTTAGGCAAGGGAGAGTCCTAACTGGAGGTTAGGGTGTGAGAAGTCTACTGAGCGACTAGTTCTAACTAGAGGTTAGGCAATAGAAAGTCCTAATTGGAGGTTTGATGGGTGAGAAGCCTACCTAATGACTAGTCCTGACTGGAGGTTAAGCAAGGAAAAGTCCTAATTGGAGATTAAGCAGATAAGAAGTCTACTAAATGACTAGTTCTAACTAGAGGTTAGACAAGGGTAAGTTTAAGCTGGTCTGGAAGTTGGAGGCTTGGAAGGGAAATCCTGAAGGAGGGAACCTTAGGTGGTGAAATCCTAAGGAGTAGACCTTAGGTGGTAAAGACTTAGAGTTAACTTCAAGCAAAATGTAAGTCTAGTAGGTCAGGTAGATTTACAGGATTAGGCTAGGTTGCTTGCTTGTGTTTTTTTATTGCTGTTTTGTAGGAACCTGGAGTTGGAAGCAAAATAGAGAGTAGACAAATGCAATCGAATACACCTGGACCAACTTTGGGGTGAACCAGACTTGACTCGGGTTTAACCAGACCCAAATCAATTCGGTTGACTGAACCAGCGGTTCGGTAGACCGATCAGGTTTGATTGACCGAGTTCGAGTTTGAACTCGAATCGGTGACTTGGCTTGATTTAGTCGATCAAAAAATTAGTTTGATCGATCATAGGATTAGGTTGACCAGATTGAAGATTTATCAAAGAAGTTGACATGGAATCTAATGTGGGGAAAAAATTAGATTCAACTTTATGATTTGGATGAGGAAAAGGATAAGCCCGATGATGTGGATAAAGATAAGGTTTGATTTAAATATGGCTTTATCCAGATAAGAGTTAATTCAGATATAGATTTGATCCAACTCTATAAAAAGATATAAAGGCTTTACATTCAATGACAACAATTTCATACTTCTCTTCTACTCTATGCTCGAAGAAAATCCGGTGCAAAGTTCTGCTACCAAGTCAACTCTAGGAGGGCACACTGCGTTTAGGACTTCCGGATCGCGACTACGAGTTTGCTTTTATATTATATCTATGCTTTAAATTATTATCTTTGTGTTTGATACATATCTGTACGCGGTTTCTCCGCCTCAGGAAAAGTTCTGAAAAGGAGATAAGCTCGTAGACTAGTGCATCCCGTACTTAGGCCTTGGATGTACTGACCCAAGAGAGCTGAGAACTAAATAAACACTTGTGTCTTTTATTATTATTTTATATTTTTGCTGCAAATTCTTGTGATACAATGAACACATGATGAAACGAAAAGAAAATAGCAAATGAAGATTCACCCCCTCTCTCTCAACCTCATCGATCCTACACCATCTTCTTTGTTTTCAACCATCCCCAACTGACAATGTTGCCTTTTTTTCTCCTCCAGCAGTCAAGAGCACAACCCTAATTACCCTCTCTCCTTCTTCCCCACCAACAACAGCATCTTGCTGCCTTTTTATTTTTCTAACAGCAACCCTAATTGCTATCCTTTTCATGGCAGCACAATAGTAGAGGCTGCTAGCGTAAAGGGGAATGCAACCCTAATTGCTGCCTTCTTTTATAGCAACTACAACAACCCTTAAAAGGTGTATTTTGATTGGTTGTTAATTGATTTGTGGTTAGAATGGATAAATAATTAGATAGTAATGGAAGTCTCATTTATGAATGCGAAGTGGTATGAGATAGCAAGACTAAAAAAATAATGATCCATGGATTTCGAGTAGTAGATAATTAATGTTTAGATTTTATGACATGATTCTTATTGAGTATGGTTTTGAATATTTGAGTTACTGTTGTATTATATTTTAGATACGAGTTCGAGTGGTGCACGGTGCTCTGCCGACACTCGAAGATTTTGTTGTATATAAATGGGTACATATATTATATATCATTTGACTCTTACATATTTATCGTGTGCATGAATAAAGAGATAAATGAGATTATATACTTATATAATTATTTTCAAAAGGTAATTAAAATGATATTACAAATAGCGAAATCGGTTAAATGGTTAGAGGGTAAATAATTGATATTAATCAATTACCCAATCGATTACGCTCCATTCTATTCTCGCGACAAAAGCTACTCAATCAATGACCGATTACCCAATCGATCAAGGGCGTTTCTATTCTTACAACAAAACATCACCCAATTGATCACTCAATCGATTGGCAATCCTCAATCGATCACCTAATCGATTAAGAGAGCTTTTGTTTTCGCGACAAACCGCCATAATTGATCGCCTGATCGATTGCCGAAATCCTAACTTGCCTACCCCAAGTCTAGGGTTTGCTTTGCCTAACTTTCGGTCAACTATGACCTATTAGGATTTTATGTTGCCTAGTTTCCAGCTAGAACTCCTCTCATGCCACCAACCTCGGACGTTACCTATTTTCCAACTAGGTTGACCTAGTTCCACTAGGACTTCTCTCATACAAGATATTTAGCTCTCAGCTAACCCACCTTGAACTTCACCTATTTCTTAACTAGATCTGCCTAGTCCCACTAGGACTTCTCCCGTGCCAAGTATTTAGCTCCCAGATAACCCACCTTGTACCACACCTATTTCCTAACTAGGTTTGTCTAGTCCCACTAGGACTTCTCTTTGCCTAACTGTAGTTAGGTCTAGTACCTCGGTAGACTTTCACCGTGCCAACGTGCGATCCTCCCAGATCCACTTGAACTTTTCTAGTCAAGTATCTAGTCAACCTTGACCTACTTGACTTATTTCACACAACTTACAAACATCATTGTCAAAAGTTAAAACTCAAGTTCACCTGAGTTTAGTCATACTACTCAACCTTGAACTAAAGAAGATTGCACTAGCAATCTCTCTCTTTTGATGTTTGAAAATATGTTTAAGTTAGACTAACCTATATTAGCCCAACTGGATCTATAATGAAAGTTTCTAACTTAAATCCTACATTTCTCCCCCTTTGTCACACATCAAAAACTCTCCATGAGAGTCGATTTTGCCAAAGGTATCTAATGAAAGTCTCATATATTTCATTGCTTCCTATGCTCAACCTTGAGCATTTATTCATCATAATAAAGATCTCCAATCTTCATTGTTGTCTCTCATTAAATAAAAATAGATCATGTCTTTAAGGAAGACGCCCCCTCAAAACATGCTCTAGCTTCAATTATTGCACCAATAATGATTTTATGTTCCTAAATCTTTAGGAGACCTCAAGACAAAGTTATGAGATTTCAAAATTTTCACCATAAATCTTTCCCTTTTTGTTTTCATCATGAAAATTACCTTGATATACTTATAAAAGTATTCCAGAGGATTAAGGATTGTTAGATTACTCAAAATTAGTTTATCAAACCGATATCAGACAATTTCAGTCAAAACAACCGTATCAATTGATTGATGTTTGGTCCCAATCGATTAACCCACACCTTAATCGATCACCTGATTGATTATGCCCATCTTAGTCGATCGACTGATCGATTATGTGAGGTTCTATGCTCGTGAAAAACCTTACCAATCGATTGCCTAATCAAGTGGTGTGTCCCAATCAATCATCTGGGAGTTTCTGATTTTTGAAGGTAATTTCATATTCAATTTCAAAAACTCCTAGATGATTCTATAAAATTTAAAAAATTATAAAATTTTGGGTAGACATTTTTTATGATATATGCTATTATGGAAACATAATTTTCTATGAAAATAGCTTCTATTTCCAAGGATTGACACAAAATTGAAAACCTTAAAAAATTTCAATGTTTCGCTCAATTTTGTATCCAATTAATTAATGATGATTCATATCAAAAGATAGATTTCACTAAGATTTTCCAAAATAGTTTTGAAATGATTTTCAAAAATAATTTCCAATCACATTCTTTGGGCTAAATGGACATTACTTATACACTAGTTTTTTCAATGATTGGAGTTCACTTAATCACTTGTTTAGGTGATACTAAAACTCAATAAGATGTATTAAATCAACACCTTGAGTTTTGTTCATCCACCTAACCTCTCACTAGTATCTAATTTTTTTCAATACACATACAACTCAACTTATAATTTTGTGAGATGTAAAAAATAAGTTTCCCCTAAACTAGGGTTCATGCATTTCTAACTAGACATTTTAAACTTTGATCATTCACCTAGGATGTCAATTAATGCTAATGTCTTTAATTTCATTTAGATTGAAATAATGCATGATGATGATCATGACATACATAAAATGCATATTTTCAAAAGAACCTATCATAGCAAGATGATGTATGTATGACATGACATATGATATTTTTCATAACTAAATATGAATGATAAGTATGATGTCATGATATTTGATAGGGCATACAAATCATGACATTTTAGCATAAAAGAAAATATCTAGATTTTCTATATAAGTACCATTTACTAATCGCTATGCCTAAAATAACCCTAATTTGCCCTCATTTCCCTAAAGAGAATGTCAAAATCCCAACTTGATATTTCTTTGAGTTCTAGCCTACTTGTGCCAATTTTGATTAAGCTTAAATCTCCCAAAAATTTAATTTAGCACAATTTTACTCCTCAAGAGTAATATCACACTTTTTATTTTCAAGGGTAACAATATTTTGAAAATGCCCCAAAGTGCCAACTTTATGAAGATTGGGTTAACTACCCTTCCAATTAGAGTTGACACTCTCTAAACTCATCTAGGGTGTAGAGAACACACTCTTAGGAACCGTAAATCTATTGATGCTCCTTGAGTGTTTTAGGTATTTACTAGGGATAACTTCCCTTGATACCTTCTTAATGACTTTCCTAAGCTTCTTTGAAGCCTTAATCATGTTTGTTTTATCTAGGTCAACTCTAGGGACAACTTCTCTTGTGACCTTGACTTGACCGTTGGATCTAGACTTAGTTGCATATTTATATGGAACTCTATGATAAGGTTGTTTAGCAATCGACCCAAGTATGATCTGGAGGATCATGGATTTTGATGTGTGTGTCAATATGATTAAGTTAGGGTTTCATGTTGAACTAATATGTGTATGTGAGTGTGCAGGTTTGCATGATACACATAGGCTTGGTTGGATGTCTTCAGGTACGGTGAAGGGTGGCATGGAGGCAAGCCGTGGGCTTGTGTATGCATCCAAGGGACCATGGACAAAGCAGGGACGATGTACCGAGGGAAGCGGACTTTGAGGCGTACGTGAAGGATGACATGAAGGCAAGCCGAGGGCTTATATGCGCATCTGAGGGACGAGGGACAAAGTTGAAGAGGGCTTGAAGGCAATAGATCGAGACTGCTGGAGCAGGAACGATGAGACGAGGGATGCGAACTTCGAGGCATGCGTGAAGGATGGCATGGAGGCAAGCCTAGGGCTTGTGTGCGCATCTGAGGGATGGGAGCCGAAGATGAAGAGGGCGCAAAGGCAACAGATCTAGGCTGCTGGATGAAGAGTCAACCAGGTCGTGAGAGTTCGAGTATTAAGGGAATTGTACTCGGGAACTAAGTCATGAGGGTTCGAGTGCGGAGAGAAATGTACTCGGGAAGGGTAACCCTAGACTTAGGGATGGACCAGTCGACTGATCCAGGATCAGTCAACTGGTAGTGACCAGAATTCGAAAGGTCAGGCGGTGATATTGGAATTCAGAGTGGACCAGTCGACTGGTGTTGGACCAGTCGACTGGTAATGGTCATATTAGCCTCGAGTTCTATTTAAGGGAGTTCGTTTATGACTGTTTTCCCTTGGCAAAACTTGCATGGTTTGAGCTTATTAGTAGCCTAGTATTGCTCAGTGATTGTCCAAGGTTGTGGCGAGGTTTCTCCACCCACAAGGAGCGACAAGAGCTAGCCGGAGGTGCTTCGGGGAATAATCCACCGAAGGATCAGGATCGTCCACCTTACGGACAACCATGGAGTAGGAGTTTCATCTCCGAACCACGTAAATAGGTGTGTCTTTCTTGTGTGTTAGGTTTTAGTTTTTATTATTCCACTTGCGCACTAACCATTGTAGGAAGACAAGATCGAAAAAGTACTATTCACCCCCTTTAGCAAACGGTAAGATCCTAACAAGTGGTATCAGAGCGAAGGTTCGCTCATCTACGGACTAACCGCCGAGAGAGCAAAAAGCTAGAGGAGATGACGATTGAAGAAAAGTTGGGTGATGACATCAACGTTCCACCTCCCTATGATCGCGAAGATTTCGACTATTGGAGGATGCAGACGAAGACGTGGTTTGGCATGGATTGGGATTGCGTGATGGTACTAGAAGAGCCATTCGAAACTCCAAGAGATAAACACTGGAAAAGGCTCCGACCAAGATATTAGACCAAAGAGCAACAAGAACAATCGAAGGCAAATGAGAAGATAATTGGAATATTACTTTATATTTTACCTAATGATGTATTGAGTGGTGTAGGTGAATACAAAAATGCACATGAGTTATGAAACAAGATGGGAGTATTTCATGAAAATCCTACATAAGCTCAAATACTGGAAGAGCCAAAGGAAATAAGTTCAGTGGTCCAAGAAGAGAAAGAAGAAAGTGAAAATTCATCCATATCATCAAGTGAAGTGGCACAAGAAAGCGAGAGATCATCCACTTCATCAAGGGAATAAGAAGAGGTCTCCACTTCAAGAATTGAGGGGGAGGAGAGACCCTCTTCAATACCGGAGCTAGAAGAAGCCTCAACCTCCACCAAAGCAAGGATAAAAGACCACATCATTTGCTTTGGATGCAACAAGAAGGGACACTACAAGGACAAGTGTCCATTAGGTAAAAAGGAGGTAAACCCTAAACCCAAGTCCATTCATTTAAAATCTAATATGGGTTGTAGGGAAAAAGAAGGGGAAAAGCACATTAGTTTCTTCACATGTGGAGAGTTAGGGCACTATCACACCAAATGTCCAAGAAAAGGAGAGCTCAAGAAATTGGAGCATTTGAGAAGATGGGATAAAGAAGAAAAGAAGAAAAGCTTACATCAAGGGGGAGCTACAAGGGTAAGGGAGGTAATCTCTAACTTTAAGAATGTTTTAAATTTTCCTATGTGTGCAAGATATAATGAAAATTGTCTGCATATGCGTAATTTTGGTTTCAAGTATCATGATAAAAATAGAGTTACTATTGCATGTTAAAATTCTAAGGAATCCATGTATCATGATCGATCTAGAACTTTTATGCCTAAGGACCAAGACATTAACCCTAAGAAAGGGAGACACATGCCTAAACAAATGGGTAGATCTGGGGATGCCCAAAATGGACATGATGATGCTAATGTTAGGAGCCTAGAAAGGGAAAATCAAGCTTTAAGGGCAAATCTTGATAAATTAAAAAAGAACCTAGATTGACTCATTATGGGATCCAAGGGGTTAGGCATTGTGCAGGATGGTCAAAGCCTTAACAATGATAGATTGGGTCTAGGATATCAATCTAGACCCAATCTAGGAGATCAAATGGTGGTGGAAAATCAAATGCAAGGATGCCATATGATTATAGCAAAGGAAAGGCCAAAAATGACAAGGAAAAGCAAATTAAAGGAAAGAAGAAGGAGTCGGTCAAGAAAAAGGTATATAAAGTCAAGAAGGTTAGAGTTGTAGGTCAAGAAGCACCGGAGGTACACCGGTGTGGTCTTGCCATTGTGGACGAATCGCCTAGGGAGGTGACTAAGGCTAAGAGCTTAAGGGAGAGCTCAAGGAGTCAAGATGGGATCCATGGTCAATAGGTCTCGGGAGGATTTCTCCAAGAGGACTAGATGGACTATGGAGTGTGCCAAAGGATTTGGAAGACTAGTGTGAGTTTTAATCCTAGGGGTTTGGCACATAAAAAGAGAGTTTTATGGATGAAAAGATGAAAATGAGACTATATTGCATGAAAATTGATGTTCAATGTCTAGATGCCTTATAAATCAATGCTAGGGGTGCATTAGGGTTGAGAATGAGAAGATACATCAAGAAAAGATCGAAACTAGGACTTTAGGCCAAGGATGAATTGAACAAATTAGATAGTTTTAGATTTCGTGTCAAACATGGGATTGGGAATAAATTTACTTGTAAACATATTTTTTCCAAGTAGACATGAGTGCCACAAATCTCTCCATAAAATTTCAGATTTTTTAGAGATTTGTGGAATTAATTGTGCATTTCTAAGTTTAGGACAGAAAAGCTGGAATTAGGGTACTAGTCGACTGGTCTAGTGCAAATCAGAAACTAAGGTATTCGAAGACACCAGTCGACTGCCCCTGGGACAGTTGACTCATCTTTCTATTCGGTTTGCCAGTCGATTCCCCTGGGGCAGTCGACTGATCTGCGAGTGGTTTTAAAAGAAATAGTCGTGCGGGGGTGGCCGAACCTAGGGTTTCAGCGCCACCCCATGCGAGTTCTTCTCTCCCTCGACCTTCCATTAAGCTCCAAGCCTTCCCCAAGCTCTAAAATCATATTCCTAGTCTTCCTCCAACTCGGATCTAAGCCTAGGACAAAAAGGGCATCTTCGTTGAGTCAACCACGATCATTTTTCACCATGCAACGAGTGGGGAAAAGGTAACGAGTTGTTTGCCTCACTTCTCTCAATTCATTCATGATTTATAGGTAACTCTCTCCTTTTGCATGTTTTCTTTGTTTTTAATCTTCATTTGGGTCATTGTTGATGCATGCATGGGTAAATTGCATTTTAGAGTTGTTTAAAAGAGAAGAATGGGTGAGGGGTCGTCCCAACAACATCCTACATATCCTGAGGCACCTCGATTCCGTTCCGAGGAATGCCGACGGAGATTTGTAAATACAGACTTTGTATTAATGAATTGTAGGTACCTTAACCGGTCCTATTTCCAACAGAAAACCCCCCATATTGCTGAGATAATCACCTATTTTGGTCTAGAGCAGCTGGTCTATTGTCAGCACTATGTTAACCTTGACTTGTGTAAAGAGTTTTATGCCAACCTTACATACATTAGTCCCGATGATGGGACTTATGAGTCCATGGTGGTAGGAGCGACCATCCCCTTTTCACCTGTAGTCTTAGGAACATTTTTAGAGTGTAGGGCTTCCAATAATGCGTTCACATGTTTTCCTAAAGTCACTGAACCTTTGACCTTGCCAAATGTCACTGTTGATCAAGTTCATCGTTATTATTTCCATAATAATCCTCGCCCTCCTCTAGATCGTATCTTCGAAGCCAAGCGCATGACTCCTATTAGCAACGTATTGTACAAAATTATCTTAGATTGCATTTTACCTATTGTTACTAAGGGAAGGTCGAAGATTCGACTGCCTCACTTGGTAATGATGTATGCATTAGAGAGGCGGTTAGATATTGACATCACCTTGCATGTGTTTGCATCCATTGTCCATTTTTCGCAGAGTGTCAATTCGAAGATCTACATGCTCTTCTGTCATGTCTTGACCAAGTTCTTTGAGTCTAGAGGTATTTGCACTACTAGAGGTCAGGTACATCGTTTGTCCAAGGACTACGACCAGATCGGATCACGACAGCTATCTTTAGCAGGGATTGAGTGCCGGCAGGGGGTGATGGACTGGAGACAGCATCCTGATTCCTCCAGTTCTGATGAGGAGGCTATGCCTGTTGCTGCTGGGGTTACACAGGAGCAGTTCTCCCTATTACAGTCAGATGTCCATGGCCATAGGGAGGACTTTCAGACTTTTCAGCAGCACCAGGAGGGTCTCAGAGGCGACTTTCAGAGGTTCCAGAAGTGCTAGGACAAGATGTATGCGATGATGCAGCAGTGGAACCTCATGTATCAGGCCCCTCGTCCTCCTCCTCTAGGCGATGACATGTAGTGCAGATCGATTTGATAATGCTAGTGTTGAGAATATATCTAGCTTAGGCATTTATATTTATCTCTCAAACACTTAATTGGGCATTGTAATGGTTGAAAACTTCGGGGCTATGACCCTTGTGACATTTTCTTTTATGCTTGGGTTTGAGCTTTGTATAAAACTTTGAATTTATGTTTTCATATTGCTTATATGAATTTTCAGTTCATGATTTGATGTTGCTCATATAAAATAATGCTATCTTGATATTGTGAAGTATAAGAAAAGTTTGATATATATATATATATATATATGTCTATCTAGAGGTAAGGGATGAGAAGGGAGAGGTTTTATCATGTACCTGTCTTGAGAATATATATAAAGAAAAGGGGAGATTTGAAAACAATTCTATGTCTGAAATGGTATAGGATGGGCTTAGCAAACCCATAGAATCAAATGTAGGCTTGAGAGTTGATACAAAATGATGGGTTTTCAAAGAATTGGAGTTTTTGTCAAAAGTCAAGTATATTTGATATTTTTCACGAAACTATATTTTTCTAAGTAGATTATATCTTAACAAATATGCTTGCAAAGTTTCAAATTTTTTCGAATTTTGTGAAATTTTCTAAGGGTTTCTGAATTTAGGCTAAAAATTCAGAGAGTACTGAGTATCAGTCGACTGATCTTTCTATGGGTTTGCGAATTGAAGGCACCAGTTGTCTGATACTGGATCAGTCGAATGATTCTTCTGGTTATTAATTTCTGAGGGTTTTTCAGAAATGTAATAAGTTCTTATCGACACTAGGGCTAGGATTGCTTGGGGAAATCATTTTGAAGGTGTCAAAGGGGAAGAACTTGTGGTGTTAATTTATGTTTGACTTAACATGGTGTTGTGGAAGGTTGAAAATTATGTGAAGGGTATATGTTAAGGGGGAGGGCATGTTTATGTCTCTCAATGTGCTATGTTTTTAATTTTCAATTGTTATTGTTATTTTTGCACCTAACTTAAACATATTGCCACACATCAAAAATGGGGAGATTGTTGGGGCAATCGACCCAAGTATGATCTGAAGGATCATGGGTTTTGATGTGTGTGTCAATATGATTAAGTTAGGGTCTCATGTTGATCTAATATGTGTATGTGAGTGTGCACGTTTGCAGGATACACATAGGCTTGGTTGGATGTCTTCAGGTAGGATGAAGGGTGGCATGGTGGCAAGCCGTGGGCTTGTGTGCTCATCCAAGGGATCACGGGCAAAGCAAGGACGATGAGCCGAGGAAAGCGGATTTCGAGGCGTACATGAAGGATGACATGAAGGCAAGCCGAGGGCTTGTGTGTGCATCTGAGGGACGAGGGCCAAAGTCGAAGAGGGCTTGAAGGCAACAGATCGAGGCTACTGGAGCAAGAACGATGAGCCGAGGGATGCGAACTTCGAGGCATGCGTGAAGGATGGCATGGAGGCGAGTCGAGGGCTAGTGTGCGCTTCTGAGGGACGGGAGCCGAAGACGAAGAGGGCGCGAAGGCAACAGATCAAGGCTGCTGGATGAAGAGTCAAGCAGGTCGTGAGGGTTCGAGTACTGAGGGAATTGTACTAGGGAACTAAGTCGTGAGGGTTCGAGTGCGGAGAGAAATGTACTCAGGAAGGGTAACCCTAGACTTAGGGATGGACTAGCCTACTGATCCAGGATCAGTCGACTAGTAGTGACCAGAATTCGAAAGGTTAGGCGGTGATATTTGAATTCAAAGTGGACCAGTCGACTGGTACTGGAACAGTCGATTGGTAACGGTTATATCAGCCTCGAGCTCTATTTAAGGGAGCTCGTTTATGGCTGCTTTTTCTTGGCGAAACTTGTTTGGTTAGAGCTTGTTAGTAGCTTAGTATTGCTCAGTGATTGTCCAAGGTGTTGGTGCAGGCAACACCTAAGTCAAACCTGGATTTTGATAATGGCAAAGTTTAGAAGTTAAGATGTTGTTATGTTCTAACTTGTTCACTAAGTGTGTAGGAAGAAGTCCAAGGTACACTAGGCAAGAAGTCCTGGCAAAGGGCTGGGCAAAGAAGTCCTGGTCAAGGACTGGGCAAGAAGACCTGACTGGAAGTCGGGCAAAGAAGTCTTGGTCGAGGACTGGGCACGAAGTCCTAACAAGGGGTTGGGCACCGAAGACCTGACCGGAAGTTGGGCACGAAGACCTGGTCAGGTGGATTGGGCAAAAGTCCTATCGGAGGAGCCGATTGGCAAAAGGTAAACTCTCTTGAGAGGAGTAAGTGAGGACGTGCTCCCCGTCGAGGGAACAGTAGGCGTCGGTTCGACCTAGGGTTCCATTTGGGAGACCCGATGTCAGAACCAAGACAGCTACGGCTGTAACTATTGCTTATTATGTTTTTGGGACTAACCTAAGTTGCAGGGTCGAAGGACTGATCGTCTGCAAGTGAAGGTGCTTCACTGGGCCTAGGCGCCCGAATGGAGACAAGCGCCCGAATGGGCTCAGGCACCCGTAAGGTTACAGGCGCCCAAGAGTGAAGGCAAAACCCAAAACATAGCTGCGAAGCCACTGAACCAAGGCGGATCAGGTGCCCGTGAGGTCACAGGCGCCCCCATCAGCTCATGCGCCCAAGTGGGGGAGGATAAGCGCTGACCAAGCCCGCGGATAAGGATTCACATATCGAAGGGCACGTGTCAGGCGCCCCTAACGGATCAGGCGCCCGTTTGAGCACTATAAAAGGGGCTCGACCCCAAGGCTTCAATAACACATTTTCTCAACGCTCCAAAGCTTTTCGTTCAAGCGCTACGCCCCGGCAAACTCCGACTTCGAGATCCAGCGTCGACGATGACCCTCTGCACCGAAATACGATCCACATCAGGCGTCGGTAACGAATGTGTAGAAATTTCAATTTCCTGAAATACTGTAGAACTTAACTTGTAAATTCTTTTTACGCGATTATAGTATTGCCCAAAGTAAATGGTCAAGGACCGTGGGCCTTGGAGTAGGAGTCGACCGTGACTCCGAACCAAGTAAAAATTGACTTGTGTTCTTGTGTGATTTATTTATTTTCGCTGCGTATCTGCTTTTTATTTTAATCCGAAAAGCTTTAATGATATTCACCCCTCTCTATCGTTTCTCTCGATCCAACAAGTGGTATCAGAGCTGGTGGCTCAAATTTGGTGCAACCACCAATTTGAGAGTTTTTTGGATTTTACGAAAAATTTTAATTTCTTTTTCGAATTTTTCTCGTTAATCGAGGTTGGTGTAACACCACTCGATCATTTTTTAAATTAATTTTTCTCCCGCACTACTAATCCATGACCAAGTCTCGGGACAAAATTTCTTTGTTTTTTTGTTATTTTAGAAATTATAAATGACCATGCAAGAAAGTTTCAGCATAGCCAAACTACCACTCTTCAGTGGAGAATACTTCTCCTACTGGAAGAGTCGGATGGAAGTCCACCTGAAAACTCAGGTGGATATGTGGATTATTATCCAATTTGGCATGGAAATCCCCAAGAATGCTGAAGGAGTGGCACAACATTACTCAGAATGGGATGCCTTGCTGAAGAAAAAGATAGAGGCTGATGCAAAGGCAACCCAGACACTCTAATGCGGATTAACCAAAGAAGAACTGAACCGGGTGGGACCCTTCAACATTGCTAAAGAACTCTGGAGTAAGCTGATTGAATTGCACGAAGGCACCTCTGACACCAGAATTAGCAGAAGGGACCTACTACTGAACAAATTGTACACAATCAAAATGAACGAAGGTGAGTCAGCAGCCCAGCTCCATGCCAGAATCCAGGAGCTGATGAACGACCTACACACAATCGGTCACAAGGTAGAAAACCGTGACCTTATCAGGTATTCCCTAAATGCTTTCCCAAGAAATACTCTGTGGACATTTATGATAGATGCTTACAAGGTTTTTAGGGGCCTTTCTAAAATTAAATTAGATAAATTATTTTTAAAATTAGAACTACATGAACAGACTAACTGCACTTTAGCCTAGAAAGGTATTACTTTTCTTGCAGGAAAAATCCAAGGAAAGGTGGCCAGGAAAAAGCCTCAACCTGCACCCGAGTCTGACTCAGACTCAGACTCAGAAGACAGTGAAGGGGATCGACCCAAGCTGGTTCGGCTAGCCCGAGACTACTACAAGGAGCTGAAGAATCAGACCAATAGAAGAAAAGCCAGCCAAAAGAAGGAAGATTCAACTGATCCCTCAACGTCTAAGACCAAATCAAATGTGACCTGCTACGAATGCAACAAAAAGGGACACTACAAATCGGAGTGCCCTAATCTAAAAGAAGCCAAGAAGACTCGAAGGAAGAAGGCCCTTCAAGCCACGTGGGACGAGTCTTCCTCCGAAGAAGAAGAAGAGGCCCCACAATCGAACCTGCTTGCCTTGACTGCTTCGGAAGACATCGACACCGGATCAGAATCGGAGACGGACGACGGAAGGCTCACAATTTCGGAGAACGACAAAATAACTGTAAGTGGTTATTCTAAAGTTGAATTATCAGAGTTAATTGCTTACCTATCTAGTAACTTGGTGAAAGCCAAAATCCGAATCGAGTCCCTCCGACAGGAACTAAAACTCCTGAAAGAGGGAGCTGACTCTAGATCCTTGACCGAGAAGGTTCAAGAAGGAACCTCTACTCAAGTTGAAAAGCTTGAGAAAGAGAACTCCTTCTTGAAAACTCAGGTCAAGGACCTTAGAGCGGCTTTAGAACGATTCACTTCGGGTTCCAAAGGTCTTGACATGATCCTTGGAAAACAGAAGTCCGTTCTAAATTGATCCGGGTTAGGGTATTGAACTAAGTCGAGACAAAGGTCATACTATGCTGTATTGAACCAATCTAGACCTAAAGTTCAGGCATGAGTCCCAAACTTTGCCTGAACAACCAAGCTGGACCAAACCAGTATTGGATCCCCAAAGACAAGATTCACATCTTGCCTAATCATTACCGTGGCTTTAGTCCAGGGGGAGCCAACTTAAAAATAATTTTTATAATTATATAAATTCTTTCCTTAATTTGAATTGCATGCTTGATTGATTATTTATTTTCTGCAAATTATCATGCTTAGACCTAGGACTGGTTAGATTAAGGACTAAAATGATTAACTGAAATTTGAACAACATAGTATTAGGTGGAGGTGAGATGATAGTACGTTAGGGAAGCCATTTTGGCGGAACTAGCCGAAGCTACCGATCCAAGACCCAAACTAGTTAGATCAAAATCTTTCAAAGAGTAAATTGAAGATGAGTTTTCAATAAAAGGCTTTGTCAAGGAAAGGGTTGATGATCCAATAAGGCTACAGTCAAAGATGGCCTAGTGCCTCGCCAAGACCTGGAAGCCGATTTTTGAAAACCAAATTCACTTTACTATTGTCAGATTTGAATCTAACACAGATTTCAATTAATCTTAGATTCAACCACTTTTTAAATTAAAATTCAAATAAATTGTTTTCAAAATTAATTCAACCTTTCAAAATTAATCATTTTTTAAAATAAAATCTTTACTTCTATTAAAACCTGTCTCACAAAACCCATAAGGTTAACATGATTGATAACTCTAGATTGAGTGAGACAGAGTAGGTTGTGAAAATCAATTTAAGCTATCCTTAATTCTAATTGGATCCAAATCAACAAATTCTTTATGTGTAGGAACATAAAGATTTGGACCAATGGATGTTGGATAGCGGATGCTCCAGACACATGACTGGAGACAAATTGAAATTCACCAAACTCATGTTAGGCTCAGTAGCATTTCACAACAATGCTACACTCAAAGTTATTGGGTCAGGTAACATTGAACTCAAATCTGATTTTGTAATTAAAAAGTACTCTTGGTTGAAAACTTTAAATTTAATTTGCTTAGTATAAGTCAATTATGTGATACTGGCTATGTAGTTACCTTTACCAACTCTGACTGCCTGATTAGAAATTTGCAAGACTCAGAAGTCATGCTTAAGGGCACTAGGAAAAATAACGTTTACACTATAAACCTATCCTTAGTACCCAAATGCTTCTTAACTCAGTTAGAAGAATCAAACCTCTGGCATAGGAGATTAGGCCACACTAATCTAAGATTAATTTCAAAAATCACCCAACTTGGTTTAATTAAAGGAATACCAAAAATTAAGAACCATGAAAACATGATATGTGAATCATGCAACCAAGGTAAACAAACCAAGTCTAATCACAAACAAATTCAATCAAACCTAACTCAAACCACACTTGAGCTCCTGCACCTTGACCTATTTGATTCACATGGAGCCAAGCCACTAAGCGGAAACCGGTACTGCTTAGTAATTGTCGATGATTACTCTAGGTTCTTGGGTTAGGTTCCTAAAGACTAAGGATGAAACCCTAAACCTGTTTATTGATTTTTGTAAGATAATTGAAAATCAAAATGATACCAAAATCAAAAGACTTAGGAGTGATCACGGGGGAGAGTTTGAGAATCAAAGGTTCGAGGAATTTTATAGAATAAACGGGTATATTCACGAATTCTCATGTCCTAGAACCCCCCGGCAAAATGGGATAGTAGAACGGAAAAATAGAACCCTACAGGAAGCCGCTAGGACTATGCTCAATGAATTCAAACTAGCTAATAAATTTTGGGCAGAAGCAATTAGTACGGCTTGCTATATCCAAAATAGGGTCCTAATCAACAAACGACATAATAACACTCCCTATGAATTATATTATCATAGACTTCCAAACCTACACTACCTAAGGGTCTTTGGGTGCAAAATCTGCATCCTAAACACCAAGGACTACCTAGGGAATTTCCAGTCTAAGTTAACCCTTGGAATATTTTTAGGATATTCAACAACAAGTAGAGCCTATAGGGTCTACAATAAACAAACTAACAAAATTGAAGAAACAACAAATCTAATATTTGATGAGGAAACTGATGGATCGTTGCCGTCCGCTAGAGGGGGGGGTGAATAGCGATTTTTCCGAACCCCTTCTTCCTACAAGATTATTAGCGCAGCGGAAATACAAATAAAACAATAAATACAATGCTAACAAACCGTATTTAGTTGGTATCCACCCCGGCCGGGTGACTAATCCAACAATCCGTCGGTGGATCAAACCCCGGATAACCTCCGGCTAGAACTCGTCGCTCCTTGTGGGTGGAGAAACATCGCCACAACGCCAAGGACACTTCCTGAGTATACAAGACTACTAACTTGCCCTATCCAAGCAAGTTTCGTCAAGAAACTCAGCCACCACGACGTCTTCTTTAAATAGGACTCGGGGCTGATTTCTCGCTACCAGTCGACTGCCCCCAGGGCAGTCGACTGGTGCCAGCCAAATTCGACCGTTGACACCCCAACGTTCGAATTTACCAGCTCACCAGTCACCTACCAGTCGACTGCCCCTAGGGCAGTCGACTGGTCCCAGGCTGAATCCCTTCCCGAGTACATTCACACAGCACTCGATCCTCACGACTCGACTGACTCCTCATCGCAGCCTCGACTATTGCCTTCGCGCCCTCTCCATCTTCGACTCCCATCCCTCGGATGCACGCAAGCCTCCAGCTTGCCTCCATGCCATCCTTCACGCATGTCTCGAAGTCCGCACTCATCAGCTCATCGTCCCTGCTGTCCAAAGTCCCTCGGATGCGCACGCAAGCCTCCAGCTTGCCTTCATGCCATCCTTCACCGTACCGAGGCTGTCCAGTCAAGTCCATATGTGTAACCTGTACAACCTGCACACTCAACATACACATATGAGATAACAAGGGTAAACCTAACTTAAACCCTTTGCCCAAACATCAAAACCCATGGTCACTCCGGACCATCTTAGGGTCGATTGCTCCAACAATCTCCCTCTTTTTGATGTTTGGCAATCTGTTTAAGTTAGGAAAGTAAGATAGTAGTAAATAGCAAAAACTATGCTAAATGAATGCATATGCAATGCATAACTGAATCCTATCCCAAGACATCCCACACCTAACCCTCCAAGTTAGGAATTTTACACCTAGCCCTCCAAGCTAGGATTTTCACCACCTAACCCTCTAAGTTAGGATTTTCCAACACCTAGCCCTCCGAGCTAGGACTTTTACCACCTAACCTTCCAAGTTAGGAATTTTTCAACACCTAGCCCTCCAAGCTAGGACTTTTACCACCTAACCCTCCAAGTTAGGATTTTTACACCAAATCGGGCTTTTTAAAGCTTCTCCCAAGCTCCCCCTTACACTGGACTTACAAAGGCTTTTTAAGAACCTCTCCAAGGTTCCCCTTACGCCAAGAAGGGAGCAGCCATGCTCCCCCTCAAACTTAGCTCCCCTAAACCTAGGGTTTCTAGCAAAGGTATGTTTGGTTTCCCACTTAAACCCAACATCTCTCCCCCTTTGCCATACATCAAAAGACCCCAATAATGTCCCAATTATTAGTTTTTTAAATCCCCAATGACCCTAAACACAGTATACTAGACCCCTATACACTTGTTTCTCATCAATTGGACCCTAAACCAGCTGCCGATACCCAAATCAGCACCTTGCCAGTCGACTGCCCACAGGGCAGTCGACTGATACTTTGAATATCAGTTCTCTGGCCGAATTTCAGAAACGTGCCAGAAATTCCACAAATCTCCAAAAATTCCCAAATTTCATGGAGAACTTTGTGGTACCCATACCTACTTGGGAAACATACATTTCACCATGTATCTATCACCATTCCCAAGTTGGATACAAAACCCAAAATTTTCAATGAAAATCAAGGCAAGCAAGGAGACAACCACCCCCTTTACCCATGCCTTCTCCCAATTTTCATTTTTCCCAGGTCAAGTTCTACCCAACTTAACCTCCTAGACACCACGTTGAGTCATACACAACCCAACACCCGAGTTCTTCCCCCTTTGACACTCTTATAGCATTGCCCGAGGCAATCTTTCCCTAAGTGCCAAAAAGAACTCAACAAAAGTCTAAAAACTCTAAAGTTTGCAAGCACACTTGCTAGGATATACCCTATCATAGAAAAATATGATATCATGGAAATATCAAGTGTGCTTGACTTTTGGTACACATCTAAGTTTCTTAAGGATTTTGCATTAAGTATCAACTTTCAAATTTGTTTCTAATTCCATGTGTTTGTCAAATCAAACCATCATAATTCGACACATGGAATTATCCTCAATGTTCCCTGTTTAGCCTCTAAATCTTAGATACCTAGGGAACCTTATCAATCCTTCTTGATTTCCATAAAATCTAATAAATTCTTATCAAATCATGGGTTAACACTTTATTCAAGGACTATGAAGTCATAACCAAGAGTTTTAACCCTACATCATATCCCATAACAATCTTGTAACTTCTCATTGTCGAAACTCCCCCTTTTTATGCCTACTCTCATGTACGAGTCGACTGCCCCTTCCAAAACTCACAGAATGTTTCTGGGCTCTTACCAGTCGACTGCCCCTAGGGCAGTCGACTGATACCTGAATTTCAGGTTTTCCAGCCCAATTTCAGTAATCCCTAAATAATTCTATAAATCTCCAAAAATTATGAAATTTCGTGGGGAGATTTGTGAAGCAAATATCTACTTGGGAAAAATATGTTTCCAAATAAATGTACTCCAAATCCCAAGATTGACATGAAATCCAACTTTCTCTAAAGTGTATCATCTAAACTTATCCTAAAAGTTCTAATTCTCACTTCTCTTCAATGTTTCTTCTTATCCTTGATCACAATTCATTTCTACCACTGAAATACATGGTATTCCACCTTTTCTCCCTAAATTCTCCTTTTGATGTGCCAAGATCTAGGATTAAGACTTACCCAAGTCTTCCAACCCTTTTTGGCACATTTCACCTAATTTCTCAAGGGAGAAACTTTTGAGATCCATTTACCATGGATCCCAAAGGCTCCTAGAGCTCCCCCTTGAGCTCTTAGCCTTAGTCACCTCCCTAGGTGACTTGATCCACACTAGGCCACACCGGTGTGCCACCGGTGACTCTTGGCCTACAAAATTGACCTTTTTAATCTTGGACACCTTATCCTTGGTTAGGTCACTCTTTTTACCCTTGGATGTCATCCCCTATCATCCTTAGACTTTCCCTCCTTACTAAGATTGTATGCTTTTCCAGCATACTTCTTTCCATTTCCCTTGGAGGTCTTGGATTGATAGCCCAAACCCAACCTATCATAGTTGGGTTTGATGCTACCCAACACCATGTCTAAGCCCTTAGATCCAACCGTGAATCTTTCTAGAGCTTTTTCTAATGTATCAAGCTTTACCCCCAAGGCTTGATTTTCCCTCTCTAGGCCTTGAACCCTAGAGTCCATATGTCCACTTTGGACATTCCTAGAACTACCCATTTTCTTAGGCTTTTGTTTTCCTCCCTTGGGGTTAATGCCTTTATCCTTGGATACACAGGTCTTAGATTTACCATGATGCATGCTTTTCTTAGGATATGTATCTACCTTGTTATCCTTATTCCTATCATGATATTTAAAACCATGGTTATGCACAAAAAAATAATTTTCATGAAATCTAGCATGCATGGATGAATGATTTGCATTATTTCTAATATTCATGGATGAGTAATTGGCATGATTCTTAGCATTCATGGAGGAACTTAAATATGAATGACAATTTAATCTAGGGTTAGGAATTACCTCCCTTACCCTTGTAGTCCCTCCTTGATGTGGGCTTCTTCTCTTCTTTCTTTCTTTTTTCTTCCATTTTCTTAGATGCTCCATTTTCTTTATTTCACCTTTCTTTGGGCACTTGGTGTGGTAGTGACCTAGCTCACCACATGTGAAGCATCTAATCTTTATTTTTCTCTCTTGGGCTCCTCCATTCCTACAATTCATGTTAGATTTTTATTGAATGGACTCGGGTTTAGAGAGTACCTCCTTTTTACCTTTTGTGCACTTATCCTTGTAGTGCCCCTTTTCATTGCAACCAAAGCATATAATGTGATCTTTGTTCCTTGCTTTGGTGGAGGTTGAGACTTCTTCAACTTTTGATGATGTGGATGCCTCCTCTTGATCCGGCATGGAAGTGGATCTCTCCTCCCCCTCAATCCTTGAGGTGGAGACCTCTTCCTCTTCTTCTCTTGAGGAGGTTGATGATTCTTCACTTTCTTCTTCCTCTTCTTGAATCACGGGGCTTTTCTCCTTAGGCTCTTGAATTTTTGTAGGAGTCTCATGATACTCTTTCACCTTGCTCCATAATTCACATGCACTTTGATATGACCCTACACAACTCAAGATGTCGTTAGGTAATATATCAACCAAAATATTTGTTACATTCTCATTGGTCCGGAATTGTTCTTGTTGCTCTTTGTCCCAATATCTAGGACAAAGCTTCTTCCCGTGCTTGTCCTTTGGAACTTCGAAGGGCTCTTCAAGCGCAATTCGGCATGCCCAATCCATTCCGAACCACGTCTCGATCCTCGCCTTCCAATATGGAAAATCTTCATTATCGTAGGCCGGTGGTGTGTAGATCTCGTTCCCAAGTGGACCTTCACTTTCCATTTCCTCTAGCGTATGCTCCCTCGGCGGTTAGTCCGATCAAGAGCGGACCATCGCTCTGATACCAACTGATGGATCGTTGCCGTCCGCTAGAGGGGGGGTGAATAGCGATTTTTCTGAACCCCTTCTTCCTACAAGATTGTTAGCGCAGCGGAAATACAAATAAAACAATAAATACAATGCTAACAAACCGTATTTAGTTGGTATCCACCCCGGCCGGGTGACTAATCCAACAATCCGTCGGTGGATCAAACCTCGGATAACCTCCGGCTAGAACTCGTCGCTCCTTGTGGGTGGAAAAACCTCGCCACAACGCCAAGGACACTTCCTGAGTATACAAGACTACTAACTTGCCATATCCAAGCAAGTTTCGTCAAGAAACTCAGCCACCACGACGCCCTCTTTAAATAGGACTCGGGGCTGATTTCTCGCTACCAGCAAGGTTCGTAGAATCGCGATCCTACATAGGATCGATTGGGATCAGGATCGGATCGTAAAATCGTACGATCCTAGTAAAAACCCTTAAAATGAAAGAAGATACAATTTCTATTAACATTGTAATGATAATAATCACGTTAAACTTCAAAAATATTTCATTGATTACAAGATGATCCAATTTAATTGTCAACCTATTAGATAATAGACATCTAAAAATTTATCATTTTAGGAAAAAGATATAACATAATATTATTGATAAAAAACTAACTAAAAATAAGTAAACAGATGTTTAAATAATCTTAAAACTCTAACACTAACTCTATAAAAGATAAAAAAATAATAATAAAAAGATTAAAAATCTTCTAGGCCTCTGAAATGACTTTAAATAATATTTTTTGAAATTTAACCTTAAAAATAACTATAGATCTTTGAATAGATCTTTGAATGAGTTTCGATTTCATATATTATACATCACGTAGTTGAATCTGAATCAAAAGTTATGACCTTTAAAACTTTCACCGATCCTGTTCCGATTCTACTATGATCCTGTCCGATCCTATACGATCCTGTCCGATTCTACGATCCTACGATCCTACCGATCCTGCTGCGAAAATCGATTCTGCACGTTTCTGGATCGATTTGTGATCTAGGATCGTACGATCCTACGATCCAGGATCGCGATTTTGCAAACTATGGCTATCAGTCGACTGCCCCCAGGGCAGTCGACTGGTGCCAGCCAAATTCGACTGTTGACACCCCAACGTTCGAATTTACCTGCTCACCAGTCACCTACCATTGCCTTCGCGCCCTCTCCATCTTCGGCTCCCATCCCTCGGATGCACGCAAGCCTCCAGTTTGCCTCCATGCCATCCTTCACGTATGCCTCGAAGTCCGCGCCCATCAGCTCATCGTCCCTGCTGTCCAAAGTGTAAGTACCCCTGGTTGATTTTGATGTGATCAACCGATTTAAGTTAGGTCCTGGTATGTTTAATCCCTCTGCTAAGTGTGCAGGAGCTTAGGTACGGAGGAAGTCGAGCGTAAGACGTAGCGGACGAGAAGGATTGTGCGGGGAAGTGAGCCGACGGGCTCGGTACAATCGAGGGACGCGGAAGCTGCGGAAGAGTACGCCGGTGGAGCGAGAAGGGCGTGCGCGGTGTCCGAGGGACGAGAAGCCGGGAGGAAGGACGCTCGAGGCGCGAAAGGCCGGAGTCGGGTTCGGGTGAGCCTAACTCTAGTTGGTCGGAAATCACCCAGAAGATGAAGAACCAAAAGACTGGTCAATTTGACAATGTCAAACAAGGCGCTCGAAAAAAGAAGAATTTAATTGCTACTAAGAAGACTCGATCCCATGACCTCACCTAACATAGGTTGTCATGGTTACCAATTGAGATAGCAATTAATGATACTGAGAGACTGCCGATGATTCTACTTGAAGATGATAATATCGAAGTCTAAAGCAGATGATAAAGTCTTAAAGGATAAAACCTTATCCTTGAATCAGATCCAATGGATGCAGTTTAATCCCATTCAAGATCAACCATCCAGATTACATCCATGGATCAACGGCCAAGAGAAAATTCCTCAACAATCAACAATCCAGATTTATTCTCTTAGGCTATAAATAGGCTTAGAGTTTCAACCTTATCAATCATTCTTATTCATTCTTGTAAAATCTCTAAAAGTCTAGTGTGCTACTTTTGTAAGGCTTCTCCGCCACAAGGAGATTTTTATTGAGCGTCCACTGCCTTGGAAGCAACGTCCTTAGTTGCGACCAAGTTTTTTTTAAAGACGAGTGCCTTCCATTTTTCATATTTTTTTCCGTCTATTCACCCCCCTCTAGCCGGTCCAACCCGATCCAACAAGTGGTATCAGAGCCAAGGTCGCCGCAGAAGGACTAATCGTCGACTGTAGCAATTTCAAGAAAAATGGTTGGAGCCGTAATCTACCTGCCGAAGTTTGAGGGGGAGTTCGCGATGTGGAAGCGCCGAATGCAGGTATTTTTTAAAACTGATATTGAATTGCTAATAATTATGAAAAATGGTTTTTCAGTTCCTAAAGACAACAACGGCAAGGATAAAGAAATAGAATCATGGACCAAGAAGGAGAAATCAGACTTTGAAGCAAACGGCAAAGCTGAATTTCATCTACTAGCTGTTCTTCCCGCGCAAGAAGTTAACCGCATCGAAAATTACAACTCGGCAAAGGAGCTCTGGGAGAAATTCCTGGAATTGCATGAAAGTACCTCAGAGCCAAAATTGAAGGCCACTTGGGATGAGTCCTCGTCAGAGAAGTCAGAAGGTCAAGAATACGCGGGACTTGCGTTAATGGCAAATCATCAAGAAGGGAGCACTGATGAAGGGGGAGAGATGTCAGAAAAATCTACGATAAAGAAAGAACCTCGCTTTTCGAAAGCGACCCGGTAAGTGAGGTCTGTTTTCTTCCTCATGATCAATTATATGCAGGAGTTAAAGCGTTGCTCAAATCTAATTGTAGATTAGAAAAAGAAAATTAGAAATTAAAAAATGAATTGACACTTACTTCCTCTTCTGAAATTTTGAAAAATGAAAATTATAATTTGAAAAACTTAGTGCATAAATTAGAACTTGATATTGCATATTTACGCCAAAAGAAAAATAGCTTTCCTGATAATTTAAATTGCTATTTTAAAAATCATAAAGGTCAATTTAAAAAAGTGCCTAAAAGCTATATTCCACCTAAGTTTTTAATTAATCCTGTAGACAGAAACTTATTTTGGGTACCGAAATTTGTTTTAAACTAATATGTTTTTTATTTATGTGCAAATTTTTTTTTCAAAAATTATGGTTTTTTGTGCACAATTATGTTATCCATCTATTAATAATTTTTCGAAAAAAATTCGAATATTTTTTTATGATTTTATACTCGACATTTGAAATTTATTTTCATAGATCTAATTTTTTCATGATTCAGATATAGTGGAAAAACTCAAAATAATTTTTTTTCTTCTTTTCAAAGCATTTTTCGAATTTTTTAAAATTTATTCCTCAAAAACTCTTAAGTGTTGCTTTTTCATTTATTTTTGGACTTGATCAACCAATTTAAAGCTCAAAATTTTTGTCTAAACTCATATCTTTATCTTCGACTTTGACAAAAATATTCAGATTTTTTCATAAATGTTCGATTTTTTATGAATCGTTTATTGAAATCTATTTTTTTCGATATAAAAAAAATGAAATTAACTTTGAAAAAAAAATATGCCATTTTAAATTTGAAAAATTTGTGGCAATGCGATTTTTTTTCACTTAGAATATTTTTTTTCGCACTTAAAATTTTTCTTCTTCCCTAATTATATTTCCCCATTTTTTGATGTGATCAAAGGGGGAGGAATAATATTAAGTTAAGGGTTTGAATTTTAATTTACTCGAAATTTAAATTTTTTTGAACTTAAACTGTTTACATTATTATGCATGTTTTTTTATTTTGATTACCCTAACTTAACTCGGATTGATGCACATCGAAAAGGGGGAGATTGTAAGTGCCCCTGGTTGATTTTGATGTGATCAATCGATTTAAGTTAGGTCCTGGTATGTTTAATCCCTCTGCTAAGTGTGCAGGAGCTTAGGTACGGAGGAAGTCGAGCGTAAGACGTAGCGGACGAGAAGGATTGTGCGGGGAAGTGAGCCGACGGGCTCGGTACAATCCGAGGGACGCGGAAGCTGCGGAAGAGTACGCCGGTGGAGCGAGAAGGGCATGCGCGGTGTCCGAGGGACGAGAAGCCGGGAGGAAGGACGCTCGAGGGGCGAAAGGCCAGAGTCGGGTTCGGGTGAGCCTAACTCCAGTTGGTCAGAAATCACCCAGAAGACGAAGAACCAAAAGACTGGTCAATTTGACAATGTCAAACAAGGCGCTCGAAAAAAGAAGAATTTAAATGCTACTAAGAAGACTCGATCCCATGACCTCACCTAACATAGGTTGTCATGGTTACCAATTGAGATAGCAATTAATGATACTGAGAGACTGCCGATGATTCTACTTGAAGATGATAATATCGAAGTCTAAAGCAGATGATAAAGTCTTAAAGGATAAAACCTTATCCTTGAATCAGATCCAATGGATGCAGTTTAATCCCATTCAAGATCAACCATCCAGATTACATCCATGGATCAACGGCCAAGAGAAAATTCCTCAACAATCAACAATCCAGATTTATTCTCTTAGGCTATAAATAGGCTTAGAGTTTCAACCTTATCAATCATTCTTATTCATTCTTGTAAAATCTCTAAAAGTCTAGTGTGCTACTTTTGTAAGGCTTCTCCGCCACAAGGAGATTTTTATTGAGCGTCCACTGCCTTGGAAGCAACGTCCTTAGTTGCGACCAAGTTTTTTTTTAAAGACGAGTGCCTTCCATTTTTCATATTTTTTTCCGTCTATTCACCCCCCTCTAGCCAGTCCAACCCGATCCAACACAAAGTCCCTCGGATGCGCACGCAAGCCTCCAGCTTGCCTCCATGCCATCCTTCACCGTACCGAGGCCGTCCAGTCAAGTCCATATGTGTAACCTGTACAACCTGCACACTCAACATACACATATGCGATAACAAGGGTAAACCTAACTTAAACCCTTTGCCCAAACATTAAAACCCATGGTCACTCTGGACCATCTTAGAGCTGATTGCTCCAACAGAAACTAATTCAAATTCTGATGATCCAAATCTAAATCCATCAAATATTGATCATGAAGATAATGAACAAATTATTGAACCATCAATTGATCCACTAGTTGAACCTCTAAATGAACTGACTATTGAATCAACTACTGAGTCAATTGAACCAATAATTGAACCAACCCAAGTAGTTGAACCAAATACTGAACCAAACCGTCCAGCCAGACCTGAGGCTGAACCAAGTTCTAGAAGAACCAAGAAACCCAGACTCAGTCACCCAACTGATCAAATTGTGGGTGATCCAACCTTAGGAGTCAGAACTAGGTCTTCCTATAGAAATCTTAGTCAGATCAAATTGATTTTGAAAATTGAACCTAAGACTATAGAGGAAGCCTTACCTGATCCTGATTGGATCATAGCAATGCAAGAAGAGTTAGCTCAATTTGAGAGGAACCAAGTCTGGGAACTAGTACCTAAACCTGAGGGCAAATCCATTATTGATACTAAGTGAGTGTTTAGGAATAAGCTAAATGATCAAGGGGAAATAGTTAGAAATAAAACCCGCTTAGTAGCTAAAGGGTTCAGTCAAGTCGAAGGGTTAGACTATGACGAAACCTATGCCCCAGTAGCCAGACTTGAGTCTATTAGAATGTTGCTAGCCTTTGCAGCCCATAAAGGATTTAAACTCTACCAAATGGATGTAAAGTCAACCTTTCTGAATGGGTTTATTAGAGAAGAAGTCTATGTAGGACAACCCTCCGGTTTTGAGGACTTAGAAAAACCTGACCACGTTTACAAACTTAATAAGGCACTGTATGGACTAAAACTGTAGGATTAGTGTCGTCGATAGAGGGGGGGGTGAATATCGACCGTTAAAAAATTCTTCAGAAACTTTGTAAGACATTCGATTGTCGTTCTGGACTCAGAGCGTTAGTGCAGTGGAAAAGTAAAACAAAATGAAAACAAACAGACACAGCGCACGCGGGATTTACTTGGTTCCCAACCCCCAGGGTCAGTACATCCAAGGCCTAAGCACGGGAACGCCCGTCCACTATTGGTCTCCTTTCTGGACTTTCCAGAGGCAGAGAAACCCGTCTTACAGTGCAAAAGTACAATAACAAATAAAAGTAAGTACAGAACAATAAAATGCAAACCGAACAAGCAAGTTTTGAAACTCGGGCGATCTGGACCTCCGAAGTGCCGCGCACTTCCTCCTGCAGCCTCCCGGTCATAGAGCCTCGTCTTTAGCGCATTGTCGTCGATCAGAATGCTCAGAATCGCTTTCAGCAGTTGTGTTTGAAGCAGAGGGGTCGAAGCCCCTTATATAGGCTTCATACGGGCGCCCGATACGCTGGGGGCGCCCTGATAAACTCGGTCAAACCTTATCCCCGCACCGACCTCGCCGCGGCTGATAAAACCTCTGA
Source organism: Boesenbergia rotunda (assembly GCA_024364735.1). Taxonomy (NCBI): domain Eukaryota; kingdom Viridiplantae; phylum Streptophyta; class Magnoliopsida; order Zingiberales; family Zingiberaceae; genus Boesenbergia; species Boesenbergia rotunda. Next base: position 206,173 of record JAGFNQ010003757.1, read on the forward strand.
CCAGGGCACCCCGGACCTCCTGGGCACCTACGTGAAGACTTATCTGTGTTTTGAACATGAAACAACAAATACAGCTTTCAACTTGGGCGCCCCGGACCTCCCGGGCGCCCTGCTTGAAGCCTATTCTGCTTACCACACGAAACTGCCAATTTCCTCTTTGGCTTGGGCGCCCCCACCACTTTGCGTGCCTGGCTTCATGCCTTTCAATCCAACACTGGGTTTTAGACTTTGCTCTGGGTGCCCCCTTTAGTGGGGGCGCCTGGGCTGGCTATTTTCCATCCTTTCACCTGCTTTGTCTCCGGTTCTTGATACCTGCAAGATACACAAACACAAAGCACATATACATACAATATTAGTCTTAAGGACTTGGTTCGGACTTCGGATCTTCCTGAAATCCTAGGTCAAATCGACGCAAGTTCCCACCCCCGAGAACGCGCCTTTCACCTACTCCTCTCAGGAGACGGTTGCCACCCAGTCCTTCAAGTGGACTTTTACTTAGCTTCCGATACTTCCGGACCTCAAGACGCCCGAAGCCTGACCCGTCTGTACTTCTGTCCTTAGTCATCGCTCAACTAAGTTGCTCAGTCCCTTGGACCAAGACTTCTTGCCCAAACCCTAAGTCCAGGACTTCGGTGCCCAACCCTCGGCTAGGTCTTCTTGCCCAGTCCTCGACCAGGACTTCGGTGCCCAACCCTCGGCCTGGTCTTCTTGCCCAGTCCTCGACCAGGACTTAGTGCCCGCCTTCCGAGTAGGTCTTCGGTGCCCAGCCTTTTGCCAGGACTTAGTGCCCAGTCCTCGACCAGGACTTAGTGCCCACCTTCCGAGCAGGTCTTCGGTGCCCAGCTTCACTTACCAGGTCTTAATGCCTAGGTTAACTAGGACTTTTCTTCCACTTAAGTTACTCCTCCATTTCTCCCCTTTGTTTGTTCAATGTATCACTGACTTAAGTGTATTGTCAAACATTAAAACACTTAGAGGAGAACATCATTGATGCAACTTGCACCAACAAAAATAAGCACCTAGGGCATGGTATAAACGCCTATCAACCTACCTCATTTCTAAGGAATTTAACCAAGGACAAATTGACTCAACTCTTTTTGTTAAGACCTTAGAAAGAGACATTTTCATTACCCAAATCTATGTTGACAACATAATTTTTGGATCCACCAACTCAAATTACTTAAAAGAATTTGTAAAAATAATGAAAAATGAATTCGAAATGAGCTTAGTTGGTGAGCTCAACTTCTTTTTAGGATTACAAATTAAGCAAACTAGGGATGGAAATTATGTTCATCAATCCAAATATGCTAAGGAGTTAATAAAGAAATTTAAAATAAATAGCTCCAAAAGCATAAGTACCCCTATGACCATAAATGTAAATATAGATAGTGACCCTGAAGGTAAACCTGTAGACCTTAAACTATATCGAAGTATGATTGGAAGTCTACTTTACCTTACAGCCAGCATACCTGATATCCTTTTCACTGTACGAATGTGTGCTAGGTACCAAACCTGTGCTAAGGAAACACACTTAGCAGCCCTAAAAAGAATACTTAGATACATTAAGGGCACCATAAATGTAGAGATTTGGTATCCTAGGACCTCAACTTTTGACCAATCAAGATATTTGAATTTTGACTATGCTGGATGCAAACTAGATATAAAGAGTACAAGTGGAAGCTGCCAACTTTTAGAAAATAGTCTAGTCAGTTGGTGCAGTAGAAAGCAACACTGCGTAGCTCTATCTACAACCGAAGCTGAATATGTTGCTTTAGGAGAGTGTGTAGCACAACTCTTATGGATGATGCACACTCTTAAGGACTTCCAGCTTGATTACACCAAAACTCAAGTCTACATTGATAATATAAGTTTAATTAATCTAACTAAGAACCCAATCCAACACTCTAGAACTAAACATATAGAGGTTAAACACCACTTCGTAAGAGATCATGTAGCCAGGGGTGAGATAGTCCTTAAACATATAGATTCAAAATCAAACGTAGCTGATATCTTCACCAAACCCTTACCTGAGTCTGAGTTCAGCTCACTAAGAAGGCAGTTAGGGTTATGCTTGGTAGAATAGGACTGCTCTATTTATGTTTTTTTTTAAAAAACTATTTTATTTCTTATTTAATTTGAAAAATCATTTATTCTTTTTTTAAAATGATTTTCCGACTTAGTTTTTTTTTCAAAACTTATCCCCTTCAAAACTAGGATTTTTTCGTAAATGGACTTAGCTTAGGCCCTAACCCTAGAACTGCATGCACCTATAGATCTAGAATCCAGCATCTCACAAGCACCTTAGGGTACTTTTGATTGATAACCTAGACTGGGTTGAGATGTTTAGGTCTATGCCTTGATTCGAGATGCTTTAAGTCAGTGCATCTGTAGTAATTGGGGCAATAAATATCAATTAAACAGTAATCAGGTTAAGTGTCAAGCTTAGAAAATCTAACTTGAACAGATAACTTAACTTGACAAACCCTAGCAAAAACTACTATTTATAACAGTTAGTAAGTAGCTAACTGGGTTAGACAGGACCCAAAAGAGTAAATTTAAATTGATTTGGTCCAGATTATACTTAGAATTGGTTCAATGCATTTTTATTACTCATTTTTTTTACTATATTTTTTTGATATATGGCAAAGGGGGAGAGATTAGAAAGAAGAGAAAAGAAGGGTTTAAAATTTAAATTTTTTCTCAAAATTAAAATTTTCAAAACTTTTATCTCCTTTTTCAAAAAGTAAAGTTCCCTAAGCACTTAAGTTCTTTTTGAAAGATAATTTTTGTTCGAAAATATTCTAAGTACTTAACTCAAAATTATTTTCGAAATTATTCTAAGTACTTAACTCAAAATTATTTTCGAAAATATTCTAAGTACTTAACTCAAAATTGTTTTGTTTTCGAAAATATTCTAAGTACTTAACTCAAAATTGTTTTGTTTTCGAAAATATTCTAAGTACTTAACTCAAAATTGTTTTCGAAAATATTCTAAGTACTTACTCTAAAATTTTCTGGTGGAAAATTTTCTAAGTGTCAAAACTTTAAAATTCTCTTGAAAATTTTCTAAGTACTAAAGCTAAATGTGTTGAAAAATTTTCTAAGTACCCAACTCAAAATTTTTTTGGAAAATTTTCTAACTTAAAAATCCCTTTTTGAAAATTTTCTAAGTATTGAAATCCTGAAAAATCTTTTCAATTTTAGAAACAAAAGACTTAGAAACGTTTTCAAAAACCCCACGAATTTTTGAAAAACTCAGGGAGAGATTTCTTCCAGGGGAGGAAATTAAATCTGTTACTTTACCTATTTCTTTAACTTAACTTTTTGAACCGGGCTGCCATTAATCAAAAAGGGGGAGATTGTTGGTGCAGGCAGCACCTAAGTCAAACCTGGGGTTTGATAATGACAAAGGGTTCAGAAGTTAAGATGTTGTTATGTTCTAACTTGTTCACTGAGTGTGCAGGAAGAAGTTCTAGGTACACTAGGCAAGAAGTCCTGGCAAAGGGCTGGGCAAAGAAGTCCTGGTCAAGGACTAGGCAAGAAGACCTGACCAGATGTCGAGCAAAGAAGTCCTGGTCGAGGACTAGGCATGAAGTCCTGGCAAGGGGCTGGGCACCGAAGACCTGACCAGAAGTTGTGCATGAAGACCTAGTCAGGTGGATTGGGAAAAAGTCCAACTGGAGGAGTCGGTTGGCAAAAGGTAAACTCTCCTAAGAGGAGTAGGTGAGGGCGCGTTCCCCGTCGAGGGAACAATAGGCGTAAGTTCGGCCTAGGGTTCCATTTGGGAGACCCGAAGTCAGAACCAAGACAGCTACGGCTGTAACTATTGCTTATTATGTTTTTGGGACTAACCTAAGTTGCAGGGTCAAAGGACTGATCGTCTGCAAGTGAAGGTGCTTCACTGGGCCTAGGCGCCTGAATGGAGACAGGCGCCCGAATGAGCTCAGGCGCCCGTAAGGTTATAGGCGCCCAAGAGTGAAGGCAAAACCCAAAACATTTGACTTCCAAAGATCGAAGCTTCAAATTTGAAATGGTGAAGGTGCCCAGATAGTATAGCCAAATTCTACATTTGAAGTTGAGTCCCTTAATGATGAGTCTGTTGGTGCAGAATGCACCCAAGTCAAACCTATATTTTGATAATCACAACAGGGTTCAAAAGTTAAGGTATATTGTGTGTCTAACATGTTACCCAAGTGTGCAAGCAAAGCCCTAGCGAAGGACTGCTAGGCACCTGGCGAAGGAATGCCAGGATACAAAGACATAGCGAAGGACAGCTAGGCACCTAGCGAGGGAATGCTAGGATACAAAGCCCTAGCGAAGGAATGCTAGGCACCTGGCGAAGGAATGCTAGGATACAAAGACCTAGCGAAGGACTGCTAGGCCCCAGGCGAAGGACAACTTGGTACTGAAGACCTGGCGAAGGACTGCTAGGTACCGGGCGAAGGACAACTTGGTATCCGAGACCTAGCGAAGGACCGCTAGGCAAAAGTCCAACCGGAGGAGCCGGTTGGCATCAGGTACATTCTCCCGAGAGGAGTAGGTGAGGACGCGTTCCCCGTTGAGGGAACAGTAGGCGTCGGTTCGACCTAGGGCTCCATTTTGGAGGCCCAAAGTCAGAACCAAGACAGCTAAAGCTGTATAAACTAACATCTTATTGCTTTATGTTGTTTTGGACTAGCCCTGGATGCAGGACCGAAGGAACGAGTGTCTGCAGCTCAGAGAGCCTCAAAGGAGTGAGGCAGCAGCTGACCAGGGCGCCCGGAGTGTCCCGGGCGCCCCCAAGGTGAACACAAAACAAAGTAAAGCAAGGTGAGCTTCGGCAGCTTATGGGCGGGGCGCCCCCGTGCTCCAGGGCGCCCCCATGCTCCCGGGCGCCCCCGTGCTCCCGGGTGCCCCCAAGTGAAGCCAACGAAGCAAGCCAGCGAGAAGCCAAACGGATGAGGGTTGACCCGGTCAATCCGGGCGCCCCCGTCAAAGCTTGATCCCGAGTTTTAAGGGATCAGAGCTGACCGAGACGGAAGCGGATCAGCTGACACGCGGGGGGGGGGGGGGGGGGGCGCCCCCGACGTTCTGGGCACCCCCAGGTGCTATAAAAAGGGCCCTCGACCCCAAGGCTTCTACAATCATTCTTTCCAACGCATACACTCTCTTCTGCTCTCGCGCTCTGCTCCGGAAACCTCCCGACTCAAGACTTAAGAGCCGACGACGTCCCGCTGCTCTGAAAAAGACAACCTACATCGAACGTCTATAAAAGAAGAGTTTTCTTTTTAAAGTTTACTTTGCTATACTTGTAAATTCAATCTTGTAAACTGATTTGCGCACTTATAGAATTGCCCGCAGAAAACGGTCAACGACCGTGGGCCTTGGAGTAGGAGTCGACCTAGGCTTCGAACCAAGTAAAACTACCTGTGTTCGCGATTGTTTTGATTCCGCTGCGTACTTGCTCTATTATTTATCCGAAAAACATTTTACGATATTCACCCCCCTCTCTATCTTTTATCTCGATCCAACAAGTGGTATCAGAGCGGGGAAGTTCAAATTTGGTGCAACCACCAGTTTGAAAAGTTTTCGGATTTTTTTTCTTTTTTCGAATTTCTTCTAATATTTTTTTTGTTTGAATTTCTTCTCGTTGATCGAGGTTGGTGCAGCACCACTCGACAAATACTTTTTCTTTATCCCGCACTACTAATCCAAGACCAAGTCTTGGGATATTTTTTGTCTAATTTACGTTTCAGATAAAATGGTCATGCAAGAAGGCTTCAGCACCGCAAGACCACCTCTCTTCAGTGGAGAAGACTTCTCCTACTGGAAGAACAGAATGGAGGTCCGCCTGAAAACTTAGGTGGACATGTGGATAATCATCCAGTCTGGACTGGAGATTCCGAGAAATGCTGAAGGAGTACCTCAAAGCTACACAGAGTGGGACACCGCTCTGAAACAGAGAATTGAAGCGGATGCAAAGGTGACCCAGACCCTCCAATGCGGCTTAACAAAAGAGGAGCTGAACCGAGTGGGTCCCTTCAACAGTGCCAAGGAGCTATGGAGAAAACTGATCGAGCTGTATGAAGGAACATCAGACACACGGATCAGCAAGAGGGATCTCCTCCTGAACAAGCTGTATACAATTAAAATGACCGACAACGAAACAGCAGCTCAGCTTCACACCCGAATCCAGGAACTGATGAACGGACTGCACACCATCGGTCACAAGGTAGATAACAGTGACCTAATAAGGTACACTTTAAATGCTTTCCCTAGAAACACATTGTGGGCATCTATGGTAGATGCATATAAGGTTTCAAGGGACCTTTCAAAAGTCTGAGTTCGAATTACATGAACAGACTAACTGCAATTTGGCCGAGAAAGGTATTGCCTTTGTTGCAGGTACAACTGGAAGGACAACAAAGAAAAAGCCTCATCCTGAACCCGAGTCTAACTCAGACTCAGACTCAGACTCAGAAGACGAAGAAGGAGATAGACCTAAGCTGGTTCGACTGGCAAGAAACTACTACAAAGAATTAAAGAACCAAACCAACAAACGAAGAGCCAGTAGAAGAAAGGATGAACCAGCTGAACCCGCAAACGAAAAGAACAAGCCCAATGTGACCTGCTACGAGTGCAAGAAGAAAGGTCACTACAAGATGGAGTGTCCAAACCTAAAGGAGACCAAAAAGAATAGAAGAAAGAAGAAGGCACTTCAAGCAACGTGGGGCGAATCCTCCTCCTCCGAAGAAGAAGAGGTCCCACAATCGAACCTACTCGCACTAACCGCCTCAGAAGAAGTCTAGACCGAGTCAGAATTAGAAAAGGATGACGACAGACTAACATTCTCAGAGGATGGCGAAATCAAGGTAAGTGGATTTACTAGAAGTCAATTAAATGAGTTAATATCTTATCTTTCTCGAGATTTGGCGAAAGCCAAACTCCGAATCGAATCCCTCCGACAGGAAGTAAAACTCCTGAAAGAGGGAGCTGACCCTAAACCCTTAACTGAGAAGGCTCAAGAAGGAACCTCTACTCAAGTTGAAAAACTTGAGAAAGAGAATTCCTCCATGAAAATTCAGGTTAAGGATCTTAGATCAGCATTAGAACGATTTAGTACTTCTAGTTCCAAGAATCTTGACATGATTCTTGGAAAACAGAAATCGGTTCTAAATCGATCCGGACTAGGTTATAGAACCAAGTCTCAACAAAGATCCTACTTTGCTGTACTGAACCAATCCAGACCCAAAGTTCAGGCATGGGTACCAAAACTATGCCTGAACAAATAAACTGGATCAAACCAATATTGGATCCCCAAGGACACGATTCACATTTTGCCAAACCATTATCGTGGCTATAGTCCAGGGGGAGCCAAATTGAAAACAATAGTCATTATTAGATAAAATTCAATTCTTGCTTGCAATTTGCTTGTTTGTTTGTTTTGTTAATTTTTGTAATTTATCATACTTAGACTTAGGAATGGTTAGTTTTGTAGGACCGGTGCTGTCGATAGAGGGGGGGGGGGGTGAATATCGACCGTGAAAAATATTTCGGAATTCTTCGTAAATCTTTCGTTCTGGACTTAGAATATTAGTAGCAGCGGAAAAACAAATAAAGAATAAAATAAAATCAATACACAGACACAGCGGGATTATTTACTTGGTTCTCAACCCCCCAGGGTCAGTACATCCAAGGCCTATGTACTCGGCGTGAGTCCACTATTGGTCTCCTTTCCAGAATTTTCAGAGGCGGAGAAAACCCGTCTTACAGTGTACGATTACACGCAATAATATAGAAAAATTAAGTACGATATTTAACAAAATGCAAACCAACAAGACAAGGATGAAGCTCGGCCAATCTGGGCCTCCGAAGTGCCGCGCACTTCCTCCTGGAGCCTCCCGATCGTAGAGCCACGTTTCTTGCGTGTTGTCGTTGATCAGAAAGCTTAGGATCACTCTTGGAAGTCATGTTTGAAGCAAGGGGGTCGAGACCCCTTATATAGGCCTCCTGGGGGCGCCCCGGACGCTGGGGGCGCCCCGGACGCTGGGGATGCCCCGGAAGACTCGGTCAACTCTTATCCTTGCGCCTACTTCGTTGCAGGTGATAAGACCTTTGACCAGGGTGCCCCGAATGACCCGGGCACCCCCGTGAGGGCTTATCCTGTGTTCTGACTTCGAAACAGCAAAACAGCTTCTAATCGGGGTGCCCCGGACGCTCCGGGCGCCCCGGTTGACACCTGTCACTCTGCTTCACGAAACCGGCTACTTTAGCACTTCCTGGGGGCGCCCCCCTTGCTGGGGGTGCCCTGGTTGCATGGGGGCGCCCCCAACACTGGGGCAACACCCTGCATTAACACTGCAAGGCTTGCTTTGTCTCCGGTTCTTGTTACCTGCAAGATACACAAACACAAAGCATATATGCATATAATATTAAGCTTAAGGACTTGGTTCGGACTTCGGATTTGCACGAAACCCTAGGTCGAACCGGCACGAGTTCCTATCCCCGAGAACTCGCCCTTCACCTACTCCTTTCAGGAGACGGTTGCCACCCAGTCCTTCGGATGGACTTTTGCTTAGCCTCCGATTACTCCGGATCTCGAGACGCCCGAACCCCGACCCGTCTCTACTCCTGTCCTTAGTCATCGCTCAGCTAAGTTGCTCAGTCCCGTGGACCAAGACTTCATTACCTAGCAGTCCTTCGCCAGGTGCCTAGCAGCCCTTCGCTAGGTCTTTGTTACCAAGCGGTCCTTCGCCTGGTGCCTAGCAATCCTTCGCTAGGTCTTCTATGCCTAGCAGCCCTTCGCTAGGTGCCTAGCAGCCCTTCGCTAGGTCTTCTATGCCTAGTAGTCCTTCACTAGGTGCCTAGCAGCCCTTTGCTAGGTCTTAGGGTTATGATACCTAGCAGCCCTTCGCTAGGTGCCTAGCAACCCTTCACTAGGTCTTGGGGTTTCGATACCTAGCAGCCCTTCACTAGGTGCCTAGCAGCCCTTCGCTAGGTCTTAAGGTTTCGATGCCTAGATTAACTAGGACTTTTCTTCAGCTTTGGTAACTTCTCTCTTACTCCCCTTTGTCTGTTCAATGTATCACTGACTTAAGTGTATTGTCAAACATTAAAACACTTAAAGAGGAATATCATTGATGCAACTTGCACCAACAATCTTCCCCTTTTTGATGTTTGACAATAACTTAAGTTAGATTGGTTTAAAGGGGCTAATTCACTATCCTTGGAAAAAATGAATAAAGTTTTGAAACTCCATTTTTTATCTTTGGGAGAAAATTTTTCTAACTTAAGCAGCACACCTCTCCCCCTTTGTCATACATCAAAAATAAACAGAGATACTTGCGTCAACAATAAGAGTATTTTTGAAAATACTTAGGGTAAAATTTTGAAAGCATAGCATAAAACTAGTACTTAAGTGTTAACTCATAAAACTTAGACACTACTTTTGAGAAAATGTCAGATTTTTGAAGAAAGATCAGAGTTTGAAAAGTAGGTATTGAAAAATATAAGTACCTTTGAAAAATGTATTGAGGTTTTTGAAAAAAGTAGGTACTTTTGAAAAATACAAACAATTTTTTTTAATTAAGTACTTTTGAATGAATATTAGACTTTGAAAGACATAAGTACTTGTGAAAACTTGATATTTGATTTCACTTGGTTTATTTTCTAGTCTGACACCATCCTGGGAATCCTTGTTGACTACAAGGACATTTCCTAAGTGTCCTGGAAATTTTCCAACCCAAGTAACTATTATTTCAAAAATTTCATAAGTCACAGAATAATTAATTTTAAAAAATTTTTAAAGTTATAATACTTGATTTGGTTTATCTTCCAATCTGACACAATCATAGGAAACCTTGTTGACTACAAGGATATTTTCCTAAGTGTCCTGGAAGATTTTTCAAACTCAAGATGTTATTTCAAATTGATCAAAATCAGATGAATTTTTGAAAAAAATATACAACATTTTAAAATAATACTTATGTTTTCAATAGGATTTGAAAATACTGCGCATGAAAATATTTGAAATATTCAATAATTCTTTCAATTTGACCTCCCCTAAACTTGACCCAGTCCTGGGAAGCTTGTTGACCACAAGTACTCTTCCTCTAAGTCTTAAGGGTTGATTCAAATTAAGAAAATTATTTAATAATTTCAAAACAATTAATTAAACAAGATTGTTTCAGCAGTTTTGATTTATACTCCCCCTAAAGTTGACACATCCTAGGAGTCCTTGTAGATTATGAAGTGGACCTTCCTCTGTGTCTTTAGGGTTTATCAAAATCAAACAAGACAGATAAATTTTACAACTTAAATATTTTTCGAAAAACACAAGTGATAACGTTTTAAAGCTCAGTTTTCGAAAGGTATTTTCAAATAATAATAATTTTTACAATGTAGTTTTCAAAAGCCAAAAAAAAAAATCACTCCCCCTGTATCTGATCCCGTTTGACTCTATCTAAGTGCCTTAAGGAACTTTAGTGTTGTCCTAAGAGGCTTGTGTCTAATTGCGTGAGTCAAACAATTTTGAAAAGATATAATTTTTGAAAAACATATAATATGTATATTCAATCAAACAAACATGAATTCCATAAAAATATTATTATGTTGAAGCACTATTTTGAAAATATATTTTTAGGAAAATATTTTAACCATTTTGAAAGACAATTTTAAAAAATATTTTTCAATTCATTAGTCCTTAACATCTCACCCATTTTAGATGTATCAATACAACAAGCATAGTTGCCTTATAGGTGTATTGTGAGATGCTTAATTTATTTTTCTTAATTTATTAACTCTAAGAATTAATTGAAGCTTGTGTTAGATTTGAATTTGACAAGAAGTAACTTGAATTTGAATTTCAAAAATTGGCTTCTAGGTCTTGGCGAGGCACTAGGCCTTCTTTGGCCGTAGCCTTATGGTATCATCCACCCTTTCCTTGACAAAGCCTTTTAATGAAATTTCATTTTCAAAATTACTTTTTGAAAAATTCTGGTCTAACTAGTTTGGGTCTCGGATCGGTAGCTTCGGCTAGTTCCGCCAAGATGGCTTCCCTAACGTACTATCATCTCACCTCCACCCAATACTAGGTTGATCAAGTTTCAATTATTCTTTTTCCTATAGCCGTTCTAAATTATGCATAAAATTTAAATATGAATGATATGTCATATATTAACAAAATAAATAACAAATGCATGACATGGCAATTATGCATGAGTCAAACAATTCAAATTATTTTATTTAAGTTTCTAAAAATGTATCAAATTCCCGATTTGATACATGTCGTGTGAACCTGCGAATATGTCAACCCACTTTGACATATTTAATGTTATTAATTTTTAATTGTTACAGTTTGCGTAAAATTTTATTTTAGTTTGAGTTTAAGATTTGACGTTGAGTTAATTGAAGTTTGAATTTTAATTTTAATTTGAATTTGAATTTTAATTGAATTTGAATTTAATTTAAGTTTGAATTTCGAATTTAATTTAAATTTGAATTTCGAATTTTAAATTTGAATTTCGAATTTTAAATTTGAATTTCGAATTTTAATTTTGAATTTTAATTTAAATTTGAATTTAAGTTAATTTGAATTTAATTTAATTTGAATTTAATTTAATTTGAATTTAATTTAATTTGAATTTAATTTAATTTGAATTTAAGTTAGATTAGATTAAGATTTAATTAGGATTAAATTAAGATTTAATTCAAATTTAATTAGGATTAAATTAAGATTTAATTTAGATTATAATGATTAATTAATAATTGTGGGTTTAAATTCATCATTTTCATTATTTCAAAAATTTCTTCTTCATTTTTATCTTTCTTTTCAAGTTTTTCTAATAATTTTGATTTATTTGAATTTTTGTAATTTTTATTAATTATGACCTCTATCTTAGAAAATTCTATCTCTTCCTTAAGATTAGATCTTTCTATATCCTCACAATAGGTGGAGTAGATTGGGCCACTTGTTAAGGGTTTGTAATAATCTTTAATATTATATATAATTAAATTATTATCTAGAAGAATTTTATGTTCAAAATTATCCTCAGAATTATCCTCAGTTATATTTTCAATATTTTTAACATTTATCTCTAGATTATCTTTAAGAATTTCAGAATTAATTTCTGAATTAATCTTGAGATTTTCAGGATTAATTTCGGATTTATCCTTAAGATATTCAAATTTGAATTCGGAATTATCCGTAGGATTTTCAAATTTGAATTCCGAATTATCCTTAGTATTAATTTTATCTGAATTAAAATTATCAGAACTAATTTTATCAGAAAGATTATCAGAATTAATTTTATCAGATAAATTATCAGAATTATCAGAATTAATTTTATTAGATAAATTATCAGAATTATCAGAATTAATTTTATTAGATAAATTATCATAATTATCAGAATTAATTTTATTAATTTCTGAATTGATATTCTGAATTAGACAATTAATTTCTAATATCTTGGTCATATTCACGTTTTGTAATTTAACATGCAAAAAGTTAATTTTCCTATGCAGTAAATCTACTTTATCAGAAAAATTAAATATTTTATCACATGAAAGTGCAGAAACTTGTGAAATTTTTGGAACATAAATTTTTCATACCTTTGCCGGACATTGGTTTTTGTAGTGTCCGAATTTTTCGCACTTGAAGCATCTGATATGACTTTTATCTCTCCGGACTCCTGGCGCTGGTGCCCCCTTTGCCGCCGGTGATGAACGATTTTTATGAGTAGGGCACTGATTTTTATAGTGCCCTCTCTCCCTGCATGTGAAACAAATAATATGCAATTTAAAATTAGACATAAAAAAAATGTACCTGATTCACCCCTGGGCTCCCCCTCAACTCCTGGCGTCTTTGCTCCGTCGGCAGTTAGTCCGGTGAAGAGCGGCTCGGCTTTGATACCAATTGTAGGACCGGTGCCGTCGATAGAGGGGGGGGGGTGAATATCGACCGTGAAAAATATTTCGGAATTCTTCGTAAATCTTTCATTCTGGACTTAGAATATTAGTAGCAGCGGAAAAACAAATAAAGAATAAAATAAAAACAATACACAGACACAGCGGGATTATTTACTTGGTTCCCAACCCCCCAGGGTCAGTACATCCAAGGCCTATGTACTCGGCGTGAGTCCACTATTGGTCTCCTTTCTGGAATTTCCGGAGGCGGAGAAAACCCGTCTTACAGTGTACGATTACACGCAATAATATAGAAAAATTAAGTACGATATTTAACAAAATGCAAACCAACAAGACAAGGATGAAGCTCGGCCAATCTGGGCCTCCGAAGTGCCGCGCACTTCCTCCTGGAGCCTCCCGGTCGTAGAGCCTCATTTCTTGCGTGTTGTCGTTGATCAGAACGCTTAGGATCGCTCTTGGAAGTCGTGTTTGAAGCAAGGGGGTCGAGACCCCTTATATAGGCCTCCTGGGGGCGCCCCGGACGCTGGGGGCACCCCGGAAGACTCGGTCAACTCTTATCCTTGCACTTACTTCGTTGCAGGTGATAAGACCTTTGACCAGGGCGCCCTGGATGACCCGGGCGCCCCCGTGAGGGCTTATCCTGTGTTCTGACTTCGAAACAGCAAAACAGCTTCTAATCGTGGCGCCCAGACGCTCCGGGCGCCCCGGTTGACACCTGTCACTTTGCTTCACGAAACCTGCTACTTTAGCACTGCCTGGGGGCGCCCCCCTTGCTGGGGGCGCCCTGGTTGCATGGGGGCGCCCCCAACACTGGGGCAACACCCTGCATTAACACTGCAAGGCTTGCTTTATCTCCGGTTCTTGTTACCTGCAAGATACACAAACACAAAGCATATATGCATATAATATTAAGCTTAAGGACTTGGTTCGGACTTTGGATTTGCACGAAACCCTAGGTCGAACCGGCACGAGTTCCAATCCCCGAGAACTCGCCCTTCACCTACTCCTTTCAGGAGACGGTTGCCACCCAGTCCTTCGGATGGACTTTTGCTTAGCCTCCGATTACTCCGGATCTAGAGACGCACGAACCCCGACCCGTCTCTACTCCCGTCCTTAGTCATCGCTCAGCTAGGTTGCTCAGTCCCTTGGACCAAGACTTCATTACCTAGCAGTCCTTCGCCAGGTACCTAGCAGCCCTTCGCTAGGTCTTTGTTACCAAGCGGTCCTTCGCCTGGTGCCTAGCAATCCTTCGCTAGGTCTTCTATGCCTAGCAGCCCTTCGCTAGGTCTTCTATGCCTAGTAGTCCTTCACTAGGTGCCTAGCAGCCCTTTGCTAGGTCTTAGGGTTACGATACCTAGCAGCCCTTCGCTAGGTGCCTAGCAGCCCTTCGCTAGGTGCCTAGCAGCCCTTCGCTAGGTCTTGGGGTTTCGATACCTAGCAGCCCTTCGCTAGGTGCCTAGCAGCCCTTCGCTAGGTCTTAAGGTTTCGATGCCTAGATTAACTAGGACTTTTCTTTAGCTTTGGTAACTTCTCTCTTACTCCCCTTTGTCTGTTCAATGTATCACTGACTTAAGTGTATTGTCAAACATTAAAACACTTAAAGAGGAATATCATTGATGCAACTTGCACCAACAAGTTTAAGGACCAAACCAACTTAACTGAAAATTGACAACATAGTATTGGGAGGAGGTGAGATGATAGTACGTTAGGGAAACCAATTCTAATAAGGTCAAGTATACTTGGTCTCGTTAGACTGGTGAAACTAGCCGAAGCTACCGATCCAAGACCCAAACTAGTTAGACCAGAATTTTTCAAAGAATAATCTTGAAAATGAAATTTCATTGAAAGGCTTTGTCAAGGAAAGGGTTGATGATCTAATAAGGCTACGACCAAAGAAGGCCTAGTGCCTCGCCATGACCTGGAAGCCAATCTCTGAAATTCAAATTCAAATTAGTCTTTGTAAAATTTAAATCTAACACAAATTTTCAGTTACTTGTAGACTTAAACATTCTTTTCAAAATAAATTCAACTGTTTTCAAAATTAATTAAGATTTTCAAAATAAGTCATGTCTTTTTTCAAAAATTCTTTTATCAAAACCTGTCTCACAAATCCTATAAGGCTAACGTGATTGAAACCCCTAGATTCAGTGAGACAGTAGAAATAAACTCAATTAAAAGTTCTTTAATACCTATATTGTGGTTTAATTCTGTAGTCAAACCATGGTCAACATGGTCAAACCATAGTCAAAGCAGTCAAATCATTTCAAACCATAGTCAAACCAATTAAGCCACGGTCAAACGATGACAAAACATCAAATCTAACACTAACTACTGTCCCGGGCGCCCGAGAGCTCCCGGGCGCCCCCAATGATCTGCCTATAAAAGGGCATCCGAACCCCCTCCTCTTCCCACACCAAAAACCATCTTCCTTCCTCACTTCCATCCTTCCAAGAAGATCAAGTGACACTTGTGCTTCCTCAATCTCAACCATGCCTCCCCGGTATGATTTCTTTTATGCATTTAGAATTATTTTCTTAAATTCCTTCCTTATAAATGCATGTTTCTTAAATTAGAAAACGCCGAGCAAACCAAGCGAACCCCGGTGCCGAACCGAGTCCCGACCCTAGGTTCCCGACTCTAGAACTATGTAATAGGTTTGCTAGAACAACTTATAAACCTATCAAAACTAGCTATCTTAATAGACATTTCTTTACCCAATCTTGTCCCTTAGCCATGAACGTCATAAACTTTTATCAACTAGATAATCTAGTGTTCTGCACTCATTCCATTAACAAATCCTTAGTGCAGAATTTTATAATAACATAGTTCGACAAAACGATCTCATGTTTAACACTACTGTTCAAGGGATACCCTTGTCTATCACCCCTACCTTGCTAAATCGATTCCTTGGATTACGACCCTCCCAGTCCACCTTTTGTTGCTATCCACCTAGGAATCCTCCATTTGATCCTCCCTACTCTCACATTACTCTAGACACTCTCCACTCCTATTTCTATAGGGAAGCTGGACTCCCTGCAGACAGACGATTCTAGTCCGTTGGCCTTCAGGTCCAGGACTACGCCTTGTACAGGGTTCTGGTCCGATGCATCTTACCATTATCTACTAGGGATGTCGCGACCATGCGACCTTTTCATACTTTCCTTCTGTATGCCCTGATCCATCATCTTGACATTGATATTGGCCTTCACATGTTCCACACCATTTTACATGCCTCCAGTGTCACGACTCAGGGTCGGGTATGCACCCCCTTCTGCCACATCATCACCTCCATCCTTCATCACCACGGTCGTGACATTACCGTAGGTGAAATATCCGAGATGACCGATTTTGATGAAATAGGATTTAGGAACTTCTCGTTAGCCGACATTGACGTGTCGGTCACCAGGGTTTTGACTTGGAGACGACAGCGAGCTGGAGCGCAGATCGACTCAGACGAGGAGGTAGGCGTTGACGTTGCAGATCTGGCAGCAGAGGCTCGAGCACACATAGACGAGCCGCCTCCACCGACCATCGACCAGCGCTTCACTCAGATGCAGACGGAGATCCACAGCCTCCGAGAGGAGGTTGAGGCTTACCACCTCGAGCAGATGGACGCTCGTAGAGCTGATCGAGAGGTGGACGATGCACGATACAGTGAGATACTGTCACTACTGAGAGCATGGCAGCCTGGCTCATCTGACCACGCTTGCCCTTCTTCATAGTTAGACTATATCAGCGTTGTACTAAGTAACTAAAATTTGACTCATGTTTGACTCTACTGGACCACTGCTTGACCAGTCAACTTATTTTGACTACACATTTGACTTGAGTATTTGATCTTTACTATGCTTGGTAGAATAGGTCTACTTAGCTTTTTGGTTTTTCTACTACTTCAGCCTGTAAAATTTTCAAATGTTTTTCAAAAATCAGTTTTTAAAAATTTTTCAAAATCAAATTTTACTTAGTTTTGAAAAATTTTAAATATTTTTCGACTTAGTTTTATTTTCAAAAATTACCTCCTTCAAAACTAGGGCTTTTTTCGCAAATGGACTTAGCCTAGGCCCTAACCCTAGAACTGCATGCACCTATAGATTTAGAAGCCAGCATCTCACAAGCACCTTAGGGTTCTTTTGATTGATAACCTAGAATGGGTTGAGATGCTTAGGTCTTTGCCTTAATTCAAGATGCTTTAAGTCAGTGCATCTGCAGTAATTGGGGCACTAAATACAAACTACACAGTAATCAAGTTACGTGTCAAGTTTAGAAAATCTAACTTGAACAGAACACTTAACTTGACTAACCCCAGCAAAAACTACTGTTTAATAGCAGTTAGTAAGTAGCTAATTGGGTTAGACAAGACCCTAAAAGAAACTGATTTGGTTTAGTTCATATCCTGAATTGGGTCAGTACAGCAAAATAATTTCTCTTTTATGCAATTTATTATTTAGCTTTTATGCAATTTAATTATCCTGTTTCTGCTATATTTATTTGTTTTTGATATATGGCAAAGGGGGAGAGATAGGAAAGGAGAGTTTAAAATTTTCTAAAATTTTTTATATAATTTTTTTTTCAAAATTTCAAACTATATCCTTTATTCAAAAACTTAAGTTTGCAAAATTTTTCTAAAGATTCAAAAACATAAGTTTGCAAAATTTTTTTTCAAAACTTAAGTTTGTAAAATTTTTCTAAGTATTCAAAAACTTAAGTTTGCAAAATTTTTTATAAGTATTTCAAAACTTAAGTTTGCAAAATTTTTCTAAGTATTCAAAAACTTAAGTTTGCAAAAATTTTTCTAAGTATTTCAAAACTTAAGTTTGCAAAATATTCTCTAAGTATTTCAAAACTTAAGTTTGCAAAATTTTATTTCAAAACTTAAGATTGCAAAATTTCTCTAAGTATTTCAAAACTTAAGTTTGCAAAATTTTTTCTAAGTATTCCTAAACTTAAGTTTTCAAATTTATCCAAAACTTAAATTTTCCTACAAGTATAAATTATTTTGGAAAATATAGTTTCTGTTGAAAATTGTTCTAAGTAAAAATTAATCCTTAGACTTAGAACTTAATTTTCAAAAACCCCACGAAGTTTTAAAATATCTAGGGGGAGATTCCTTCCAGGGGGAGGGAACAAAAATCCATTTGTTTTATTTTTATTAACTTAACTTTTTGAACCAAGGTTGTCATAAATCAAAAAGGAGGAGATTGTTGGTGCAGAATGCACCCAAGTCAAACCTGTATTTTGATAATGGCAACAGGGTTCAAAAGTTAAGGTATATTGTGTGTCTAACATGTTACCCAAGTGTGCAGGCAAAGCCCTAGCGAAGGACTGCTAGGCACCTGGCGAAGGAATGCCAGGATACAAAGACCTAGCGAAGGATAGCTAGGCACCTGGCGAGGGAATGCCAGGATACAAAGCCCTAGTGAAGGAATGCTAGGCACCTGGCGAAGGAATGCCAGGATACAAAGACCTAGCGAAGGACTGCTAGGCCCCTGGCGAAGGACAGCTTGGTACTGAAGACTTGGCGAAGGACTGCCAGGCACCGGGCGAAGGACAGCTTAGTATCCGAGACCTAGCGAAGGACCGCTAGGCAAAAGTCCAACCGGAGGAGCCGGTTGACATCAGGTACATTCTCCCGAGAGGAGTAGGTGAGGACGCGTTCCCCGTTGAGGGAACAGTAGGCGTCGGTTCGACCTAGGGCTCCATTTCGGAGGCCCAAAGTCAGAACCAAGACAGCTAAAGCTGTATAAACTAACATCTTATTGCTTTATGTTGTTTTGGACTAACCCTGGATGCAGGACCGAAGGAACGAGTGTCTGTAGCTCAGAGAGCCTCAAAGGAGTGAGGCAGTAGTTGACCAGGGCGCCCGGAGTGTCCCGGGCGCCCGGAGTGTCCCGGGTGCCCCCAAGGTGAACACAAAATAAAGTAAAGCAAGGTGAGCTTCGGCAGCTTATGGCCGGGGCGCCCCGTGCTCCCGGGTGCCCCCATGCTCCCGGGCGCCCCCGTGCTCCCGGGCGCCCCCGTGCTCCCGGGCGCCCCCAGGTGAAGCCAACGAAGCAAGCCAGCGAGAAGCCAAACGAATGAGGTTTGACCCGGTCAATCCGGGCGCCCCCAGCGTTCCGGGCGCCCCCGTCAAAGCTTGTTCCAGAGTTTTAAGGGATCAAAGCTGACCGAGACGGAAGCGGATCGGCTGACACGCGGGGGGGGGGGGGGCGCCCCCGACATTCCGGGCGCCCCCAGGTGCTATAAAAAGGGCCCTCGACCCCAAGGCTTCTACAATCATTCTTTCCAACGCATACACTCTCTTCTGCTCTCGCGCTCTGCTCCGGAAACCTCCCGACTCAAGACTCAAGAGCCGACGATGTCCCGCTGCTCCGAAAAAGACAACCTACATCGGACGTCGGTAAAAAAAGAGTTTTCTTTTTAAAGTTTACTTTGCTATACTTGTAAATTCAATCTTGTAAACTGATTTGCGCACTTATAGAATTGCCCGTAGAAAACGGTCAATGACAGTGGGCCTTGGAGTAGGAGTCGACCTAGGCTCCGATCCAAGTAAAACTACCTGTGTTCGCGATTGTTTTGATTTCGCTGCGTACTTGCTCTATTATTTATCCGAAAAATGTTTTACGATATTCACCCCCCTCTATCGTTTATCTCGATCCAACAGAGTCTTTTGACTTGTTAAAATTAGGGCTTTTTCTTCAACTTCTTCTTCTTCCTCTAGATCGTTGCTCCCTCCAATGATTAGTTCAAATAACAGTGGTCTTGCTCTGATACCACTTGTTAGGACACGTCAAGAGCTAGAGGGGGTTGAATAGTTTCTTTTTCTTCTTAAATATTTATCGCGACGAAAGACTTGAAGCAATCGCTAACATCTTTGGTTTTCCTGGTATCCACCTCCTTGAGTTGACTAATTCAAGGATCCACTCCATGCACACACTCCTTCTCAAAAACAATCTGGAGGCGAAGAAGCCTCGTACAAGCTCGACTACAAGAAATGCAAACTAGGTTTTACATGAAATTGAAAATGATTACAAATACATGACCTTGCTTTTCTTGCTTGTATTAGCCTCTTAAAGCTTGGAAAGTGCAGCAACACTTCTCCTCCAAACATCCATGAACTAGCGTGAAGAGATTATTCAAGCCCTACCTTCAATCTATAGCGAAAACCCTTTTCTAGGTTTGCTTGACATTCTCAATTGATTCAGCTTTTCCCCAATCAATTACCACGTTAGCATCCGAATGTTACACCTACAAAAATGACTCTTTTTCAAATCCTAAACGATTGGTGAGTCATACCAACCGATTCAGGAACTTTCTATTCGCTGGTGAAGGTGTTTTAATTGATTACCTAATTGATTAGGAAACTTTCTGTTCATGAGAATAGTAGCCTAATCGATTGGACCATTCGATTAGATTCAGCTAAATCGATTGGCCCAATCAATTTTGGCTCTCTTCTCTCACAAAGAACGGTCTCCCAATCGATTGCTTGGGCTAAATTGATTAGCCAATTGATTCCCCAACTCTCTGTGATCTCACGAAAAAGCTTCTCCCAATGACTAAATTGATTAGCCAATCGATTCACCATGTCTTTCTCGCGAACCTAGGGCCAATAATCGATTACCCGACCCCCAACTTGCTTGATCAAAGTCTAGGGTTCCCTTTGCCTACTATCTGGTCAACCGTGACCCATTGGTACTTCACATTGTCTAGTTCCCAACTAGAACTTCTCTCATGCCAAGAGTTTAGCTTCCAGCTTGTCGATGATCTGCGGTCAGCAAGAAGGGGGTGAATTGTCCCTGAAAAATAATCCTATCTTTTGTCCTTGCTCAATAAAGATGTCGATCAGTTCATAAGCAAGATAAACATAAGAATAAATTAAACAAACATGAAAAAGAGGCACAGACAGTTACTTGGTTTGCGACCAGGAAAATTGTTAATCTAAGACAAAAATATAGCTCAATTCTAAATAATTTTGAAAAAATAATTTTACAATTTGATTTTGACTTTAAATAATTTGAAAAATTTTCTCAACACTTAAAAGATAATTCGTAGATCCTCAAAAAACAAATTTGATGAAATTAATTTTTTATATATTTTTAAAATTAAAAAATATGTGTTCGAATGAAAAATCATAATAAATCTGTTTAACTAATAAAAATTTCAAAAAAAAAATTTTGTGGATAACTTAGAGCATACTCTATCATAAAAAATATTAAACTTATTTTTCTGCAACAGTTATAAAAAAGATCAACAAGATTACAAATAAAGTATTAATTATCAAAAAAACTAATTACTAATTTACAAACAAGTAATAACTGAAATCTAATAATTTAATACAGATTTTGAGACCTAATATAAATTCTTTCCAACTGGTTTAATAAAAAATTTAGGTGAATATAAGTTTTAGAAATTTTTATAATTTGGCTCCTGTGAAACAGTAAATACCAACTTAGTCCTCCATAATATCTAACTTTTGAACTAGGAACTTTAGAGCATGCAAGATTTTTCAATATTTCAATTTCTTCCTATAGCTTTTCATTTTTATATTTTAATTTATCAAACATTTCAAGTGGGCATGAAGAAGCTAATTATTTTTTCAGTTCTAAATTTTTATTTTCTAATTTGTATATTGATTTCATCATTGCCTTAATACCTGAATAAAGTTCATCAGGAGGTAGAAAACATACCTCGCTTACCATATCTTTTTCAAACTCCGAAGCTCCTCCTTCGTCGCTGCTATCTTTAGATATGACTCTCGCTTCATCGATGCTTTCTTCTTTTTCATGGGTGGCCATGAGCATAAGTTCGGCGTGTTCCATGAGATCGAACTCATCTAATGATGATTCATCCCATGTGGCTTTTAGGTTCTTGTGTATGACTTTGTTAGATTTGTTCACCTTTAGCCTCGGGCAGTTCTCTTTGATGTGCCCTTCTTCCTCACAATTATAGCAATGGATTTTCCTTTGCTTTGGTGAACGTTTCTTACCCTGCACTTTATTAAGTCTTTTAGATTTGAAATACATGCATAGTTTTCTTACCATGTATATTGTGTCTTCTTCATCTTCTAAAGATTCATCCTCGCATTGGATCTTCCTCATACTTAGGGCTATGTTGTCTATCTTAGTCATTCCTGCGCATCGAGATTCGTGAAGTTCTAATATACAAAATGACTATTCTAGAGTACTTACTGATGAATGCCCACAATCACAAGTGACACGAATGAGCCTCAAATTTAAATATTTATAAGTTGAAAACCCTTAGCTCACAAAGTTAAAATGTAGTATAGAGGCCTCAAGTCGTATTTTTCCAAGGACTAGTTAAGAGTGTTTAGTTCAAGCTTGAATGTGTCGTTTATTGTTTTGGGTTTTCTAGTAAATGGGGGTTTTTGCAATGAGGAATGAAAATACAGTTTGAAATGAAATAGACTTAGCTAAAGCAAAATTAAAGTAGGAAATTACAACACTAAACTTAACCTATTTGGAAATTGAGAAATTCAATATGAAATTATGAAATTGAAGGACAAAACTAATATCAAATGCAAGTAAGCAATAAATCTGTAACTAACTTCAGAATAGAGAAATTAAAATAAAGCTGAATACAAAAACATAGTTGAATTATAGTAAAGTATTGCCTAATCGGTCAACAGACCGATCAGTTACTTATCTGATCGGTCGACAAACCGATCAGATGATTTCTTGATCGGTCAAACAGACCGATCAAGTACCTGATACAAGCTGATACAAACTGAACAACTACAGAAATAAATTCAGAAACGAAATTAACAACTACAGATCAAGTCCTTCACCAGATTCCCTTCTTGCCATCACACAAGAATCAAACTAAGAACCCCCTAGCTCGAAATCGGCATGATCCAACTCCCGCGATCGAATTGCGTTGGTTTGATGCGTAACTGAACTCTTCTTCTGATCTCCTCCTTCTTGATGAATCAGATGGTGATTGTGGCTCAGGAACTCATCAGATCTCTTCAGAGAACCCCTCTGAATACTCTGATAGCTCCGATCGATGAAGATGTTCAATCGAAAGTTGATCGGATGAAGCAAACTCTGGGCGAAACCCTCACCGGAGCTTGGCAGCTACAAGATTGAATCACATCCTTCTCGGGAAGTCGATTCTTTGATTTGAAAGCTGGAAAATGACTTGATCTGTAGTGGTCGCGCAAAGAAATCGAAGAAGAAAAAGATGAAGAACGACAAAGAACAGAGAAAAACTGGAACACGCGACGATGAGCTTGGGCGAAGATGTTTTCTGATTTAATTAACTGCAATTCAAAATGGACGGTTGTGATCATCCTCGCCTCATCCAACGGTCGAATCTTCTCGGATTGAGTCCAAACTCTCCAGATCTCCATCAATGGTCAGGATCTACTCCTCCTTAGCTGGGA